>QJPP01000657.1:397500-912865 GCA_003996215.1 Jaltomata sinuosa
ATTCATTATGAGATCTTTATCGATCACCATAGTCATCAGTACATCACGAGTCAGCGAGAGTTGAACTCTCTGCAGCAGAGATGGATTGAGTTACTGAAGGACTATGATTTCACTATTATATATCATCCGAGCAAGGAAAATATGGTAACGGATGCCTTGAGTCAGAAGACAGTGAGTATGGGTAGCCTATCACTTTTAGTTTCAGAGCAGTTGTTGGCCTTGGACATCCTGTCCTTGGCTAACCATTTGGTTAGGCTTGAGTTGTTGGATCCTATCACAGTTCTTTCCAGTATTGAGGTTCATTCTACCTTGGTTGATCAGATTCAGTGTCGTCAATTTGAGGATCAGCGATTGTGTGACCTTCGTGATTAGGTTGTTCGGGGTGAGGACAACCGGGCTACTTTGGGTTTTGATAGTGTTCTAAGGTTTGATAGTCATCTTTGTGCTCCGAGAGTAGGGGATTTGTTTCATTTTATTATTTGGGCGGCACATTGTTCTAGATATTCCATCCATCCTGGCATAGCTAAGATGTACAGGGACTTGAGACAGCTTTACTGGTGAAGTGGTATGAAGCAGGACGTAGCAAAGTTTGTGTCTCGGTGCTTGAACTGTTAGCAGGTTAAGTTCAAGCATATGAGACTCCGGGATTAATGCAGCGACTTCCCATTCCTGAGTGGAAGTGGGAAGGTATTACTATGGACTTCATCATTCAATTGCCACACACTTCTCGAGAGTTTGACTCCATTTGGATGATTATTGATAGGTTGACTAAGTCAGTGCACTTCTTGTCGGTCCATTCTACTTACAGTGCAGAGAGATTAGCTCAGATTCACCTTTGTGAGATTGTTTAGTTGCATGGGGTCCCAACTTCTATCATTTCAAACCACGACACTCAGTTCACATCTCAGTTTTGGAGGGTTGTTCAGCGTGACTTGGGTACAGAGCTTCAGCTTAGTACGCATTCCACCCTCAGATAGATGGCCAGTACGTGAGGACTATTCAGGTCCTGGAGGACATGCTACGGGCATATGTTCTTGACTTTGGAGGTTCTTGGGATCAGTTTGTGCCATTGGCAGAGTTTGCTTATAATAACAGTTATCATTCGAGCATTGGCATGGTACCTTTTGAGGCTTTGTATGGTAGGCATTGTAGATCGCCGGTGGGTTGGTTTGATGGTTTGGAGTCTAGGCGACAGAGTACAGACTTGCTCAGTGATTCCTTAGATAGAGTCTGAGTAATTCAGGATAGACTTTGGGTATCCTAGATTAGGCAGAAGAGCTACACTGATCGTAGACTTCGTGCCTTAGAGTTCAGTGTTGGCGACTTGGTGTTTCTTTGTGTATCGCCCATGAAGGGCGTTATGAGATTTGGTAGGCGGGGCAAGTGATGAACTCTCAAATCATGCTCTCCAAAGTAGGAGGTCATAACGATCATGCAGCAAAACAAAATTTATAATCCCAACGAGTGTCGGGGTCATACCCAAGGGACTTGGGGTAGCTAAATAAGAATTGTAACAGATTGAGGTCAAGGTGAGAATAAATGCTCGAAATAACAAGTAAAAGGATAGGGAAATTGGTATATTGTCACTACAATCGCAAGTCAATGTAGAAAGCAATAAAACTAAAGCAGATGTACCAAATTGACTAGACAACTAGGGATGCATATCCGATAGGGCTTTGGTTATGGTATAGGGTGATTATCAATTCATACCTATTCTCGCTTAATGACATGAATAGCATTGGCCATGGGTAAGATTTGCTTATCTCTCGATCAACAATCTTATATCTGATGATCTCGATTAGAGCATCATCGGGTTGATCAATAAACAACCAATCTAGCTTGGGGAGGTCACACTATATCTAGCTTAGACCCTTAAATGGGAGAATCCGATGATAAGAGCTATCTCAAGCCTCAAATCTGGGTGGAATCCCAAGTTCCCACTAGTAATTTCACATCCGAAACTATGAAATCCTTTCTAAAGCAGTCACATAGTCAAGTAAGGAAAATTAATGTTTGAAACCACTAATTTTAAGATTAAACCTTGGTGAAATTACTACACCCATGTCAATTAAGCTAGAATAGATAACACCCACACCCATTTCTTAAGCACCCATTATCAATACACCCCTAGATAAGATAATTTAGCCACTCATGGTAAGATAAAAAGAGATACCAGCTGGGTAATTCAAAATTCCTTCCATTAGAGCTGAATATTAAGTTCTAGATTCAATTTGAGTGTACAAGTGTTAACCAAGAGAATTAGATTGAAACCCTCTCCTCAATGGAGGTGAAAACCTTGGTCTCTAAGATAAAAACTCTTCATAATATTCAGAATGATAAAAGTTATTTACAATTGTGCCCAAATGGGCCTTATAGTTTCCCAAAGCGTCACTAAAAATTAGGACAAATATGCCCTTCGAGAGGTATGCAGCGCGACATGCGGTTTGCATGTTGTGATGTGTACGTCGCACACTGCCTCCGGTTGAACCAGTGACTTCAGCTAGAATTGGGAACTCCATGCCAAGGGGGTGCAGTTCACACTTCAGGATGTGCGCGTTGCACAATGACCGCACCCCTTGAAAGACTCTTTGGTGACTTTTCGCACCTCTGCGTGTGCATGTCGCACGGCCACTGTATCTCCGGTCAGAATCTTCAGCTTTTCTGAACAGTTCACACTTCACTCCTTTTGAGCTCTTTTTGGGTCCATTTCCTTGTTATCATCATCTATCAAAAGTACCTGCATAGACATCAGTAAAGTCCATAAGAACCTCTAAATCTATTTAAAACATAGCAATAATTCATGGATATAGGCTCAATAAGTTGGTAGATTACAGACTTATCAAACCCCCAAACTTGAACTACTGCTTGTCCTCAAGCAAGATACTCACAAGGTAAGGAATGAATTGTGCTCTAGGCTCAATCAAGGCACAAAAGACTAGTCTACACTAAAAATTAAGAAAAACAATAAACAAAAGACTCAAACAACCGACTCAACTACTATTCTCATCTCAAATTAGACCACCACAAATTCAAGGCAATTTATTAATTCAAAACCTTTTTCCGAAAGGACATTATTTCTCATTCAAAATCAAGGGAATTTTGTCATTTAAAACAAGACATTTAAGCTTCTCAAGGCATTGGCATGGACCGTCAAGGTTTGCCTTGACATTCGCCACACAACTTGTCTCATTTATTCCCCTCAATTGAAATAGAGACTCTATGTTTCAATTCGAGTGCATGATGCCACTCACCACAAGAGAGAATCCCACTAACAATTATTCAATTCACAAAACATGGGATTATAGGAGAACCAAGAAGACTCTCACTCTCTCAAGTAAGTTCAAGTGCATATGCGTCGAACCATAGGCTTTCCCTTCATGTATATCGCTACTAATGTAGGGTAGCCAAGCTCGGAATCACCAAGGACTTGTGGGTTATGATATTGGCTAGGGATAAGGCGAGGGTATCATTTAGTTCAAGTGACTAAACCTCCCTAATGCTCTTTGTTCTCATTTCGAACACCGCTCATATTTTTCACTTTCAATATCACCTTATTTCTCCCTCAAACAACCCAAAGATTTCTCCTTTTAACTCATGATCATTCAAACTCCTTATACCACCTTCACTTGGTAGCACCTATTTTTGCTTTTCAATTTTCTCATTGGATTGATCTTTTGGAGCAATTTTCAATTCGAAATTAAGGAGCTACCTTGCACTTGAAGTGCACTTCTTTTCTTCTCCTCATTTGATCACATGCACCCCCAAACTTAGGCATTTGCCTATGTTGTATTTTGGTTTCCCCCAAACTTAGGCTTTTAGCCTACATTTCATTTTTTAAAGCAATTAGGGAGGATGGGTGCCAAAATAGAGGTTCCAAAAAGGTAAAGGTATTACAAGGTGCCAAAGAACGGTCATAAGCTCAAGAGGGTTCACTAGGATTTGGTGTCATGGGAAGTCATTTGGGTGAAGTGGCTGGCAAAAAGGGCCTAAGGTCATCTTCCAAGATCGGTCACACCTAGAATTTTGCCTTGAATCATATTCAGAGAAGGTTCTAGACGACACTTATGCACAAGAATCAAGGTAAAGCCTCACCACACAAGGCATCATGCCACAAGACCTCTTTCATTAGTCTCAGAATCAATTGGGCAAAATGATTGTTGATAAGCTATTCTGAGTTCATTACACACTCGTTTGTGAGTCAATCAAGCCAAATCAAGAGTGTGAAAGTCATGACAAGAGAATGCTTTTCCTCAAAAATTCATTTCCCTTCTTTCTTTTATTTTTAAAATAATTTTCCACGAGAAATTTTTCAGTGGGCCCATTTTGAGACAAGCAAGTATGGACTCGATTCTAAACTAAAACTTGGCATTTTTCCTAAAGAAAGTTGCCTCTCAATCTATCATAGGGAAACACCAACCCTGTTTGACACGAAAACAAAAGAGAAGAAAAAGAAAATAATCAAAACTCTTGCTCCTTGGGAAAGAACCATGGTATTAAGAAATCCCGCGGAGTTTATTTCTAAACTACTATTAACAAGGTGATATCCGAATTTTGTGCTCATGATTCATTTTAAAACAAGCCTCGACATAGGCCTTTAGTGCATTTGCAAAGCACGAGTAGTAAGACAATAGAACATGTAAGAACAACCTGGCAACACAATAAAAATTAAGCTCGGTAAGGGAACAAATAAGCTCAAGGGAAAAAACACATAAAAAAATAAAATAAAATCTAACGCAATATCATAATCATCCAAATATGCCCGACAAAGGGCCAAATAATCTATAAAAATAGAATGTCAACAGGGACCGACAAGGGCAATAAAATGCTCGACAAGGGAAATAAAATATCTCAAGCCCACTCACGGGCACCAAAACAAGTAAGTAAATCCACCCCTCCCTATAAAAGGAGCATTGCCCTCAATGCTTATAGTGTAATGGGGTAAAAAGGGTGGAACTCCCTGGAGGACTAAGCCTCATCGTCATTATCATTCACAGCTATCTCCTCATCTGCGTGCATCTCATTCACATCATCATCCGGCTATTGATCTTCGTGACAGTAAAACACTTCATCCTAATAGTCTACAAACAAGCTATCCAATGGTCCTAGAATGGAACGAGGTGGAGGCAAAGTGGTCAGATTTGCTTCTACCACAAGTGCTTTTCATTTTTCCTTTCCCATGTCTTTATGGAGGGTCTTGACAGATTTCTCACACTCATCCACCCATTTGCGCAAATTGAGAACACTTTCCACAACTTCTTGCACGGCCCATTTGACTTCCCTTGTAATTAAACCCAGGAGATCATTTGACAATTCCCTCAATTACCTCTCATGATTGTATATTTTGTCGACCAGATCTTGGAGCTCAATGTTAGATAGTGTCCCTCTAGGTGAGGTGGATGGAGGTGTGGGTGCTTCTGAAATAGGAGGAGACGGAGGAGAGGTATGTATTTTAGCATCAACGTTATCATCCTCGGCTTCTATTGACTCCTCTTCCTGTAATACCCCAGAAATAAAACCAGCTATCTAAGTTAAAATCTCAGAAAAATTTTATGTTTCAGGAAGGACGGGTCTAAACCAAGGACCATGGTTTGAACCACGGGTCGTGGAATTGAACTGTGATTTCCTTTAGTTGATTCAGCCTCTGGTCTGGAACCACGAGTTAGTTCTATGGACCGTGGTTCAAACCACGGGTCCATCCGGTCCACTCGTGGATCTCAGATCAGAGGGTTGGCAAGTCCCTCTGAAATGACGACTCAATTCTATGACTCTTCATCCAAATGACGAACCATAGTCTTGACTCGTGGTTTAACCAGAGGTCAACTAAGGTCCCCAAGAACCACGAGTCCAAATGATGATCCATCATTCAAATGATGGGTCCGTCCTGTTGACTAGTGAACTTTCTTCTGCAGCTTGAATTTTCTGTCAAAAACCATGAGTTGGAACCACGGGTAATGATTTAAATGACGACCCGTAGAACTGACTCGTGATCCCTAGAATTGACCATTTTCTAGATTTTTCTAAATTATGTCCCAGCGGTATTTTAGTTATTACCCACTCTTTTAAATCCTAAATGATGTCTTTTTGACTATTTCGAGAAGGGTTTTCACCCTCATTAGCCTAAGTTCCTTCTCATTACTTCACTCCCCTCCCAAAAAGGGAAATTCTTCTCCAAGCTTCAGGTCTCAAGATCCATGTTCAAGCCTCCTAAGTCTTTCCAATTCAAGTGGGTTATCTTCAATCAAGGTATATGGGTAATAACCAATGGGTTCCTTTCACCCTTGTGCCAAAAACCCCTAATTCAAATTTTGTTTTCATGGTCTTCAAATTAGGGTTATTATCCAATTCTCATGGGTTTCGCTAAATATGGTCTCCTCATGATCTGATTATGAAATTACTATTAAAATTGTATAATTTCACATGGTTTTTTACATGTTAACTCTTATTTCATGAATGGAAGTTTAACCATGGAAATTTCTACATGCATGAAGTTGATTTAAGCAAATTGGATTTTGATAGCATGTTCCTTATGGAATTTTAAGCATGTGCATGCCTAGTTCCTATGTTCTATGAAAATATATGTATAATGAAATTGAAATAGAGTCATGCAGAGTTTTACAAGTCATGAAGTATGCAAATTTCACAAGTTATGAAGTATTATGCAAAACAAGACACCCGATGTTCCATCAATGCTCAAGAATTGATTTCTAAACCCTAATTCATGAGTAGTATGATGATCCGAGGTACAAACACATTATGAACAAGTTTGGCGTCAGATATTTCACATGTATATGAGCTCATGTTATGTGTTTTGGGAGTAGTATTTAGCACCAAGAGATGAGGGTTAAGATAATACAAGTCCAAAACTACGTTGCCACTGTAGGTTGCCCTCTGTGGCTTATCATGACACGATTCTGGTACGACATGGTTCTAACTTTGGCCGGTTAGGATAGATCTTTTCAGTGGGGGTACATGACACTGGACTCCATGTAGCTCAACATGGTTTAATGTTGGTTAAGAGAAACTCCCACATGTTTATTTTCAAGCTATGAAGTTATATGATTCTATACTATGAAACTTAAGCTTTATGTCATGTTTTATACTTTGATATGTATTCATGTTCCTTATTTACATAACAAGTTCATTTTTAAGCCTGTTTTAAACTGTTTTTATTGTGATTCATACATCGATCATATACTCGGTACATCCTATAGTACTAACGCATAGCTTGCGCTGCATCCTTTGGTGATGCAGATTCAGGAGTCCCTTCCCAGGCACGTGGTTAGAGCTTCCAGGCTACTCTATCTGTCAGCTATTGGTGAGTCCTCTTACGTCGAGGACTAGTTATGTTCTTAGCGTGTGCTAGCTTTTATTTTGGCACTTCGGGTTAGCTAGGGTCTTGTCCTAGCAACTCTTTATGTTATGAGTAGAGGCTTTTCAGACATAGACAGTATTTGAGTCTTCATATGGATCTTGTATTCCTATTTGACTTGACTCTCCATTTATGTTATTCTGACTTTATCTATTATGCTTCCGTTTATCTTTTGTTATACTTGAGAATGCTATGACCAAGGGTTAGCTTGGGGAACTTGTGGTCCCAAGCCTATATTACATCTAGGTGGTAACCTCGAGGTGTGAGAAACTTAGTATTAGAGCCTCACGTTCAAGAGTCCTAGGATTTCTGAAAGCCGCATCGTGTATAGTCTTTTTCATGTGTGTTAAGCACGCCACACATATGAGAGGAAAGCTATAAGATGTCTTAGAAAACTTCATTTCTTTCATTATCATGTTCAACTAATCCTCATCTTGTACATTTCATATTATGCCTCCTCGATGTGCTATGCCTTTCCGAGCCGCTCAGAATGCTGCTCCTCTCATTCTGGTCCCTGACGTCATGAATGAGGAGTTCAGATATGCCATCCATTTGCTAGCCCAGACCTTGGCCACTCAAGCTAATCAGCAGGCTCCTTCCCCCGTTCCTTCTCAAGGTGGAGTAGCGGCCCAAGTTCATGACTTTATCCATATGAACCCGCTCGAGTTTTGGGGTTCGAAAGTGAGTGAGGATCCGCTCAACTTTATTGATGTAGTGAAGAAGATCTTCAAAGTTATGCAAGTGGTTGGGGTTGATTGTGTTGATCATGCATCCTATCAACTCAAAGATTTAGCTCATATTTGGTTCACACAATGGATGGAGACTAGGGTGAGGGATGCGGTCCCCACGACTTAGGAGTGTTTTGAGAGGGCCTTCTTTGACTAGTTTTTTCCCCGAGAGTTGAGGTAAGTGAAAGTGGAGGAATTTGTGAACTTGAGACAGGGGTCGATGTTGGTTCAAGAGTATATTCTGAAATTCACTCAGTTGTCTAGATATGCTCTCTCCATGGTAGCGGACCCGCATGATGAAATGATCAAGTTTATCTATGGGGTTTCTGATATGGTTAAGAAAGAGTGTAGGTCTGCCTTGTTGTTAAGTGATATGAACATTTCCTAACTTAGGACTCATGCCCAACTGATTGAGGGAGACAAGCTAAGGGAGATGGCGATGGAGAATAAGAGAGGTAGACTCGAGGAATCATGTTTTGGTCATCACAAGTACAGAGATGGACATTGCTCTTCTTTCCAGAAGAAGTCATCAGGATCCGTGCATTCTTCTTCTAGTGCTCCTACCCAGGCTCAGAGGCCTCATCATGATCAGGGTGGTAGAGGACCTGGTACCTATTCCCAGCCTCAGGGAAGTGTTGCTAAGGGACCTTTCCATCCTAGGTGCAATAAGTATGGAAAGAATCACCCGGGAGAGTGTCGTTTGGGCATGGGTGCATACTTTGGGTATGGACAGGTTGGACACTTGATTAGAGATTGTCCTTCAGCTAAGAAGGGGCAGGGAGGTGGTAGGACTCAATCTTCCCCATCAGCTTCAGGAAGTAGACCAGCCCAGCAGGGCACAACTTCTAGTTCTGGTGGTCAACGCCAGAACTGCCTTTATGCTATGTCCTCTCGTCAGGATTAGGAGGGTTCCCCAGATCTTGTTACTGGTATGTTGAAAGTCTTCTTTTTTGATGTGTATTCTTTTTTGGATCCCGGTGCTTCCTTATCTTTTGTGTCCTCTTATGTAGCATGCAAGTTCGAAGTTTGTTCTGAATTACTTTTAGAACCCTTTTGTGTTTCTACTCTTGTTGGTGAGTCAGTCTTAGACAAAAGAATCTACCGAAATTGCCCTATCTCAGTCCTTCATAGGGTCACTTCAGCGGATCTAGTAGAGTTGGAGATGACTGATTTTGACGTAATTTTTGGTATGGATTGGTTATATGCATGTTATGCCTCTGTTGATTGCCATACTCGTGTGGTCAGTTTCAAGTTTCCAAATAAACCCGTTTTAGAATGGCAAGGTAGTCCCTCTACCTCGAAAGGTCATTTCATATCTTATTATAAGGCTAGGAAGATGATTTCAAAGGGGTATGTTTATCATATAGTGCGGGTTATGGACACGGAGTCTGAAACCCCATCCCTTCAATCTGTTCCTGTTGTGAATGAGTTCCCATAAGTGTTTCCCAAGGATTTGCCTAGAGTCCCTCCGGAGCAAAAGATAGACTTTGGGATAGATTTTCTCCCAGATATGAACCCTATCTCTATTCCTCCCTATAGAATGGCTCCCACAGAACCCAAAGAGTTGAAAGATCAGTTGAAGGATCTTCTTGATAAAGGTTTCATCAGGCCTAGTATTTCTCCATCGGGTGCCCTAGTTTTGTTTGTTCGAAAGAAGGATGGTTCTCTTAGAATATGTATTGACTACCGTCAGTTGAAAAAGGTCACAATAAAGAATAAATATCCCATTCCTAGGATTGATGACTTGTTCGATCAACTTTAGAGTGCTAGTTTCTTCTCCAAGATCGACATTAGATCCGGTTATCATCAGCTTTATGTTAGAGAGTGCGATATCCCGAAGACAGCCTTTAGGACTCGGTACGGTCATTATGAATTTGTTGTGATGTCTTTTGGTCTAACGAATGCTCCTGCAGCATTTATGGATTTGGTAATGACCGGGTCCATACTTATGGGTAGTCCAATCATGCCAAGTCTTAAAGTTAGAAAACTTCGGGATTGGGGGTTTGAAATTCTGGGCTAGGCTAGTCTCGGCCGATTTTAGAGCAAGGTGGAGTCTAGGGAAATCCGAGTAAGGATTGGGTTAGGTGTCTTATTTTGAGCTAGTTTTCCACATAGCCAATACATAAAGGAGTCTTGGGGACTTTTCAGAATCAAAATTGGGTAAGTAGAACTCTCGGAAATGTGTTAGATGTGGAAGGGTTGTTTTGGGTCATTGGGGAAGCAAGTGTGTTGTAAAAGGACCAAATTTTGGAGATTTTCGGACATTTTGTCTGTTACGAGTGCAACGACTCCATTTTAGTGACCTCCGCTATAGCAGTGGAAAATACTGCTATAGTGGTGGTCAAGGAAATCAACACCGCTTAAGACTGCTATAGTTGAAGTCGTACCCTATAGCGGAACCGCTATAGTGGAGTAAGGACCGCTATAGCAGGACGATGGATTTTTAATGCAGAAACTTCCCCAAAACAATTCAGTTTTCTACAATTCATTAGGGTGAAGAGCTATGGAGATTACAGGTGTTTTTCCTCCGTTCTTCATTATTTTTCTTCCCTAGGGTAAGGTTTCTACTCCCCAAACTTTGCACTACTTTTCCTATGCGGTAGAATTACTAGGAGGGAACTTGGGGGAAGGTTGGAATAAGCTAGGAATGGTGGAATGCGGGGAAGAAAGGGGATTCTAAACATGAAAGTTCTTGGGTATTGTTAAAAGTGAAATATAATGATCATATGTTGTTAAATTCTCCATTTTTTTCCGTGAAAATGATAGAACTAGGGAAATTAACAGTGGGAAAGCCCGAGAAAAGGGTGGAATGATCATGTGTAGCATGGGGTTCTGGGATTTGGTGTAATCCGGGTAATGTGCAGGCCTTGTTTGTTAATTTCATGTACTTGTATGTTATTCTAGACCAAGAATGAGAACGGAATCTGAAACACGAGAAAACTCAGGTTAAGTAGAGCTGGGATCATTTTGAGGTAGGTGATGGCTTACGAATTCCTATGAATGTTGTATATTTTGTTCTCTTGTCTAAGTGATTGTATGAATTGCATGACTTAGAGGAATTGTGTAGAATGTCTAAGGATCCTATTTTACAGTCGATGAATTGAACGGTGTGTTGCTTGTTGGTTTACAAGTTGTTTTTTCATTATTTTGACTGTGGATTGTTGACATTCGGTTGGCTCAGGTACCACGCCTGGTATAGGTATACTAACGGTTGGCTCTGGTACCACACCTGGTATGGGTATAACAAATGGTTGCCACGGGTACTATGCCTAGTACAAAATACTAATCGTTGGCTCGGATACCACGCTTGGAACGAGTTTATTTTACTACATCATGGTATTGATATTGTTGCTTTGCATTGACTGTTATTGGTTCCATGAGTGGACCGGGCTGTTCTTCTTGAGTGGTGATATTCATTTGTGGTCCTTGGGTGACTGGGAATCCTGTTATATTTGTTGAGTTAGTCTTGGATTAGGCCAGGTTGTCTGTTTAACACTTAGGTATTGTTTAGAAGGGATCCCAGGGTGGGTCCGGGCTTAGTAATAATGATGAGTTATCGAATTCTGTGATTGCGGCTTAGAGTTATAAGAAGTGGACTTCATGTGAAACGAGCTAGGTAGAGACTTGTAGTCTAGGGGAGCTTATTGACTTGTTGAATGTTTTCCATACTTATACTTGATTTGCTATACTAAATTATACACTGTTTATTTGGAACCGGCTGATGATCCTACCAGTACACAGTGGTGGTGTACTAATACTGCACTTGCTTTTTCTTCTTGTGAGTATAGGAAATGTTCCGACGGCTGAGATGTGACCTCATCTATAGTACCAGCGTTCCATACTTCAAGGGTGAGACGCTTGACCGAGCTGCATTGAATCTATCATTAGTGTTGTAGACCATTTGTTTCGGGCTTAGACTATTTCCTTATATTTTTGGGGTTGCATCTCCATACTCTAGACATAGGTAGAAGTGTTTGGTACTGCGATTTTCAGATTCTAGAGGTAATTTTCACAGGTTTATATTAATGAAGTTGATTTATTGTTATTGAACTACTAGTTTATTTTATGCACTAGTTTTTAGTTGTTAGAAAGATTAAGTTCGGGGAAGTGATAGTTCACTCACCCGGGGGTTGGGTGAGTGTCACTCACAGCGGTCTGGGTCATGAAAAAGATGGTATCAGAGACCTAGGTTCATTGATCTTATCGTACCAAATAGGTCTAGTAGAGTCTTGCGGAACGGTGCGGAGACATCCCTACTTTTCTTTGAGAGGCTATGGGGCTTTAGGAAAACTATATCTTCCTTCTTTACTTCATGTTATAACTTGATTCTAATTGGTACCTGGTGATACAAATTGGTATCTAACCTCATTCCCTCTTCTGTCCACGGATGGTTAACATAAGGAACAACGGAGCTAGAGCAGCGGTCCCAGCTGTGGCCCCAGCTGTCCATGGTAGAGGCAGGCAAAGGGGAAGAGGACGAGGTAGAGCTGCACCTACCAGGGGTGGAGCTCAAGCAGCTGCTGGAGAGCATGAATCAACCCCTCCCCTACCTCAGGAATACATTGCTGAAGATGTAGAAGTTGTGACTGAAGATGGTGAGGCGCAGGAGGAGACGACACCGGTTGGGGGTGAAGGTCTCCCTACTATGACACCAGAAGCCTTTCAGCAGGCTTGGAATATTTTAAGTGAGTTGGTTGGTACTGGAGCCATACCCGCGACTTTTGCAAACCAGGCCTTGGACCCTCAGCTAGCAGCTACTACAGTGCCTAGGATGGATGCAACTTCAAGCATGAATGACTTTTTCAGGCCAATGCTAGGCCCAGTGATGACAGGGAATGAGCATGAGATGCTGACCATGTTTCTCAAGTTGAAACCTCCTACTTTTTAGAGTATCGACAAGGAGGATGCCTCTGAGTTAATCTTAGATTGCTATGAGATGTTTCACAAGTTGGGTATTGTACGTCAGCATGGGGTTGAGTTTGTCACATTTTAGCTGCAGTGTGATGCCAAGTAGTGGTGGAAATCTCTTGTGGAGTGTCGGTCTTCTGTTTCCAAATTAATTTGCAATGTGGCGGGTAAAAATTGGGTGTCAACAACTACCCCTCCATTTGGGTAGGGTAAGTGCCACGCTTTGTTTTTGGAGGAGTACATACCCCATACTTTGAGGGACCAGAGGAAAGATGAGTTATAGAACTTGGAGCAGGGTAGCATGTCAGTCTCTGCTTACTAGGCTAAATTGCACGCCTTGTCTCATTTTTCCACAGAGTGGTTGGGTTTCGAAGAGGAACGGGTCAGGTTATTTGTGAAAGGTTTGAATACTGAGTTACTGGTACTGTCAGTGCATATGAATTCTTCAGGAAAGGGCTTTAATGATGTGGTGGATTATGTGAAGCAACTTGAGAGAGTCAGGCAGATAGGGTAGGCTAAGGCTTTAGCCAAGAAGCCCTGGAGTGAGGGAAATTATGGCTGCTCACATTTCAGGGGTCATCATGAGCAGGTATACTCATCCCGTCCTATTAATTCAGCTCTGCCAGCTACTACAGGTGTTCGTCAGGGAGCTCATAATTAGTCTTCAGCTCATAGAGGCCAGGGAGCGTCTTATACGTCAGCTAACAGGCCTACACTTGATCATGGATGCTTCTATTGTGATGATCTGGGCCACTTTAAGAGGGAGTGCCCACTTAGGCATAAATGTAATTAGGGTTAGTAGCATCCTAGAGTGGTGGTCCCGGAAGGTAGAGATGGTAATGCTAAAGGTCATCCACAGGGTGGGCGAGAAAACTTTCAGGGAGGCCGGGGTAACAGAGGGAATGGCGGTGTGGGAAGGGGTGTAACACAGCCGGTCCGAGAAGTTGCCCGAATTGATGATCAACTCATTGTTATGCTTTTCAAGGGAGGACTGAGGGGGATGCCTCAAATGCGGTGATCACAGGTACCATTCTTGTCTGTGATAAAATGGATTCAAGTATTATTTGTCCCCGGTTCTACATATTCTTTTGTATCTGTGAGTTTTGTGTTGGGTCTGGAATTGACTTGTGATATCCTTGATTCCCCTATTCATGTTTCTACCCCGGTTTGAGAGTCTGTGATTGTTACTCATGTTTATCGTGATTGTTCTGTTGTGTTTGTGGGGTTGCATACTTGGGTAGACTTAGTAATTCTTGATATGGCTGATTTTGATATTATCTTGGGCATGACCTGGCTGTCCCTTTATCATGTTGTGTTGAACTGTAACACCAAGACTGTGGTTCTAGAAATTCCGGGTAAGGATAAACTAGAGTGGGAAGGTATGTACATGCCTAAGCCAGTTAAGATAATATCGTTTGTTCGGGCTAGAAAGCTAGTCGGGAGGGGGTGTCTAGCCTTCTTGGATCATATCTAGGATGATAGTGTGGAGTCCCCATCTATTGAGTTAGTTCCCGTGGATTTTGAGTTTCTAGAGGTGTTTCCAGCGGATTTGCCTGGAATTCTTCCGGACAGAGATATAGATTTCTCTATTGATTTGGAGACAGACACTCATCCTATTTCTATCCATCCCTATCGTATGGCTCCGGCAGAGTTGAGAGAACTTAAGACTCAGCTACAAGAACTCCTAGATAAGGGATTTATCCATCCCAGTGCTTCTCCTTGGGGTGGTCCGGTTTTATTTGTAAAGAAGAAGGATGGTAGTATGTGGATGTGCATAGATTATTAGCAGTTGAACAAGGTGACCATCCAGAATAAGTACCCCCTACCCTGTATAGATGATTTGTTTGACCAGCTTTAGTGTGCATCGGTGTTTTCAAAAATAGACTTGAGGTCGGGGTACCATCAGTTAAAGATTAGGCCTTAGGACATTCCTAAGTCTACCTTTTGGACTCGGTATGGGCATTACGAATTCATAGAAATGTTGTTTGGTTTGACCAATGCACTAGCAACATTCATGAGTTTGATGAATAGGGTATTTAAGGCATATTTGGATTCCTTCATGATTTTGTTTATTGATGATATTTTGATCTACTCCAAGAGTAGAGAGGAGCATACTAATCATCTTCGTATTGTGTTGAACATCTTGAAATGCCAGAAGCTCTATGCGAAGTTATCCAAGTGTGAATTTTAGTTGAATTTAGATGCATTCTTGGGACATGTAGTGTCAGAAAAGGGGGTGATGGTAGATCCCCAGAAAATTAAAGTAGTCAAGAGTTGGGTTCGGCCTAACTCTGTGACTGAGGTGAGGAGTTTTGTTGGACTCACAGGGTACTATTGGAGGTTTGTGAAGGATTTTGCGTCTATTTCTACTCGCCTAAATAGGCTGACATTAGGTGAGGAGAGATTCCAAAAGCTCAAGATACTTTTGACCACGATTCCTATTTTGTCCTTGCCGGTTGAAAGTAAAGACTTTATTATTTACTATAATGCTTCACATTCTGGTTTGGGTGTTGTGTTGATGCAATATAGGAATGTGATAGCCTATGCATCCAGGTAGTTGAAGGTGCATAAGAGGAACTACCTGACTCATGACCTAGAGTTGGCAGCGGTAGTTTTTGCACTAATGATTTGGAGACACTACCTTTATGGTGTCAAGTGTGAGGTGTTCATAGATCATCGCAGTCTATAACATGTATTCACACAAAAGGATTTGAATTTGAGGCAGAGAAGGTGGATGGAGCTACTGAAAGACTATGTTGTGACCATTCAGTACCATCCGGGTAAGGCTAATATGGTGGCAGACACATTGAGCCGGAAAACATTTAGCATGGGTAGTGTGGCTTTTTTGGGGGTGTCCAAATGACCACTAGCAAGGGAAATTTGAGCTTTGGAGGCCAAGTTCATGCACTTGGATGTTTCAGATCAAGGTGGGTTATTAGCCAGTGTTGAGGTCAAAGCCACCTTCATAGAGGAAATAAAGGCCAAACAGTTTCAGTATCCGAAGCTGAGTAAGCTTCGAGGTAAGGTAATATCTGGGGAATCCTGGGATGTCACGTTAGACTGTGGTGCAGTAGTAAATTTCAAAGGGAGGATTTGTGTTCCTTGGGTTGATGATATAAGTTAGAAAATCTTAGCGAAAGCCCATGGTTTGCGGTACTCAATTCATCTGGGTGTGACCAAAATCTACAGAAACTTAAGGCAGCATTACTAGGGGCTCGGAATGTAAAAGGCCATAGCGGGCTTTTTGTCCAAGTGTCAGAATTGCCAGCAGGTAAAATATGAGCACCAGAGACCTACAAGACTACTTTAGAGGATGCCCATCCTAGAGTAGAAGTGGGAAAGGATAGCCATGGACTTCGTGGTGGGTCTTCCCAAGACATTGTGGAAGTATGACTTAATTTGGGTCATTGTTGATAGGCTGACCAAGTCAGCTCATTTTATTCCGATCAGGGTAGATTACAATTCGCAATAATTGGCCAAGATCTACGTGAAGAAGATTGTGAGATTGCATAGGGTACTACTTTCCATCATTTCAGACAAGGGTACACAGTTCACCTCCAAATTTTGGGGCAAGCTACATGAAGAGTTGGGTACAAAACTCACTTTTAGCACAACCTTCTATCCTCAGACTGATGGCCAGTCGGAGAGGACTATCCATGTATTGGAGTACATACTGAGAGCATGTGTGATGGACTTGGGGGTTATTGGGACCAATTTCTACCATTGTGTGAGTTCTCGTACAATAATAGCTACCACTCCAGTATTGATATGGCACCGTTTAAGGCATTATATAGGAGGAACTGTAGACCACCGGTTGGTTGGTTTGAGGAAGGCGATGTAAAGCCCCTGGGCGTGGACTTAGTAAAGGAAGTGCAGGAAAAGGTAAGGGGTAATTCAAGCCAAATTACTGGCTGCCGAAAGCAGGCAGAAGAAGTATACAAATCGCAAGGTCCGGGACATGGAATTTTAGGTTGGTGAACATGTATTGTTGAAAGTGTCACCAATGAAGGGAGTTATGTGGTTGGGTAAGAAGGGAAAGCTTAGCCCTCGGTTCATCACTCCATTTGAGGTTCTTGAGATTGTGGGGCCAGTGGCTTACAAGTTAGCACTGCCGCCTAGTTTGTCGGGAGTCCATTCGGTATTCCATGTATCCATGCTTAAGCGATACCATGGGAATAAGGATTACATCATCAAGTGGGACAAGGTACTTTTCAACAAGGATCTTTGTTATGAAGAGGAACCAGTCTTGATTGTTGCTCGAGATGTCCGGAGGTTGAGGACAAAGGTGATTGACATGGTAAAAGTTGAGTGGACGCATCGTTCGGTTGAGGAATCCACTTGGGATACCGAGAAGGACATGCAAAATAAGTACCCTCAGTTGTTTGAGGATTTAGGTACTACACTTTCTTTCCTTTATTTCCTAAATTCAGGTTTGATCATTCAAGGATGAACGATGGGTAAATAGGTATCAGTTGTAATGACCGGGTCCGTCGCTATGGGTAATCCAATCGTGCCAAGTTTTAGAGTTAGAAAACTCCAGGTTTGGGGGTTTGAAATTCTAGGCTAGGCTAGTCTCGACCGGTTTTGGAGAGAGGTGGAGTCTAGGAAAATCAGAGTAAGGATTTGGTTAGATGTCTTGTTTTGAGCTAGTTTTCCATGTAGCCAAGACATAAAGGAGTTTGGGGGACTTTTAGAAATCAAAATTGGGTAAGTAGAACTCCCGAAAATGCGTTTGATATGGAGGGGTAATTTTGGGTCATTGGGGGAAGCAATTATGTTGTAAAAGGACCAAATTTAGGAGATTTTTTCTGGACATTTTGTCCGTGACGAGCGCAATGACTCTGTCGTAGCGACCTCCGCTATAGCGGTGGAAAATACTGCTATAGCGGTGGTCAAGGCGGTCAACGCCACTTAAGACCGCTATAGTGGAAGTCATTCGCTACAGCGGGACCTCTATAGTAGAGTGGGGACCACTATAGCAGGCCGACAGGTTTTTAATGAAGAAACTTCCCCAAAATAATTCAGTTTCCTACAATTCAGTTGGGAGAAGAGCTAGGGCGATTTCAGGCCTTTTTCCTCCATTATTCACCATTTTTCTTCCCTAAGGTAAGGTTTCTACTCCCCAAACTTCGCACTACTTTTCCTATGCGGTATAATTGCTAGGAGGGAACTTGGGAGAAGGTTGGAATAACCTAGGACTTGTGGAATCCGGGGAAAAAAGGGGATTCTAAACATGAAAGTTCTTGTGAATTGTTAAAATTGAAATATAATGATCATATGTTGTTAAATTCTCCATTTTTATCCGTGAAAATAATAGAACTAGGGAAATTAATGGTGGGAAAGACCGGAAAAAGGGTGGAATGATCATGTGTGGGCTAGGATTCTTGGATTTGGTGTAATCAAGGTAATGTGCAGGCGTTGTTTGTTAATTTCATGTACATGTATGTTATTCTTGACCAAGAATGAGAAAGGAATCCAGAACATGGGAAAGCTCGGGTTGAGTAGAGTTGGGATCATTTCGAGGTAGGTGATGGATTACGAATTCCTGTGAACGTTTTATATTTTGTACTCTTATCTAAGTGTTTGTATGAATTGAATAACTTAGAGGAATTGTGTAGAATTTCTAAGGGTCTTGTTTTATAGTCTGTGAATTGAACGGTGTGTTGCTTGTTGGTTTACAAGTTGTTTGTTCATTATTTTGACTGTGGATTGTTGACTTTCGGTTGGCTCGGGTATGATGCCTGGTATAGGTATACTAACGGTTGGCTCAGGTACTACGCCTGGTAAGGGTATAACAAATGGTTGGCACGGGTACCATGCCTGGTCCAAAATACTAATGGTTGGCTCGGGTACCACGCCTGGTACGGGTTTATTTTACTGAATTATGGCATTGATATTGTTGCATTGCATTCACTGTTATTGGTTCCATGAGTAGACCATGATGTTCTTATTGAATTGTGATATTCACTGGTGGTCCTTGTATGATCGAGAATCCTATTATATTTATTGAGTTGGTCTTGGATTAGGTCGGGTTATCTATTTACCACTTAGGTGTTGTTTATAAGGGATCCCAGGGTGGGTCTGAGTTAGGTAATAAGGATGAGTTATCAAATTCTGTGATTGTGGCTTAGAGTTATAAGAAGTAGACTTCATGTGAAACAAGCTAGGTAGAGACTTGTAGTCTAGGGGAGCCTATTGACTTGTTGCATGTTTTCCATACTTGTACTTGATTTGCTGTAATGAATTATACACTGTTTATTTTGACCTGACTGATGATCCTACCAGTACACAGTGGTGGTGTACTGATACTGTACTTGCTTTTTCTTCTTATGAGTATAGGCAATCTTCCAGCGGCTGAGACGTGACCTCATCTGTAGTACGAGCGTTGTAGACTTCAAGGGTGAGCCGCTTGATCGAGCTGCCTTGAATCTATCATTAGTGTTGTAGCCCATTTCTTTCGGGCTTAGACTATTTTCTTATATTTTTGGGGTTGCATCCTCGTACTCGAAATTTTTGGGGTTGCATCCTCGTACGAGCGTTCTAAATTGATTTATGTTATTGAACTGCTAGTTTATTTTATGCACTGTTTTTGAGTTGTTAGAACGATTAAGTTTGGAAAAGTGATGGTTCGCTCACCCGAGGGTTAGGTGCGTGCCACTCATGGTGGTCTGGGTCATGATAGATTTGATGAACCGTGTGTTCAAATAGTACGTGGATATGTTTGTGATTGTTTTCATTGATGATATCCTCACCTACTCTCGGAGTGAGGAGGAGCATGCAAACAACTTGAGGTTGTGTTGCAAACTCTCAAGGATAGATAATTGTTTGCTAAGTTCAGCAAGTGTGAGTTCTAGATGTAGTCAGTTTCCTTTCTGGGTCATATTATGACTGGTGATGGTATCTGAGTTGATTCTCAAAAGATAGAGGCAGTAAAGAACTAGCCTAGACCTACTTCTCCGTCTGATATTAGGAGCTTTTTGGGTTTGGCTGGTTACTACAAGAGGTTTGTGGAAGGATTTTCTTCCATTGTTGCTCCTTTGACCCGATTGACGCAGAAGAAGGTAAAATTTTAGTGGTCCGACTTATGTTAGAAGAACTTTCAGGAATTGAAGACTAGATTGACCACAGCTCAAGTGTTAGCTCTACCCAAGGGCCTAGATGATTTTGTTATGTATTGCAATGCTTCTAGGATTGGTTTGGGTTGTGTTTTGATGCAGCATAATAGGGTGATTGCTTATGCTTCGAGAAAGCTTAAGACTCATGAGAAGAACTATCCTACTAATCATCTTGAGTTGGCCGCCATGGTCTTCACTTTAAAGATTTTGACATAATACTTGTATGGTGTGCATGTGGATGTATTCACCGATCATAATAGTCTTCAGTATGAGTTCACTCAAAAGGAATTGAATTTGTGAAAAAGGAGATGGCTTGAGCTCCTTAAGGATTATGACATTAGTGTGCTTTACCATCCGTGTAAGGCCAATGTAGTAGCGGATGCTTTGAGTAGACTATCCATGGGAAGTGTGACTTCTGTTGAAGATGGAAAGAAGGAATTGGTTAGAGAGGTTCATAGGCTTGCTCGGTTGGGGGTTTGCCTTATGGACTTGACAAAAGGTGGTGTGATTGTACAAAATGGTTTTGCATCATCCTTGGTAGCTGAGGTGAAGGCAAAGCAAGACAAGGATTCAATTCTACTTCAACTTAAAGGTGCAGTTCATCAGCAGCGGGTGGAGGCTTTCTCCAAAAGGGGAGTTGGTGTGCTTCATTATCAGGGTCTCTTACGTGTGCTAGATGTAGATGGGTTGAGACAGCAGATTCTAACTGAGGCTCATAGTTCTAGATATTCCATTCATCCGGGTGGTACTAAGATGTACCGTGATCTATGGGAAGTCTTTTGGTGGAATGGTATGAAGAGGGACATAGCCAAGTTTGTGGCTAAGTGTCCCAACTGTCAACAAGTAAAGGTGGAACATCAATGGTCGGGTGGCATGATTCAAGATATTGACCTTCCCACTTGGAAATGGGAAGAAATCAATATGGACTTTATTACTGGTTTGCCTCGTACTCGAAGGCAACATGATTCCATTTGGGTGATTGTCGACCGGATGACCAAGTCATCCCACTTCTTGGCTGTTAAGACTACTAATTCAGCAGACGATTATGCCAGACTCTACATCCAAGAGATAGTTTGATTGCATTGTGTTCCTTTGTCTATCATCTCTGATAGAGGTCCTCAGTTTACATCTCAGTTTTGGAGATCGTTTCAGAAAGGTCTTGGTACCTAGGTGAAGCTTAGCACAACTTTTCACTCTCAGACAGAAGACCAGGCAGAGTGCACTATTCAAACTTTGGAGGATATGTTGAGAGCATGTGTGATCGACTTCAAAGGTAATTGGGGTGATCACTTACCTCTTATCGAGTTTGCCTACAACAACAACTTTCACTCTAGCATCCAGATGGCTCTATATGAGGCACTTTATGGCCGGAGGTGTAGATCTCCTATTGGTTGGTTTTAGGTAGGTGAGGCATCCTTTATTGGTCCAGATACAGTTCATGAGACTACGGAGAATATTCAGCTTATTAGGGAGAGGTTGAAGACCGCTCAGAGTCAGCAGAAATCTTATGCGAATGTGAGGAGAAAGGAGTTGGAATTTGAAGTTGATGATTGGGTTTTCCTAAAGGTGTCACCCATGAAGGGTGTGATGAGGTTTGGCAAGAAAGGAAATCTTAGTTCCCATTTTGTAGGTCCTTATCAGATTTTGAGGAGAGTTGGTAGCGTTTCTTATGAGTTGGAGTTGCCAACAGAGTTGGAAGCAGTTCAACCAGTTTTCCATGTTTCCTTGTTGAAGAAGTGTGTTGGTGATCCGACCTTGATTGTTCCCTTGGAGTATGTGGGTGTGAAGGATAGTCTCACCTGTGAGGAGGTTCTTGTGGAGATCCTTGATTGTCAGATTCGGAGGTTGAGGAATAACGAAGTCACTTCGGTGAAAGTCCTTTGGAGGAATCATCTTGTAGAGGGTGCTACTTGTGAAGTGGAAGAGGCCATGAAGGCCAAATATCCTCATCTCTTTCCTTCCAATTCAATTCCAGCTTGAGGTACTAGTTTCCTCCTTAATATGTTCCTCCGATTCTATTCCACCAGTTCTTCTCATGATTCTAGCATGCATCCATGTTTTACGAAGTTAGTTTATCATGTTTTCAAGTAGAAAAGTTCAGTTTTTATGTTTACTCTTTGATCTCCATGTTTTGTTGCAGGTTGGGCTGTCTTCTCTTAAGTTTTCTCTTGTTTAGTCTTCATTCGAGGATGAATGATCCTAAGGGAGATATATTGTAACACCTCAGAAATCAAACCAACTATTTATTTTAAAATCTCAGAAAAATTTCATGTTTCAGGAAGGACAGGTCTAAACCAAGGACCGTGGTTTGAACAACGGGTCGTGGAATGGAACTGTGATTTCCTTTGGTTGATTCGGCCTCTGGTCTGGAACAACAAGTTGGTTCTACGAACTGTGATTCAAACCACGGGTCCGTCCTGTCTACTTGTGGAACTCAGATCAGAGGGTTGGCAAGTCCATTTGAAATGACGACTCAACTCTACGACTCGTCGTCCAAACGACGAACCGTAGTCTTGACTCGTGGTTTGACCAGCGGTCAACTAAGGTCCCCAGGAACCATGAGTCCAAATGACAATCCGCCATTCAAATGACGGGTTCGTCCTATTTCCTCGTGAACTTCCTTCTGCAGCCTGACTTTTCTATCAGAAACCACAAGTTCGAACCACGGGTCGTGATTCAAACGATGACCCGTAGAACTGACTCGTGATCCCTGAAATCGACCATTTTTCAGATTTTTCTAAATTATGTCCCAGGGGTATTTTAATCATTACCCACTCTTTTAACTCCTAAATGATGTTATTTTGACTATTTCAAGAAGAATTTTCACTGTCATTAGCTTAAGTTCCTTCTCATTACTTCACTCCCCTCCCAAAAAAGGAAATTCTTCTCCAAGCTTCAAGTCTCAAGCTCCAAGTTCAAGCCTCATAAGTCTTTCCAATTCAAGTGGGTTATCTTCAATCAAGGTATGTGGGTAATCAAGAATGGGTTCCTTTCACCTTTTTACCCAAAACCACTAATTCAAATTTTGATTTCATGGTCTTCAAATTATGGTTCTTATCCAATTCTCATGGATTTTGCTAAATATGGTCTCCTCATGATCTGATTATGAAATTACTATTAAAATTGCATAATTTCACATGGGTTTTTACATGTTAACTCTTATTTTATGAATTGAAGTTTAACCATGGAAATTCCTACATGCATGATGTTGATTTAAGCAAATTGGATTTTGATAGCATGTTCCTTATGGGTTTTCAAGCATGTGCATGCCTAGTTCCTATGTTCTATGAAAATATATGTATTATGAAATTGAACTAAAGTCATGCAAAATTTTACAAGTCATGATGTATGCAAATTTCACAAGTTATTATGCAAGACAAGACACCTGATGTTCCATCAATGCTCATGAATCCATTTCTAAACCTTAATTCATGAGTAGTATGATGATCCGGGGTACGAACACGTTATGAACAAGTTTGACATGAGATATGTCACATGTATATGAGCTCATGTTATATGTTTTGGGAGTAGTATTTAGCACCAAGAGATGAGGGTTAAGATAACACAAGTCCAAAACTACGTTGCCACTGTAGGTTGCCCTCTGTGGCTTATCATGACACGATCCTAGAACGACATGGTTCTAACTTTGGCCGGTTAGGATAGCTCTTTTCAGTGGGGGTACATGACACTGGACTCCATGTAGCTCAACATGGTTTAATGTCGGTTAAGAGAAACTCCCACATATTTATTTTCAAGCTATGAAGTTATATGATTCTATACTATGAAACTTAAGCTTTATGTCATGTTTTATACTTTGATATTTATTCATGTTCCTTATTTACGTAACAAGTTCATTTTTAAGCATGTTTTAAAAAATTTAATTGTGATTCATGCATAACTCACATACTCAGTACATCCTATAGTACTGATGCATATCTTGCACTGCATCCTTTTCTGATGAAGATTCAGGAGTCCCTTCCCAGGAATATGGCTAGAACTTCCAGGCCACTCTATCTTTCAGCTGTCAGTGAGTCCTCTTAGGTCGAGGAATAGTTATGTTCTTAGCGTGTGCTGACTTTTATTTTGGTACTCTGGGTTAGCTAGTGTCTTGTCCTAGCAACTCTTTTTGTTATGAGTAGAGGCTTTTTCAGACAAAGACATTATTTGAGTCTTCGTATGGATCTTGTATTCCTATTTGACTTGACTCTCCATTTATGTTATTTTGACTTTATCTATTATGCTTCACCTTATCTTTTGTTATACTTTAGAATGCTATGACCAAGGGTTAGCTAGGGGCACTTATAGTCCCAAGCCCCATGTTACGTCTAGGGGGTAACCTCGGGGTGTGACACTTCCCTACGCCTTTTGAATCGAGGAACATCCCGATCAGTCTTCTTATCAAGATCCATTATGCCAATGGTCGAAGTAGGAGTGTCACAGTCGAAGAAAGGAGCACCGGCTTGCACATAAAGTTTGCTAATTAACATCGGAAAGGAGAATGCATCACCACTCTTTCAAGATTATCTCCTTATCACTAATGCAATGACCTCACCCACATTGATATGATCTCCTACCATGATTGCAGCTACCAATATGTCTCCATCATCTGTTATCTTTTGGTCATTTTGAGACGGTATTAGATGGGAGCGCACAAAGTCATAGCATAAGCGTGCCTCAAAGTATAAAGTCAGGCGGGGAATGTCACCCCCCATAGTGGCCCAGGGATGTATGTCAGGAGCAATGATGGGGAAAGCCCATTCGAGAGGTTTACGCTTGAGAAGTATCTTCTCCATGAGGTCAGGTGCTGATTCAATTGGATTGCTCCAATAGATGGCATTAATTGCAGCTGGGGTGATCTTGGCTTCTTTTCCCTGAACCATAACTGAGTCCAATACGGGGAATTTCTCACAACTCCCTTTATGGCCTTTAGCATCCTGTGAGTTCTGATATGAGGTAGAAAACTCTCAGACTAACTCCTTGTAATAGGTTCCGGGCACTTCCTGAAATGGTTTCCACTGACGGTTGGCAAACTGAGTGGGAATGTTCGGTAGAGTGTCCCCCACCGTATTTAGGTTGAAGCTTTGTTCCTTATTGAAAGTCTTGCCCCTATCACGATCATAGATCACTTTCATGCTCTCCTTTTCAAACCAAACTCTCTCCTTCTCTGAGACTTGGTCACAAGAAGATGAGACTTTCTTTTTCCCTTTTGCGATTTTTTTGGAGGAGGTGGGAGTTGTTGGCCTGCGTGATCTTCTCTCGGCATTACCCCTGTTAGATGACATGGTTTGCATATAGAGACTGTAAGCAAAAACAAAAACAAAACCTAAAAAGAAGTTAGCAAACTACAAAGGATTGAACGCAAAGTATTGGAAAAACAAAGTAGGTGAATGTCGCCTTGTGCAAACCACATGTGAAATGCACCATAGAGAGTGTGCATCGCATGTGCTATCGCACAAGCTGATAGAATCCTATAAGGATTTTCTATCGTGGTGCGAAGCTGGTACGATTTGCACCATCAGAAGTGCATGTCACACCAACTGTCGCCCCTCAGATCAATGACCTGTTTTTTCTTTGCAACATGGTATGGTACTTTATGCGACCCGCACATCAAGATCTATACGTCTCATGCAAAGCGCACAATGGTACAATTGGAGTTTTTGGTTACTTGTGTGCTTGTGAGTTCCGCATGTGACCCATAGAGCAAGATGTGCATAGATACTGGGCACCCCACAACAACCCAATCAACATTAAACAAGGGGTACAAGGGGTATCATGACCATAACTGTTGGGTACTCAGACTTCCCCGGATTTTCATTGACACAATAGCAAGCAAGAAAGGAACTCAACGACTTCCCTTAAGATTGACGTTACCCCATTAATCATTGGGAACATCAAGCCCTCACTTGCACCATGAATAACCACAATTTTAACAACAATTACCCCTCTCCTCGCACAAGATCATATACACTACATATAATGCTAAATAGAAACCATGGGTATAAACTCAGCAAAATTCAGCCTCAAGAGTCAACTTTTAATCAAAACCTCATGACAAACGACGATTTACCCTTAAGAAAGACATCACCCAATCTATCATCAGGCCAAATCATTCGTTCATCACAAATGGGTTACTCAAACTTCACCCCAACACATAATTCAAAGCTAAAAATCACTACCAATCAACATGCATTACTAAAATTAAAGTTCAACCAAGTTGACACATAGAAATATCATCAATACAACTTAGAATAGGGGACCCAAAATTTTTGGATCTCACCCAAAATCAACATGGCAATTCTACTAAGCATGCTACACAACATGAGTCCCCAACCTTCATAGAAACAAGTGTTTAATGTCGGGGAACTTACCACAAGTGAAGATTATTAAGAGGGGAGTGAAAATTAAAGCTTTTTGTACTTCGATAATGGTTACAAGCAGAACCTTCCTGGAGCGATGATGATGATAGTGGTGATGGAATGGTGTGGATTATGGGTGAGATGAGAGACAATTTTTGGAGAGGTTTGAGGGATTTAGAGAGAGTCTTGGGAGAAAATTTTGAGGGTTTGAGGAAAAATATGGTGGAAGAAGAAGAGAAGGTTGTTTTAAAAGAAAAAGAAGAAGAAAAGTTGGCCGGGTCATCTCTGAGTTGGGTCGGTCAACGGGTTAGGTCAATTAAAATTCAAACTTACCACTGGTGCGCTGTGACATGCGATTCGCACCAGAAAAGGTGTGGATCGCATGGCATTTTGCAGATGACCCTTTTTCTCACCTAGATTTGCCCAAGAATCTTTTTCACCATGCGACAGAGGTGCAACGCACACTTAGGCTCGTGCGGTCCGCATGTCCAATCACGTATTGACTTCAAATTTTCAAATTTCCTTCAGGAATCTGTTTCACCATGCGATAGGTTGTGCGACATGCATAAATGCTTGTGCGTTCTGCACAGTTCACCGCACGGCCCCTTTTTGCCTTGCTTTCCCTTGTTCAATTTTTCCATCCATGCATTCCCTATAAAAACACCAAAAACAATAAAAGATAACCAAAAACAAATAAAGAAACTTGGGTTGGATCCCAAACAACGCTTAATTTAATGTCGTGGCACGATGATACTACCTCAATCCTCAATCATTCTTTGGTTTGGTGATGGTATCTCTAGGCAACGTCCCTTTCATTCTCGGGTTCATTTGTATTGAGAGGTGGTTCAATTGGGCCTCAAGGTTCTTGATTGAGGCTGAATAGGAGCTCACAGTTGGTGAAGTGTTTAGACCGCACTCTTTAGCTTGCTCACTCTCGTATTTATGGTGTCCACCTTCTTAAGAAACAAGGATAACATGTCCTCCAACTTGGAATGGTCGGGGTTGCTTGTGCTCGGTTGGTAGAGACATTCCACCTTGTTTGGAGGGATATAGGGATTCGAAACCCAATGATTTAAATGGTCACCATCCTTATCTCTATCCCTCTAATATCCGTCTCTTTCTTTGTCTCAAAACCAACCTTGGTTCTCCTCCCTCGGGCCATAATACCCGAGATGAGAACCCGCTGACAAAAAACATAGATTTCCATCAACCACAGTCATGAGCTCATCATCACTAGCTTTGGTTTCTGGTGTACTCACTGCATTAACTGTCTTAGCACCACCAGCTCCCATCACATATTTGTCCATTAAGATTTGTGTCATCATTTTGGCCATTGTCTCATCTCGCTCTTCCTCTTTTTTTCTCGTTTCATTGATCAAGATGGATGAGGGTCCTCTCGAAATTGGCACATCCACTTCTCTTGTATGTCAAGCTTGATTGTTCTTTGTCATTCGCTCTAACAAAGTCGAGGCTATGGGAAACTCTATGTCCATGAAGGTACCACCTCCAAGATTGCCAGCCACCGATTATTCATAGAGTTCAATGATCGATAGAAGCTTTGTAGTAGCACATTATTTGACAACTCATGATTCGGACATAAGAGAAGTTTCTTTTTGAATCTTAGCCAAACCTTATGAAGAGGCTCCTTCGGGAGCTGCCTAAAGTTGGTGATTTCATCTCTTAGCTTCATCATTCGAGATAGATGAAAGATCTCGATATAAATGCCTTAACCAAATCGGCCCAAGATGTGATAGAGTCATCCGACAACTCTTCTAACTATGATGTGGCTTACCCCATCAAGGAAAAAGGGAATAGGCGCAATCGAATGGACTCTTGGGAGATATGTTAAAAGATGAACTGTTGGCAAATCTCCATAAAATTTTGAATATGCCAGTTGGCATCTTCATGTGCTGCTCTACCAAATAGGCCCTTCATTTGAATTAAGTGGATCATGGTGCTAGTCACATGAAAAACAACATTTCCCATCGTGGAGGGTAGGAGGATTGAACCTACACCCCCTTACATCATAAGCTCAGCCTCGTCGGCCTCCATAAAGACGTCAATGCTCTCATTATCATCAGCCTCGTTCATAGGCTAGCCTGCTTAATCACAACACAAACAACAATCAAAAGTAAAAGAAATAAGTACTCTCAAGTTTAATTCAAAACAACAATAAAAAATAGCTATCAACTCAAGTCCCCGGCAATGGTGCCCTTTTTTATGAACGCTCATATCGTGCTCTCCAAAGTAGGAGGTCACGGCGATCGTGTAGAAAAACAAAATTTATAATCCTAATGAGTGTTGGGGTCATACCCAAGGGACTTGGGGTAGCTAATTAAATATTGTAATGGATTGAGTTCAAGGTGAGAGTAAATGCTCAAAATAACAAGTAAAAGGATGGGGTAATTGGGATGTTGTCACTATAATCGCAATTCAATGTAAAAAGCAATAAAACTAAAGCGGGTGTACTAAATTGACTAGATGACAGGGATGCATATCCGATGGGGATTTTGTTATGGGATAGGGTTATTATCAATTCATACCTATTCTCACTTAATGACATAAATAGTATTGGTCATGCATAAGTTTTGCTTATCTCTCAATCAATAATCTTATATCCGATGATCTCGGTTAGAGAATTATCGGTTTGATCAATAAACAACAATATAGCTTAGGAAGTTCACACTATCTCTAGCTTAGACCCTTCAATGGGAGAATCCGATGATAAGAGTTATCTCTAGCCTCAAATCTGAGTGGAATCCCCAGTTCCCACTAGTAATTTCACATCCGAAACTATGAAATCCTTTCTCAAGCAATCACATAGTCAAGTAATGAAAATTAATGTTTGCAACCACCAATTTTACGATTAAAACTTGGTGAAATTACTAGACTCATGTCAATTAAGCAATTATAAGCTAGAATAGATAACACCCACACCTATTTCTTAAGCACTCATCATCAATACACCTCTAGACAAGAGAATTTAGCCACTCATAGTAATAGAAAAAGAGATACCAGTTGATTAATTCAAAATCCCTTACATTAGAGTTGAATCTCAAGTTCTAGATTTAATTTAAGTGTACAAGTGTTAACCAAGAGAATTCGATTGAAACCCTCTTCTCAATGTAGGTGAAAAACTTGGTCTCTGAGCTAAAAACACTTCAAAATTATAAAGGTTATTTACAATTGTTCCTGAATAGGCCTTTTATAGTTTCCCAAAATGTTACTAAAAATTAGGACAAAAATTCCCTTCGAGAGGTGTGTGGTGCAACGTGCGGTTTGCACGTTGTGATGCGTGCATCGCACACTGCCTCCAGTTGAACCGGTGACTTCAGGTAGAATTGGGAGCTCCGTGCGAAGGGGGTGCGGTTTGCACCTCTGGATATGTGCATCGCACAATGACCGCACACCTCGACAGACTTTTCGATGACTTTTACAGCTTGTGTGGAGGACGTGCGGTTTGCACCTCAGACTGTGCATGTTGCACGGCCACCACATCTCCTGTCAGAATCTTCAGCTTTTCCGAACACTTCACACTTTATATTTTTTGAGCTCTTTTTGGGTATATTTCCTTGTTTATCATCATCTATAAAAAGTACCTATATAGACATCAATAAAGGTCATAAGAACCTCTACATCTATTCAAAACATAACAATAATTCATGGATATAGGCTCAATAAGTTGGTAGATTACCGACTTATCAGCAAGCTTAGCCCCAAGTACATTGGGTCATTTGAGATTGTTTAGAGAGTTGGTAGTGTTTCCTACACGCTAGCTTTGCCTCTAATATTTTCAGCCATGTACCCAGTATTTCATGTATCGATGTTGAAATGATATTTTCCGTATGAGTCCCATGTGTTGCAGTGGGATTTGGTTCAGTTGGATGAGAGTTTAGCCTTTGTTGAGGAGCCGGTAGCTATTCTGGCCAGAGATGTAGAAGGTTGAGATATAGAGAGATTTCAGTTGTTAAGATTCAGTGGAGGCACCGTCCAGTTGAGGAGGCTACCTGGGAGACCAAGAGAGAGGTGTAGGCTCAGTATCCGCAGTTGTTTGAGCCTTTAGGTACTCCCTTGCACTTAACTCTCGAGGAAGAAAGTCCTTTTTAGTAGTGGATGATGTAATGACCCTTTTGGTCATTCCTACATTTATGATTTCCTTGTATTATTAGAGCTTACCTATAGCGGTCCCAAGTCGTTTATGACTTACTGGGACTGATGGTTCGGTGCCCTGGCCGTTCATTTAGTCTTTATGATTGTTTCCCTGTTTTAGACCTTTAACTTAGGATATAGTTGACTTCAATCAACATTCTTGGTAAATATGCTTAGAATCAAAATTTTGACAGTTCTATTAGCTCCACAGCGTGGATTTTGGTCTAGATGGACCCTTGGTCGGGGTGTTGGTCTTTTAGTTTGGTTTTGAGTTGCTTTATGTGTTTTCAGGCCAGTTGAACTTGAAAGTTTGACTTTGGTCTAAATTTGGAGAAGACAATCTCAGATGGAACTTCCATCAGTGTTGTTACTTTCGGAATGTTGAATTTGGGCTAGAGGGACCTTTGGTTTGGGTCCCGAGGCTTCCAGACTCATTTTGGGGTATTGAGTTTCGTTTTGGCTTAAGGTTGGTTTTTGGGCGTTGGGATCACTTTTCGTTAAACCAACCTCCGTTGGGTTTTTTATCAGTTTTGTTGAGTCCCGAATGCTATTTCTTGTGTGATAGCATAGTTTGTTTGCTCATGCAGGGTCCCGAATGAATCTTGTGGGCCCATCCAGAGACTTTTTCCCCTTCTAGTTTCTACTGGTTGCTTTTACAGGTGCAGACCTATGGCATCAATCGCGACCGTGAAGAAAGCCATCATGATCGCGATGGTTAGCCTTGTTGGTCATCACAATTGTGAGGGCCCCTTCATGCGATTGTGATGAAGGGCTAGAGGACCCAGCCTCCTTTGCTTTATGCAATCTCGAGATCCTTCCTCGCGACCATGATGAAGACCCTCCCCTCTTTTTCTTTGCGATCGCGTGGTTAGTCCTTGCAATCGCGATGGTCTAGCTGGCATGATCCTCAAGATCATGTAGGGTCCCTTCGCGATCGCGAAGAAAGACCCTGGGCAGTATATAGACTCCCTTCTTCATTTTTATCATTTCAAAACTGAAAACCTCTATTGATATCATCTCCAAGCTCCACATTCTTCTGTGTGGCTTCAGTTCCAAGCTTGGGGGTGATAATTCTTGGTCCCGTGATCATTTTTGTGTCTCCAATTTGGTAAGTCCCTTGTTTATTCCGTTAAATTCTCCTTTTTTATTCCTTAATTGTTCTTTTAGCTTGGGGACTATTTTGAGCCATTTCCATGGCCAAAGTCTGCTAATCTTCCAAGCATGCACTCACGGGAGTGTGTTGTTCATTTTACACTCTTTCATTTCTGGCTTTGGGTTGTGAGGCCTATGGGCCCGCTTGTGACCCGAATTATGACCCAGCTACACTTGTAGCAGTAGAGGTATCCTTAGCTTTATTTTAATGCATAGGTTATGTTTTTGGCAGTTTGATTGTTGTTCGGAGATTCTCAGAGCTGTTTGGGCTTGGACATCGTCGCTCTAGTAGCTTGTAGTCAAACGACAAGTAGGTTACGGTTTAACTCTTCTATACTTTGTGTATATAGGCTATGATTATACTAATTAGCATCCTTAGATTGGGTTTATTATCTTGGTACCCCAGACTTTATCCGCTTCTTCATATCATTCTTATTTTCGCTCCTATGATTGTAGTATTTGTTGTAGTTGTTAGTATCACCCTTGTGGTCCTGTGTGGCCTTGTATTCGACTTTAGACCATAGATGGTGCGTTAATTGAGAATGTTTGTGACTCTAGGGCATCGCTATTCGATTATAAAGTTGGATATCTGTGTTGCAGAGTGATTGGAGCCTGTGCAGGGCCAATAGGTTGATTGTGAGCCATTCGGCTATTGTTTGTGTTTGAGCATGCCATTATCATGCATATAAAGATATTTTCTACATGTTTTACTACAGTTTTGGTTTCAGGTCTATTATAAATGGATTTCTAAACCTTGCATGGCCCCGAGGGCCCGTTTTCGATAAAAAATGTTGTAAAAGGTTTGGACTAACTTTCGTGGATCTTCTTAGGGTACAAGTGTTAAAAGGATGATTTATCACTGGCTTTTCACACTTATACTAGACTTGGTTGTCCCGTGGTGCTAGACATGCTTTACTATGGATTTGAGATGATACTAGAATCAGGTGAGCTGAGCATCAGACTTATTTCACTACTGTTTTAGACCCAGTTATGCCCGGGCACCCTTATTTGGGGTTTTTGAGACTTGATTCACTATTTTACACTTGGATAGACTCCGAGCATCCATTTTTGAGATTTGGTCACTAGTTTGGGTCCGGATATACTCTGGACAATTAGATTGAAATTATGAGATTTAGTATGTGGTCAAGGACCTTCATGGACCTTGCCAATTCGGACCAGGGGCTACGTGTTGAGTGTGCCAGAGGAGGGGTATACGGGTCGTTTCCTTCTATGTATCCTACCTACTCGGTCCATAGGCACCGAAGGAGGTACATACAGGGTTACTACTCCACCTGGTTTTCACTATTTCATCATATCATAAATTTGCATGAGATTCCACCCTTGTTTGTTGTTTGCTGAGTGTACGCTCCGGTGGTATTGGATGCTGGAGGGTTTATCTTCACTTGTATGTGTTCCTCAGGTGTATGGGCACCCGTTGGGACTGTAGGTAGACTTATTATGTTCCTATCGCGATTTTGGTCCTAATTAGTGCTATATTCGGGTTCTTATTCGATGATTCACATGTGGGAGTTGTGTTGTATATACTTCATGGTTATACTTGTACTATTGGCTGATTATTCCTACCTTGAGATTGTATCATTGACATGATTGAGTTATTTAATGTTGGGTTTCAAGCATGAGTTCATTTACTTGTTTTCCTTCTTTCCCTTTTTACTTAAGGTTACCGGTATACCATCTATTTCTTAAAACTCTCTTTATATAATTGTTATTGCAAGGACCCCAAGTGTGTTCTCCTTCTTTCACCTATGTTCTGTGATGTATATTTCTAGTAGCTAGCCGAGCATGTTTGATTTCTCCTTGTATTCTTTTTATGCTAGCTTATTCATTGCTTTTGTGACCTCTTATTTGCTATCTGCTATATTATTGATCTTATATCTTATATGCGCTCAGTCGGCTTATGATGCCTATTGGGTATGTTTCTTAGCAATTGGTGCTCATACTACACTCGACATCTTTCTACTGCAGATCCTAGTGTGGACCATCGTTGCTGATTCATGGAGACTCGTGCGGACTGACTTTTGGACTATCCGATATAGAAGGTGAGCTCCTAATGACCGGAGTTTAGCTGTTATCTCATTTTTTGTAGCATGTACTCTTTTGTTATTCAGAGACATATGTATATATTCTTTTTCACCTTTGTTATTTGTATATTTAGTACCAACTTCTATATTATGATACCAGGTTGTGGGTTTGGTTTAGCTTCCATTTATATGTATTCCAGATGCTTATTTCTTCATTTATTTCCTTTTGCTTCTGCTATTTATATTGTTCTTCCACTTACTTATTAGATAGTAGCCCATTACTAACCATTCTTGTCTACTGATAATGCTTAAATCGTGCTCCCCAAGTTGGAGGTCACGGTGATCGTCAGAGCAAAATGCATTTATATTCCCAATGGATGTCGAGATCGTACCCACAGAGAACAAGGTAGTCGCGATCGAGCTAATAAAGAATTCAAACTACTTATTGAAGTTCAATTAACGAAAAGGGAAAGAGATATCTAAAGGGGGGTTTTAGACTAAAACTAAAGATAAAGCAAAATAACTTAAAGATAGATTGATCAATGGCTTTCACCTTGCTTTTGTCAAGCAAGGATCCCCCCGTCCTTTCTTTCTATCAGTCTCACACTTGGGAATGGGAATTCAATTCACAAGACTTGCACACTATTAACACGTGGTTAGTCTTAGCTAAGGGTATGCCTAATAGTCTTTCGACCAATCAAGCATATATCTCGTGTGTTTTCTCGAACCACCAAGAGTAAGCAATAACCAACCAATTTAACTTGGGTGAGTTGGGTTATCTCTAACCCCAACTCTTAGATGAGAGTTTACGACAACCAAACTATATCTAGCCTTAGTCTAGAGTGGAAACCACAAATCCCCACTATTGAATCTTCCCGAATTTAGGGAAATTCTCTCTCAAGAAAAAATCCAAATTAGTAGGATAAGTATATGTTACCATTGACTATAATTTCAAGCATGGAGGATTCAATATACCCAAATAATCAAACAAGAACAAAATCTATATATGAATTCAATATCCACAACTATTATGTCTAATACAAACCCAAATCTCAATTCAACAATTACACCAATAAAATAGCAATTAAGAACAAGAGTTGATGAATGGAAACTAAGGATTTTACAATAAAGAGCATCCAAATCTTCACTCATATGGTGTTGGTTGATGAATTTTCTCTCCAAGCTTGCCAAAAATTGTGAGAATAGCCAAAGATGGCTTCCAAAATTGCTGAGGAGTCTTTTGTATCAGTTGGGGTTTCCAAAAGCGGGAATTTCCAAATCGGTCCTGCAGCTGATGACGCCTTCATCGCGATAACGTGATAAAGCTTCACGATCGTGAGGTTCGGTGTTTTCTCTCCACGCGGTCACGTGGTCTCAACCTCGCGGTCGCGTAGTTCCGACTTCTTCCTTGTGCATCGCGGTCGTGTTATATACTCCCGCGGTCATTATGAGTAACTTAGTGTCAGTGATCAATAGCTCCTTTTAGCTCCCATTTGACTTGTTTTCACTCGAATATTTCCCGAACACTTCTAAAACACAGAAACCTGTAAAATAGAAGAAATTCGTGTCAAATTGCACTATTTATCCACTTTATACTAGCAAAGGCATAAGATTAGAAGCTAAATAAGTAGGTAGAATACCAACTTATCGGACCCCAAAAATTGAACTATTTCTTGTCCTCAAGCAACCGAAAAAATTCTATTTCAAGAGGCACACAACACAAGTGCAAAGACATCACTTCAAGCCAAGGAAAACCCATTTCAATCACCAAGTATGACTTGGATTGGTACTAACGATGAGGCAATCACATGATAACTTACTCTAAGCATTCCCCTCATTTCAAAACACAATTCAATGATGCAATGGCACAATAAGAATAAGCAAGTGACACCAACCAATCCTCGAGATTGGACTCAAACTACTAGCTTACCAAAACATGCTCATTTGACTCGTTTTCGGAGTTTATCAATGTCACCTACTATCCTAATTCGCATGCCCTGACAAGAACAAAAGTCACAAAAACACATTATGTACAAACACAATTACAAGGGACAAATACAAACACTCACACTCACAAAGAATTTCAAGTACCAACAAGTATCAACCATAGGCTTGCCCTTATTTTCATTCGCCGCTAGCTCAAATACAATCGGTCGGAGATCTCAAAGGCCTTTTTTAAGCTTGTAATGTAGGCTCAGGGATGGGTAGGATATGCATTTGGATTCAAGTGATTACATCCTCCTCAAACTCTACACAACTTTTTCAATTCGAAACCAAGGTCATTCCTTTCATATTCATTCAACACGAGGCACCATTTCACTTTTTTTAATTTGAAGCCCAATTTTTATCATTTTCTTCACCTTGGAGGATTCATTTCTTTTCTTTCCTTTCCTCTTTTCCTTTCGTTTTGATTTGTTTCTTCCTTCTTTTTGGCAATTCTTATTAAGCAACAAACCATGATTTGGTCATTTAGCATTCCTCCAAGGTACCTGTATAAACCCCCAAACTTAGGCTTTTAGCCTCGATTTTACACTTGTGGAGTTCAAGGAGGGACAGGTTCAAGAGAGGGACTCATGTTCAAAAATGGTTTAAGGTTTGTACCAAAGTTTCCAAAGAAAAGGTATTAGGCTCAAGAGGGGTGATTAATGATTCAATTTAAGTGCAATGATGGCTTTTAAGGCTAAGTAGGCTTCGATAATCACAAAGAATGCCTAAGATCATTTCTCCAACCAAAAGTAATTAAGACTAGCTTTAAAGACTAACTGGGAAAGTTCTAGTTAACACAAGCAAGCACAAGAATTATTCAACTAAAGCTCACCACACATGGTATGCGAATCATTCAACAAGGATCGATTTTAACTTCCTAAATAAGAACAAAGAGGAGCCATTCTATATTATCACCGCTAATGAGCTATGAGTCACAAAAAGATAAAAGGGTTGTCACAAGCATCATTCTTCGCCATGCACTTTTCACAAAATTTTTGGAAAGGTATGCCTATTTCACTTAACATGCAAGACTACTTCATAGTACCAAACAATTCAATCGCAACCAAAACCTCAAAAGATGATGATTTGCCCTTAAGAATCACGTCACTAAGTTTATCATTGGGCCCATTAATCTATCTAAATTGGTATGGCTATACAAAGTGGATCAACCCAACTATCACAATCAACAGGCACATGTTATTCACACATGCCAAAGTGCGGGTCACACGTGCAATGCACATTCCAATAGTGGCCATGTGCAAACCTCGTGTGGTTCGCACATCGACATGCGTCATTCTGGGTTCCCAGCTCCGACAAGCTTTATCTAGCCTAATGGGTACTCAAACTTCCCCTGGCTCCAAAACATCCAACACACCTACTATAACAAGAAAAACAAAGAAGCTACAAGAAAAGAAACTAACAACTTAAACCATCGACTCCATCCATATCGACAAACAAACCTGACGAGGGAAAACATAACAAAACAAGAACGACAAGGGTGCAATATCCAAAATAAAACAACATGCTAGATAGAGTGCCAGCCACCCCCAACTAACAACATGTAGTGCCCTAACTGCAAGAAAATAAGAGAAGAGTTTGAGGGGGCTCCCTGAAAAGTGTATCACCCAGAACCAGAACTGCTAGGTCCTGAAAGGACCCAGTCTCCCTCATCAGCATCATCCTCAGCTTCAGACCCATATAGCTTCCTAAGAGTGATCATCATCTTCGTGAGGAACTTGCTTTTCTTTCTATCATTGTCCCTCTGCTTTTTCTGTCGCCTTTCCACCTTAGCCAACCTCTCCTTGATGTGCTACTGTTTGGCTCGCTACACTATCTAGTGTAGGGCCACTAGGAGTAATGGAGGATGACGGCCTTGATGCCAGTGTGGTGGAAGTTTCACTTGGACCCGAAGGTAAGCCTGATACAATCTGGCGAAGATGGGCATCCATTCTATAGACTTGGTTGGAGATGTGGCAGAGTGTCGGAAGCCTAATTCTGAGAGGACCAATAGTCTCTACGGCAGCGGCTCACTCACGTGCCTCGCTAGACTCGGGAAATAGACCGAATGATGGTGAATCCACATCTATCTTTTTCTTCTTTGATGCTTACATGGAGCCTCTCTTCTTTAGAGGGTGAATCAATTTTTCAGGCTTCCTCTCATTTTCACAATCCCTCTTTGCAACCCCAGCTGCATAGCATAAGTGAGTGATCAACAAGGGAAAAGAAGACTCTTGTTACATCCGAGCACTACTTATTTAATTTATTTCATAATTAATTGCCCCATAACCACCGGAAGACCCTCCATCATAAAATAAATCACCTTTGCTTTATCGGTGGTCACACCGGATTCATTCTTGGAAGGCATAACTCAGGCAAAAATAATTGAAAGCCAAGTGCGGGCTTCAAGGTTAAACTCGGAGGACTCAATCCTCATATTGAATGCTATCCATTATGGGATTGTGCCATCATGTAAGTGCTCCACAAATCAATTAGTCCCTATTTCTATAGCTCAGGCTTTGTATGTGGCATTATCGATATTCGGGAGGTGGTAGTATTCATTGATCAATTCCGGATTAAAACAAACCAACTTTCCTTGAACCATCACAACCAAGCCATTGGCAAAATCCATCTCAACCGCATTAGCAGAGAATTCACAGACCACGACAAAGTTTGCCATGATAGGCTCGGCGGCGAAACATAACCACCCACTAGCAACCAACTTTCCATAAAAGTCGGCCCATTTCTCCTCCAATCCGTCAAACGTAATACCTCGCTCTCTCGTGATTGGCTTTGTCTAAAGACGGTCATATAGTTGGGATCACTTGAGGGAGACAAAGGTTCCTTGTTCAAAGTACAGTTCGTCGGACACTTGGTTGACATCTTCATGCCATTTTAAAGACTATAGCACCAACATAAGGAACAAAATTGTCAAACAATACTTTAGGCATGTAAAGCAACATATTGAGACATGATTAGGGCAAAGAAAAGAGCCAGAACAATCCCAGGCAGAGTTGGGCATAGTTGCTTTTTTGGGACCTTGAAAACTGGTCATCGCGATTATGAACCTTACAACCGCAATCGCAAAGACAAAATTATTTTTTTTAGAAAAAATTAAAGCATCGCGATCACGGAATGGGGCATCACGATCGCAAAGTTAAGGGAAATTGTTCATCGCGATAGCGGTATTTGTGCATCGTGATCACGATGGTCATCTTCTTGCCCAGAGAAATTTCTTTCAGACATTTCATCGAGCAGGTGCTTTGCACCACTTAGTTCACCATTTTTATACCACATGGGCATCACCTTTATCCCAAAAATTATCAAACTAATAGATTTATAACCCCCAACCGGATTTCACCCCTAAGTTTATACCACACACCCAATTCACACATGTTGTAAGCAAGAAGGACACTACTTGAGTGTTTAAAATCACTTACTTTAGCACAATAAGGGGGGATTGAAGAAGAGAAAATGGAGATTATACCTGAGGAGTTGCAAAGATGCTTATGGAATTGAAGTTGATGGAGTGTATTATTTTTGCCTTTAGGAGAGAAAAGAAACCAAGTTTCAAAGTAGGTTTTGGTTTTGAAATGTCTTGTTTGAAATTTTGATTCCTGAAAACTGTTCATTGTTTCGCGATCGCATGGCCTTTTCACGCGATCGCGATAAGTCAAAATCACATGACTTCACGCGATCGCGAAGGTTTCATGCAGTCGCAAAGAGTCAGTGAGATTTTCTTCATCGTGATCGCGAGGGTCATGGATCGTGATCGTGATGCTGTAGCATCAAGTGAGTTTCTGAATGTTTGCATAGTGCACTGCTTTGACATGCGATGCCAAATGCAACGGGCACTTTGTGAAGTGCAAAGCGCACCATGTTTGTACATGCCAATGTTTTTAATCACTTCACTGTTTAATTGTGCGATGGCATGTGTGACGGGCACTCTTCCAGGTGTAAAAAGCACGTTCTTCAGAGGTATTTTTGGTTCTTCTCAACACTTGGTTCCTTTTCTCATTCCATTGGGAACCTAAAAACACACCAAAAAGAAACAAAAAGTGATGTAAAGCATAAAAATGATGGGTTTCCTCTCATCGAGCGCACAATTTAACGTCGCAGTGCGACGCCGGCTAACTCACCATCGAGATTTTAACTTAGAAAATTTGAACCTTTGACCCAAACTCGAATCAAACTTCTGGTGACAATCCCAAGGTGAAGGTTTGAGCATGAGAAGGCCATTTTCGTGGTTTTGCATTTTGCACTTTTTTGCGTTCAAGTGAGGAAGGTCGCTTTGCCCCCTTGCAACAACAAACTTGAAACCAGTTAAACCTTGATCCACCCTCTTTTCAAGGTCCTCCAAGAGTTTGATTACTTTAACTTTCATCCATTCAACCAAACTCAAGGTCGAAGAGTGGTTGGAGTCAGATTTGGGCGTCTCCACTTCAATCTTGTTTCATTCATCATATCCTCACTTTCGAATGTACTAGTGTCTTTCAAGATGAATCGTTGGACTTTCCCTTGCAACTCTAGTATCATTCGCTTAATCTCGGCATGACGAGTCATATATGAGGTAGTTGGTTTCCTCAACACCTTAAATTCATGAGCATTCCTTATGTCTTCCTCTTCAATATGGGGAAACTCAAAACCACTATCCACGTCCGTGCATGTGTCAATTCGAGCATTCACGTTAGTATTCAAGTTTCCAATAGCAATTTCAAGTCGCTCTTCTTTTTCCTCTCTCTTGACATACCTTTTCGACAATATCTCGAACATTAGTAGCATTCTTTCACGTTGTTCCCCATAATCCTAAAGTTGGCGAGTTAGGTCCAAAATCTATTCCAGGCTCACCACCTCACCTAACACAACTTTTTCCTCTTGTTGGGGTTCAACCACCACCACTACAAATTCACTCTCGGGGTATGTCATATTTTGCAAATCTTCATCATCATCCTCAAAGTGAATTTGATGGAGTTCAATATTCAAAAAAAAATTCATTTGCTTAGATCATAGTGTTTTCTTCATCAATATGGCCACAAGGAGTAGACAACTCCACCATGGGTGGCGAGGAATATTTTTGCTCCTCTTCTTCTTTAGCTCTTGCATCCATAAAGTCTTGCTTTATGGATTTCACACCCTCCTCTATGGCATCTTGCTTGGGCAAGATAGTTTGCACCATGCCATATAGCCTCTTAGGGGAGGTGTCTTCTTCATCAACCTGAGCAAGAGGCGTGGACAAATCTACCATGGATTGCGAAGCACATTTTCTCTCCTCTTCTTCTTCAGCTCTTGCATCCACAATGTCTTGCTTTATGGGCTGCCCACCCTCCTCTATGATATCTTGCTTGCCCAAAAGAGTTTGAACCATGGCATATAGTCTTTCAAGGTAGGTGTTTTTTTCATCAACTTGAGCAAGAGGCGTGGACAATTCTGCCATGGATTGTGTGGAAAGATTTCTCTCCTCTTTTTCCTTCATTCTCATGCCCACCAAGCCTTGATTTATGGATTTCACACCCTCCTCTTGGGTTTCTAGTGAGGCCAAGAGGGTGTGGATCTTTGCATACATGTCTCTTTCACTTGCTATGTCATGGTTCCTATTAGGATCACAAGCACCACTAGAAACATGGTTAGCATAGGAGTGGGGAGGAGGATGGTCATTAGGGCAATTGCTCCAATGTCCATCACGACCACCACACAAATCTCAACTACGTCCATCATAGGAACCAGAAGGTGAATACCTCCCTCTCCTAGGGCCAATTTTACATTTTCACCAAAGGTGGGATCCTCCACAATAACAACAAGGATTATTATAACAAGGGTTGCAACCACCAACATCTCTATCATTTCGAGATGCCATGAAGTCAAACACAAAATAAAACTTACAAAAAAGAAAAACAACTATTCACAAAATTGAACTAGAGTAAGTAAACTCAAATTCTAAACTAACTCAATATGCCAAATTGGTCCCCGGCAATGGCGCCATTTTTGATAATGCTCAAATCATGCTCCCCAAGTTTGAGGTCACGGCGATCGTCAGAGAAAAACACATTTATATTCTCAATGGATGTCGAGGTCATACCCATTGAGAACAATGTAGTCGCGATCGAGCTAATAAAGAATCCAAGTAACTTATTGAAGTTCAATTCACAAAAAGGAAAAAGATATCTAAAAGGGGGTTTTAGACTAAAACTAAAGATAAAGCAAAATAACTTAAAGATAGATTGATCAATGGCTTTCACCTTGCTTTTGTCAAGCAAGGATCCCCCCGTCCTTTCTTTCTATCAGTCTCACACTTGGGAATGGGAATTCAATTCACAAGACTTGCACACTATTAACACGTGGTTAGTCTTAGCTAAGGGTATGCCTAACCGTCTTTCGACCAATCAAGCATATATCTCGTGTGTTTTGTCGAACCACCACGAGTAAGAAATTACAAACCAATTTAACTTGGGTGAGTTGGGTTATCTATAATCCCGACTCTTAGATGGGAGTTTCCGTCAACCAAACTATCTTTAGCCTTGGTCTAGAGTGGAAACCCCAAATCCCCACTATTGAATCTTCCCAAATTTAGGGAAATTCTCTCTCAAGCAAAAACCCAAATAAGTATGGTATGTCAATGTTTGCAACCATTGACAATAATTTCAAGCATGGAGGATTCAATAGACCCAAATAATCAAACAAGAACAAAATCAATATATGAATTCAATATCCACAAGTATTATCTCTAATACAAACCCAAATCTCAATTCAACAATTACACCAATAGAATAGCAATTAAGAACAAGAGTTGAAGAATGGAAACTAAGGATTTTACAATAAAAAGCATCCAAATCTTCACTCCTATTGTGTTGGTTAATGAACTTGCTCTCCAAGCTTGCCGAAAATTGTGAGAATAGCCAAATATGGCTTCCAAATCGGCTGAGGAGTCTTTTGTATCAATTAGGGTTTTCAAAAGTGGGAATTTCCAAATTTGTCCTGCAGCTGACGATGCCTTCATTGTGGTCGCATGATCATGCTTAGTGATCGCGAGGTTCTGTGTTTTCTCTCTACGCAGTCGCGTGGTTTTTACCTTGCGATCGCATAGTTCTGACTTCTTCCTTCTGCATCATAGTCGCGTGATTTAATCTCGTGGTCGCGATGAGTAACTTGGTGTTATTGATCAATAGCTCCTTTTATCTCCCATTTGACTTGTTTTCACTCGAATATTTCTCGAACACTTCTAAAACACAGAAACCTATAAAATAGAAGAAATTCATATCAAATTGCACTATTTATCCACTTTATACTAGCAAAGGCATAAGATTAGAAGCTAAATAAGTAGGTAGAATACCAACTTATCATCTATGGAGATTGATTCGCCTACAGGGGGTTGTAGGTGTCATCATGACTGAGAAATCGGGTCGTGACATGACAATCCACTGATCGCAAATCCTTCGACCATCATGGATTAGTTCATTTCTTATGTCGGTAGATGAATTTTATTATTTTAAGATTCGTATTCTTGAACCATTATAAATAGACATGTTAAATTTCAGTTGTATGAAGTCGACAATTTTCAATAGTTATAGTGTTGTCATCCAGTTTTACAGTTTACTTAATTCTTGAACAAAGTTTTAGGTTCTTCAAGGCTTTCAATATTCATAGAAAGTTGATGTAATTTGTTTATTTATATTCTTGTTATTTTAACATCAATATGGGGAGCTAGGTCCTCAACTGAGGTTGTAAGCTCAATGAGATTGTAGAGTTCATAAGATTTTTATGTGATTGTATGCTTCTAGGGTTATAAAATATCAAACTTCTTTTTGTAATGACCCTTCTAGTCAGTTTCGCATTTACGCTTTTTTTGTAATGTTAGAGCTTTCCTATAGCGGCCCCAAGTCACTTATGGCTTGCTGGGACCAGTAGTTCGGTGTCCTGGCCATTCGTTTTGTTGTTATGACCATTTCCTTATTTTAGAGCTAAGTCTTAAGAGTTGAGATTATCGAAATCGTGTGGTAGTGATTTGCGATCATATCACCTTAACCATTGTCCCGTATTAAGGCTTGCGAGCTTAAATTTGAGAATTTTACTAACATCGCGCGTATTTGAAAATATTTTATTTAAATTGGAATTTGGTAAAAAGTTGTATTTTTCTAAAAATGTTTTAAATAATTACGGAAAAAAAATACTTTTGTTATGATATATTTGTATGGGTATTTGTCTTATAAGAGTTTTATAAGTTATTAATATTTTAACGGAGATAGTAAACTTAATAATGTTGAAACTTATTGTTTTAATATAGTAGGTTTTATTTGAAATAATTTTCAATTTATAATGATATATTCACAAAGTATATTTATTTTATCACGAACCTATGCAATACCTGAATATATATATATATATATATATAATGGAATTAAAATGGGATGGTGTTGGCATCACCACTCCCACGTGGAATTGGTGGGGAGGTACACCAAAGTCATGCTGCCACTAAGCACCTCATCACTTGCCACATGTTTTGTCATATATGTATTTATGTAGATTCCACTCCAAGATTCCATTTCAAGCAAGTAATCCTTGTTCCAAATTGCTGAAAATATAATCACATATACATACAATTTTAGATTGTTTATAACTTCCATATTCTAAGCATATAGATATTTATGCTCTCTTTCACGTTAAGAAGGGAATTTGTGGGGAGGATCTTTTGATGTGATATCTGATTCCCGTAAGAAGATCGATTATCTACTTCAAGTTATTCAAGACTAAATTCGAGTTTGATTTTATTTTGGAGCTTTCTGGAGCGATTCGAGCTTGGACATCGTCATTCTAGCAGCTTGTCATCGGACGACGGGTTGGTTACGATTTAACTCTGTTAGACTCCGCCGATGTAGGATATAATTATACTAATTAGCATTCTTGGGTTGGGTTTGTTAGCTTGGTACCCCAGACCTTGTTTGCTTCTTCATATTCGTCTTATTATTGCTCCGTTGAGTGTAGTATTTGTTGTAGTTGATAGTGTCACCCTTGTGGTCCTGTGTAGCCTTGTTTTGACTCTGGAACATAGATGATGGGTTACTTGGGAATTTCTGTGAGTCCCAGACATTGATACCGTTACTATAGAGATGGTTATGCTTATTGTAGAACGATTGGAGCCTGTGCAGGGTCGATAGGTTGATTGTGAGTCGTTGGGCTACTACATGTGTTTGAGCATTCCATTATCATGCATATAAAAGGGTTTAATCACATGTTTTACTATGGTTTGCTTCGGACCTACTCTTGATGGTTTTCGAAACCTTGCCTGGCCTTATGGACCCATTTTTAATAAAAATAGTTAATAAAGGTTGGAAATATTTTCATGGGGCTTTTTGGGGTAAAAAGGAATTAAAAGGATGATTTTATCACTTTTTCATACCTATACTAGACTCGGCTGGGCAGTAGTGCTAGAATTAATTTCCTATTGATTTAAAATGGTACTAGACTCGGTCGAGCCGAGCAATGACATTAACCTTCGTCCCGTATTAAGGCTTGCGAGCCTAAATTTGAGAATTTTATTAAAATCTCGCGTATTTGAAAATATTTGATTTAAATTAGAATTTGGTAAAAAGTTGTATTTTTCTAAAAATGTTTTAAGTAATTACAGAAAAAAATACTTTTGTTATGATATATTTGTGTGGGTATTTATTTTATAAGAGTTTTATAAGTTATTAATATTTTAACGTAGATAGTAAACTTAGTTATGTTCGAAATTATTGTTTTAATATAGTAGGTTTTATTTAAAATAATTTTTTATTTATTATGATATATTCAAAAAGTATATTTATTTTATCACGAACCTATGCAATATCCGAATGTATATATATATACATACATATATATATATATATATATATTGGAGTTAAAATTGGATAGTGTTGGAACCACCACTCCCACGTGGAAGTGGTGGGGAGGTACACCAAAGTCATGGTGCCACTAAGCACCTCATCACTTGCTACATGTTTTGTCATATATGTATTTATGTAGAATCCACTCAAATATTCTATTCCAAGCAAGTGATCCTTGTTCCAAATTGCTGAAAATATAATCACATATACTTACAACTTCAGATTGTTTATAACTTCCATATTCTGAGCATATAGATACTTATGCTCTCTTTCATGTTAAGAAGGGAATTTGTGGGGAGGAGCTTTTGATGTGATAATTGATTCCCGTAAGAAGATCGATTATCTACGTCAAGTTATTCAAGACTAAATTCGAGTTTGATTTTGTTTTGGAGCTTTTTGGAGCGATTCGAGCATGGACATCGTCATTCTAGCAGCTTATCATCGGACGTCACGTAGGTTATGGTTTAACTCTTTTAGACTCAGCCTATATAGGAAATAATTGTATTAATTAGCATCCTTGTGTTGGGTTTATTATCTTGGTACCCCAGACCTTGTCTGATTCTTCATGTTCGTCTTATTTTTGCTCCGTTGAGTGTAGTATTTGTTGTAGTTCATGGTGTCACCCCTGTGGTCCTGTGTGCCCTTGTTTTGACACTGAAACATAGTTGGTGGGTTATTTGGGAATGTCCGTGAGTCCCGAACATTGATACATTTACTATAGAGATGGTTATGCTTGTTGTAGAATGATTGGAGCCTGTGCAGGACCGATAGGTTGATTGTGAGTCATTGGGCTACTGCCTGTGTTTGAGCATTCCATTATCATGCATATAAAAGGGTTTTTTTAACATATTTTACTATGGCTTGGCTTCGGGCCTACTCTTGATGGTTTTCTAAACCTTGCATGGCCTTATAGGCCCGTTTTTAATAAAAATAGTTAATAAAGGTTGGAATTATTTTAATGGGTCTTTTTGGGGTAAAAAGGAATTAAAAGGATGATTTTATCACTATTTTCATACTTATACTAGACTCGGCTGGGCAATAGTGCTAGAATCAGTTTCCTATTGATTTAAAATGGTACTAGACTCGGTCGGGCCGAGCAATGACATTAACCTTCGTCCCGTATTAAGGCTTGCGAGCCTAAATTTGAGAATTTTATTAAAATCGCGCGTATTTGAAAATATTTGATTTATATTAGAATTTGGTAAAAAGTTATATTTTTCTAAAAATGTTTTAAGTAATTACGGAAAAAAAAATACTTCTGTTATGATATATTTGTGTTGGTATTTATTTTATAAGAGTTTTATGAGTTATTAGTATTTTAACGGAGATAGTAAACTTAGTTATGTTCAAAATTATTGTTTTAATATAGTAGGTTTTATTTAAAATAATTTTCTATTTATTATGATATATTCAAAAAGTATATTTATTTTATCACGAACCTATGCAATACCCGAATATATATATATATATAATGGAATTAAAATTTGATGGTGTTGGCACCACCACTCCCACGTGGAAGTGGTGGGGAGGTACACCAAAGTCATGGTGCCACTAAGCACCTCATCACTTGCCACATGTTTTGTCATATATGTATTTATGTAGATTCCATTCAAAGATTCCATTTCAAGCAAGTGATCCTTGTTCCAAATTTCTAAAAATATAATCACATATACTTACAACTTCAGATTGTTTATAACTTCCATATTCTGAGCATATAGATACTTATGCTCTCTTTCATGTTAAGAAGGGAATTTATGGGGAGGATCTTTTGATGTGATATTTGATTCCCATAAGAAGATCGATTATCTATGTCAAGTTATTCAAGACTAAATTCGAGTTTGATTTTGTTTTGGAGTTTTTTGGAGCGATTTGAGCTTGGACATCGTCATTCTAGCAGCTTGTCATAGGACGACAGGTAGGTTATGATTTAACTCTTTTAGACTCCGCCTATATAGGATATAATTGTACTAATTAGCATCCTTGTGTTGGGTTTATTAGCTTGGTACCCCAGACCTTGTCCGATTCTTCATGTTCGTCTTATTTTTGCTCCGTTGAGTGTAGTATTTGTTGTAGTTCATAGTGTCACCCTTGTAGTCCTGTGTGCCCTTATTTTGACTCTGAAACATAGTTGCTGGGTTATTTGGGAATGTCCGTGAGTCCCAGACATCGATACCTTTACTATAGAGCTGGTTATGCTTGTTGTAGAATGATTGAATCCTGTGAAGGATCGATAGGTTGATTGTGAGTCATTGGGCTACTGCCTGTGTTTGAGCATTCCATTATCATGCATATAAAAGGGTTTTTTTTCACATGTTTTACTATGGCTTGGCTTCGGGCCTACTCTTGATGGTTTTCTAAACCTTGCATGGCCTTATAGGCCCGTTTTTAATAAAAATATTTAATAAAGGGTGGAATTATTTTCATGGGTCTTTTTGGGGTAAAAAAGAGTTAAAAGGATGATTTTATCACTATTTTCATACCTATACTAGACTCGGCTGGGCCGTAGTGCTAGAATTAGTTTCCTATTGATTTAAAATGGTACTAGACTCGGTCGGGCCGAGAAATGACCTTAACCTTCATCCCGTATTAAGGCTTGCGAACCTAAATTTGAGAATTTTATTAACATCGCACGTATTTAAAAATATTTGATTTAAATTAGAATTTGGTAAAAAGTTATATTTTTCTAAAAATAATTTAAATAATCAGAGAAAAAAAATACTTTTGTTATGATATATTTGTGTGGGTATTTATTTTATAAGAGTTTTACAAGTTATTAATATTTTAACGGAGATAGTAAACTTAGTTATGTTGAAAATTATTGTTTGAAGTAGTAGATTTTATTTGAAATAATTTTCTATTTATTATGATATATTCAAAAAGTATATTTATTTTATCACGAGCCTATGCAATACCCGAATATATATATATATATATACTATATATATATATATATTTATATATATATATATATATATATATATATAGTATATATATATATATAATATAATGGAATTAAAATTGGATGGTGTTGGCACCACCACTCCCACGTGGAAGTGGTGGGGAGGTACACCAAAGTCATGGTGCCACTAAGCACCTCATCACTTGCCACATGTTTTTTCATATATGTATTTATGTAGATTCCACTCAAAGATTCCATTTCAAGCAAGTGATCCTTGTTCCAAATTTCTGAAAATATAATCACATATACTTACAACTTCAGATTGTTTATATCTTCCATATTCTGAGTATATAGATACTTATGCTCTCTTTCATGTTAAGAAGGGAATTTGTGGGAAGGATCTTTTGATGTGATATTTGATTCCCATAAGAAGATCGATTATCTATGTCAAGTTATTCAAGACTAAATTCGAGTTTGATTTTGTTTTGGAGCGATTCGAGCTTGCTTCCATATGCTTGTTCATTGTTTTTGTGACAACTTGTTTCTTTTCTTCTATAGTATTACTTTTATATCTTATATGCACCCAGTCGACCTATGATACCTACTGGGTACCCATTGCTTTGCAATTAGTGCTCATACTACACTTCTGCATCTTTGGGTGCAGATCCAAGTATGAGTTCTCACCGCTGATTGCGCTACCTCATAAGAGTTGCTTTTGGACTACTTGAGACTGAGAGTGAGCTCTTGGCGACTGGGTCTTAGCTTTAGTTCATCCTTTGCGTCATGTACTCTTTTTGCTATTCAGATACAGATATGTATATATTATTTTGGAACCTCTTTGTGCTCTGTTGATGTAGTTTCGGCTCTTATACTATGATGCCAGGATTTGGGTTGGTTTTAGCTTCCATATATATATTCTTGTTATTCTTTTTCTTATTCTTATATCCCTTACCTCTTCTTATGGAATGCTTCCTTCCACTTGCTGGTTAGATAGTAACATGTTACTTACAGTTCTGGGCTACAAAAATTGGTTTGCCTACTAGGGGGTTGTAAGTGCCATCATGACTGAGAAATCAGGTCGTAATAGCTTGGTATCAGAGCTCTAGGTTCACTAATGTCATCGGTATAGGAGCCAATGTCTAGTAAAGTCCTGCCGATCGGGGCGGAGATGTCCGTACTCAATCTTCAGGAGGCTATGGTGACATCTTAGGGAAAAAATAGACTTTTCTTATTTCTATATCATGTGTAGTATCCTTGGAAGTTTCTGGAAATCTCACTTGTTCTGGTTTATTCTTCTGCAGATGGTTCGTATGAGATCTTCGACTTTTTGTGGAGGAGAGCCTTCGGCCCTTACGACTCCGACTCCAGCTAGGGGATGGGGTGGTCGTAAGGGTAGGGCGAGAGGTCATCCCAGAGCAGCAGCACCAGCTAGAGATGCTTGAGTTGAGATAGCGCTTGAGCTTTACTATGAGCCAGAGTTTGTTCCTGAGCTACAACATGTAGACCCAAGGACAATGTAGGTGCCACCAGATCCAGTACCACTTCCAGCACCAGTTGGTGTTCCAGCTTTAGCCCCAGCTCAGTCTTCAGATATTCGGGGTTTACTACTTTAGGTATTGGGCATGAACGGAGAGAGACCTTCTGAGGTAGCACAGACATCCGCTCAGGGGGAAGCCCTGGGTCCTAAGAGTTCAGGAGCACAGCCTGCTACTGCGACTCCCCGTGCTGAGGTTATTCTAGTTCCAGCGATTGCATAGCATCTTGCTCCTTGCTCAGCTATGACAAATGAGGAGCAGAAGTCCTTGAGTAGGTTTCTGAGATTGACACCTTCGAGGTTTGCTTGTATAGCGGGATAGGACCCACATGACTTCATTACTACCTGTGAGGAGATGCTACACCATCTGGGTTTGCTAGAAACTCACGGGATTGGATATACTACATATCAGCTGGAGGGTCCAGCGAAGTTATGGTGGAGGGCACAGGTTGCTTACAGACCTTCTACATCACCTCTGATGCCTTAGTCTGAGTTTTATGAGGCCTTTATGGCCAAGTTCTTACCTCAGAGTGATCGTAAGCGTCGCTAGGAGCAGTTCACCAGGCTTATGCAGGGATCCATGTCCTTATCTGAGTAGGATCCATGTCCTTATCTGAGTATGAGACTTATTTCCATCAGCTTGCTCAATTTGGAGTTATTATCATTCCTACTGAGCCGAACATGATTCACATGTTTGTTTGGGGATTACGGACAGAACTTAGACAACCAGCTAAGATATTGGTTTCTAGCAGTCAATCATTTTAGGCTATTGCAGACTATGCCCATACTGTGGAGGACTTGCATCGACCTGATTAGGGGGATAGAGATAAGAGGCCTCGTTATCAGGGTGGCTACAGTAGTTCCAGACAGGGTGGTAGAGGTTCAGGCCAGTGGGGCTGGGGTTATCAGCCACAAAAGCACCATGGTCAGTCTAGCCAATTGGTTTAGGCTTCACTTTAGACTTCTGGTAATTCTCAGTTCGAGCAGGGTCAGTCTTCGAGGGGTGCAGCTTTTGGGGCATCAGGTTATGGTGGCCATGCAGGTTCTGCTTGTCCATCTCGACAGTATTGGCCATCAGGGCCTTGTTATAAGTGTGGTGTTGTTGGCCATTATGCTAGGGATTGCCCCAAGTGGGGTACAGTTCAGTCAGCCGCTCAATCGGCCGAGCCTTTACGAGTAGTTCAGCCTCTCACCAGAGGGGGTAGTGGGCAGGCTAGGTGTGGTGCCTCATGTGGTAGAGTAGGTGGTAGGGATAGCGGTCAAGAAGATGGAGGTCGTCATAAGTTTTATGCGGTCCCTGGGAGATCGAAGGCAGAGGCCTCAGATGTTGTGATTACAAGTATGATTTATGTGTGCCATAAGCCTACTATGGCATTATTTGATCCTGGATATACTTGTTCGTATATATCTGCCTACTTTCTGCCTTGTTTGGGGTTGGCTAGTGAGCCATTATCTATTCATGTTTCTGTTTCAACCACAATAGGAAATTCTTTAGTAGTGGATCAGATTGTGAAATCTTGCATGATATCTGTGGGTGATTTGGAGACTTAGGCTGATTTGATGATCCTTGATATGTTAAATTTTGATATGATACTAGGCCTGGACTGGCTGTCCCCTCACTGCGTGGTTTTGGATTGTTATGCCAAAACCGTTACCATAGACATGCCTGGTGTATCCTCGATTGTGTGGCAGGGTTCTGTCAGTCGCACATTGTCTGGGATCATCTCTTGTCTTCGAGCTAGGAAGTTGATTTTCCATGGGTCTTTGGCTTATCTAGCATATGTTCGAGATGCTAGTGCTGACCATTCTTCCACTGAGTCGATTCCTATGGTTAGAGATTTCCTAGATGTGTTCCCTACCGACCTGCCAAGCCTTCCACCTAAGAGAGATATCAAATTTGCTCTTGAGTTAGAGCCAGGCACCATGCCCATTTCTATTTCTCTTTACCGTATGGCTCTAGATGAGTTGAAAGAGCTTAAGGAGCAGCTCCAGGATATTTAGTTAAGGGTTTTATTAGGCCGAGTGTATCACCTTGGGGTGCTCTTGTTCTATTTATGAAGAAGAAGGATGGGTCGATACAGATGTGTATTGATTATTGGCATCTGAATAGGGTGAATGTGAGGAATGGGTATCCAATGCCGCGTATAGATGATTTGTTTGATCAGCTTCAGGGTTCGGCTGTGTTTTTGAAGATAGATTTGAGGTCAGGCTACCACTAGTTGAGGGTTAGGGCGGAGGACATTCCTAAGACAACCTTCATGACACGTTATGGCCACTATGATTTCCTGGTGATGTCTTTTGGGTTGACTAATGCCCCCGCAACTTTTATGAACTTGATGCACAGGGTTATTGGCCCGTATTTGGACTCATTTGTGATAGTTTTTATAGATGATGACATCTTGGTATACTCGCGGAGTAGAGATTAGCATGAGCAGCACTTAAGGATTATACTCTAGACTTTGAGAGATCATCGGCTTTATGCCATGTTCTCAAAGTGCAAGTTTTGTCTAGAATCAGTTGCATTCCAAGGACACGTGGTGTCTAAGGATGGGATTAGAGTGGACCTAGGGATGATTTCAGCTGTGCGTGATTGGCCAAGAGCTACTACTCCTACCGAGGTTTGTAGCTTTATTGGGTTAGCCGGGTACTACAGATGGTTTGTTGAGGGATTCTTCCATAGCAGTACCCTTGACTATGCTGACTAGGAAAGATGTTCCATTTTAGTTGTCGGATCAGTGCGAGGATAGCTTCCATAGGCTTAAGACCTTGTTGACTTCAGCTCTTGTATTAACTTTGTCGGTTGAAGGTCAGTGTTTCTCCGTGTATTATGATGCTTAAGGGGTTAGTCTTGGTTGTGTGTTGATACATCAGGGTCATGTGATAGCATATGCATCGAGACAACTTAAGGTTCACGAGCGCAACTACCACACAAATGACTTAAAGTTGGCAGTGGTAGTCTTCGCGCTAAATATTTGGAGGCACTACCTATATGGAGTTCACTGTGAGATCTTCACCGATCATCATAGTCTTCAATATATCACGAGTCAGAGAGAGTTTAACTCGAGGCAAAGGAGATGGATTGAGTTACTGAAGGACTATGACTTCACTATTTTGTATCATCTGGGCAAGGCAAATGTGGTAGAAGATGCCTTGAGCCAAAAGGTGATTAGTATAAGCAACCTAGCTTCACTTTCAGTTTTAGAGCGACCATTGGCCTTCGACATCCAGTCCTTGGCTAACCGTTTGGTTAGGCTTGACTTGTCGGATCCTAGCAGAGTTCTCGCTAGTGTCGAGTTTCATTCTAGTTTGGTTGATCAGATTAAGAGCCGCCAGTTTGAGAATCAGCGGTTGTGCGGCCTTCGTGATTAGGTTGTTTGGGGTGAGGTCAGTTGGGCTATTTTAGATTTAGATGGGGTTCTGAGGTTTTATAGTCGACTCTGTGTTCTGAGAGTTCGATGATTGTTGATATGCTGACTAAGTTAGCTCACTTCTTGCCGGTTCAGACTACTTACAGTGCAGAGAGGTTAGCTCAGATCTACCTCTGTGAGATTTTTCAATTGCACAAGGTCCCAGCTTTAATTATTTCAGATTGTGGCACCCAATTCACATCTCAGTTCTGGAGAGCTATTCAGCAAGATTTGGGTACAGAGGTTCAGCTTCGTACTGCATTCCACTCTCAGACAGATGGCCAGTCCGAGAGTACTATTTAGGTCTGAGAAGACATTCTTCAGGCCTGTGTTCTTGACTTTGGAGTTTCTTAGGATCAGTTTGTTCCTTTGGTCGAGTTTGCTTATAATAATAGCTTCCATTCGATCATTTTCATGGCACCTTTTGAGGCAGTGTATGGTAAGCATTGCAGATCGCCGGTTGGTTGGTTTGACAGTTTGGAGTCTAGGCCATAGAGTACAGATTTACTTTGAGATTCCTTTGACCGAGTTCGAGTGATTCAGGATAAACTTCGAGCAGCTCAGAGCAGGAATAAAAGCTACGCCGATCGTAGACTTCGTGCCTTGGAGTTCAGTGTTGGTGACTTAGTATTCCTCTATGTATCGCCCATAAAGGGCGTGATGAGATTTGGGAAGCGGGGCAAGCTTAGCCCCAGGTATTTTGGGCCATTTGAGATTCTTTAGAGGGTTGGTAGTATTGCTTACATGTTAGCTTTGCCTCCGATGTTTTAAGCTATGTACCCAGTTTTTCATGTATCGATGTTCCAACGGTATGTTCCAGATAAGTCTCATGTATTGCAGTGAGATTCAGTTCAGTTGGATAAGCGGTTGACTTTTGTTGAGGAGCCGATTTCTACTTTGGCCAGAGAAGTCAGGAGGTTGTGATCTAGGGAGATTTTGGTTGTGAAAGTTCAGTGGAGGCACCGTCCCGTTGAGGAGGCTACATGGGAGACCGAGAGAGAGATGCGGGCTCAGTATCCGAAGTTGTTTGAGCCTTCAGGTACTTCTTTGTTCTTGACTTTTGAGGACGAAAGTCCTTATTAGTAGTGGATGATGTAATGACCCTTCTGGTAAGTTTCACATTTACGCTTTTTTTGTAATGTTAGAGCTTTCCTGTAGCGGCCCCAAGTAACTTATGCCTTGCTGGGATCGGTAGTTCGGTGTCCTGGCTGTTCGTTTTGTCGTTAAGACCATTTCCTTATTTTAGAGCTAAGTCGTAAGAGTTGAGATTATTGAAATCGTGCGGTAGTGATTTGCGATCGTATGACCTTAACCTTCGTCCTGTATTAAGGCTTGCGAGCCTAAATTTGAGAATTTTATTAACATCGCGCGTATTTGAAAATATTTAATTTAAATTAGAATATGGTAAAAAGTTGTATTTTTCTAAAAATGTTTTAAATATTACGGAAAAAAAATACTTTTGTTATGATATATTTATGTGGGTATTTATTTTATAAGAGTTTTATAAGTTATTAATATTTTAAAGGAGATAGTAAACTTAGTTATGTTGAAAATTATTATTTTAATATAGTAGATTGTATTTGAAATAATTTTCTATTCATTATGATATATTCAAAAAGTATATTTATTTTATCACGAACCTATGCAATACCCAAATATATATATATCTATATAATGGAATTAAAATTGGATGGTGTTGGCACCACCACTCCCACGTGGAAGTGGTAGGGAGGTACACCAAAGTCATGGTGTCACTAAGCACCTCATCACTTGCCACATGTTTTGTCATATATGTATATATGTAGATTCCACTCAAAGATGCTATTTCAAGCAAGTGATCCTTGTTCCAAATCACTGAAAATATAATCACATATACTTACAACTTCATATTGTTTATAACTTCCATATTTTGAGCATATAGATACCTATGCTCTCTTTTTCGTTAAGAAGGGAATTTATGGGGAGGATCTTTTGACGTAATATTTCATTCTCATAAAAGATCGATTATCTACGTCAAGTTATTCAAGACTAAATTTGAGTTTGATTTTGTTTTGGAGCTTTTCAGTGCGATTCGAGCTTGGACATCGTCATTCTAGAAGCTTGTCATCGGACGACATGTAGATTACGATTTAACTCTTTTAGACTCCGCCTAGATAGGATATAATTGTACTAATTATCATCCTTGGGTTGGTTTAATTAGCTTGGTACCCCAGACCTTGTCCGCTTCTTCATGTCCGTCTTATTTTTGCTCCGTTGAGTGTAGTATTTGTTGTAGTTTATAGTTTCACCCTTGTGGTCCTGTATGGCCTCGTTTTGGCTCTGGAATATAGATGGTAGGTTATTTGGGAATGTCCGTGAGTCCCGGACATCGAAACCATTACTATAGAGCTGGTTATGCCTGTTGTTGAACGATTAGAGCCTGTGGAGGGCCGATAGGTTGATTGTGATCCGTTGGGCTACTGCTTGTGTTTAAGCATTCCATTATCATGCTTATAAAATAGTTTTTCTCACATTTTTTACTATGGTTTGGCTTCATGCCTACTCTTGATGGTTTTCTAAACTTTGCATGGCTTTATGGGCCTGTTTTCGATAAAAATAGTTAATAAAGGTTGGAATTATTTTCATGTGTTTTTTTGGGGTAAAAATGAATTAAAAGGATGATTTTATCACTATTTTCATACCTATACTAGACTCGGTTGGGCCGTAGTGCTAGAATTAGTTTCCTATTGATTTAAAATGGGTACTAGACTCGATCGGGTCAAGCCACAGAGTGGTTTTACTACTATTTTAGACCTGGTTGTGTCCGGGCACCTTGTTGGGATTTTTGAGATTTGATTCACTGATTTAGACCCGGGTAGAACCCTGGCCGTGCATTTTCGATGTCTGGTGACTTATTTGGATCCGGATACACTCCGTATAGTTATCTTGAGATTATTAGATTTAGTATGTGGTCTACTTGTAGACCCCTATGGACCCTGCCATTCCGGAACAAGAGCTACAAGCTGAGGGTGACTGGAGGAGGGGTGTACGGTGGAGTTGAGGTACTCGGGGGAATCCTTTCCATGGATCCTGTCTCTATTGGGCCTTCTAGGTACCGGAGGGGGTAACATACGGCACTACCATCACCTGGTTCAGCATATCATATCATATCATGCATATTGTGTTTGAATCCACCCTACTTTGTTGTTTGTTGAGCGTACACTCCTGTAGTATTTGATGCCGGAGGATTTAGCTTCACTTGTATGTGTACCTTGGGTGTATGGACGCCCGTGGGACTATAGATAGACTTTTATTTATTATTATCCTATCGCGATGTTGATCCTGATTATGGTGTTACTAGCATGACTTAGTTTTAGTCTTGTTTTCAAGTGTGTTATCATTATTTTCCTTTCCTCCTTCCCTTTTTTCTTGAGGTTACCAGTATACCGCCTTATCCTTAACTCTCTTTATATATTGTTATTGCATGGACCCCAGGTGTGTTCCTTCTACCTTCACCTGTGTTCTGTGCTAGCTTCCATGTGCTTGTTCGTTGTTTTTGTGACTACTTGTTACTTTTCTGCTATATTACTACATTTATATCTTATATGCGCCCATTCGGCCTATGATACCTACTGGGTACCCGTTGCTTTTTAATTGGTGCTCATACTACACTTTTGCATCTTTGGGTACAGATTCGAGTGGGAGTTCTCGCCGCTGACTGTGTTGCCTCATGCGAGGTGTTTTTGGACTACCCGAGACTGAGGGTGAGCTCTTGGCGACCGGGGCTTAGCTTTAGTTCATCCTTTGTGTCATGTACTTTTTTTGCTATTCGAAGACAGATATGTATATATTGTTTTGGACCCTCTTTGTACTCTGTTGATATAGTTTCGGCTCTTATACTATCATGCCAGATTTTGGGTTGGTTTTAGCTTCCGTATATATATTCCTGTTGTTCCTTTTCTTATTCATATATCCCTTACCTCTACTTGTTGAATATTTCCTTCTGCTTACTGGTTAGATAGTAGCTCGTTACTAACTATTCTGGGCTACGAGAATTGGTTTGCCTACTAGGGGGTTGTAGGTGCCATCATGAACGAGAAATCAGGTCATGGCACTTTTCATTCTTAATTAATAGGTTGATGGTTGTAAACATTAATCTATGCAATAATATCTGAAACTACAGACTCAGAAGAGTGGATTAGGATTTGATAGAAAAAAGCTTTGCATGAACTCGAGACGCTAATCCTTGTTTGATAAATTCATATTAGAAATAATTAGATTTTCCTGGCATAATCGGTCATTCATATGTCAATAACTCATATAAGTGCAAAAGCATCATATGTAGATAAATCATTCAAAGTCACAGAATAGATTGAGTGATACTGCAGGAAACTGAGCATATCTGTAACCCAAAATGCATGTAGTTATGTGATTACTGATGAACAGTAATGACCAAAAATTGGATTTGGGTAAGTAGAACTCCCGAAATCAAGGTTGACGTGAAGGGGTTATTTCGGGACGTCGGGAAAATAAGCCTGTCGTAAAACGGACTAGTTTTGGAGGTTTTATGACTTTCTATCCTGTGTCAACCACTATAGAGGTTTACACTCTGCCATAGCCACCTCCGATGTAGCAAAGAAATTACCACTACAACGGAAGTCAATGTCGGTCAGCCTTCGCCATAGCGAACGACTCCGCTACGATGGTACCGCTATAGCGAAGCGGACTGTGATAGCGGAGCATGATGGGATTTAATGCAGAAACATTACCCAAAATATTTAGTTTTCATAATTCCATTTTGGGAGAAATGCAAGGCAATTTCAGGCAATTTTCCTTCATTTTCCATTGTTTTTCGTCCGTAAGGTAAGGTTTCTACTCCCCAATCTTCGTACTACTTTTTCTACGGAGTAGAATTGCTAGGAGGGAACTTAGGGAAAGGTTGGAATAACCTAAAGATGGTGGAATCCGGGGAAGAAGGGGGATTCTCGGCATGAAAGTTCTTGGGTATTGATTAAAGTAAGGTTTTATGATCACATGTTTTTAAATTCTCTACTTTTATCCGTGAAAATTATAGAACTAATGAAATTCATGGCGGGAAGCATGGGAAAAAGGGTAGAATGATCATGGTTGGTTTGGGGTGTGGGATTGGGTGTAATCCAAGTAATGCACAATCCTTGTTTGTTAATTTGAGTACTTGTATGTTGTTTAGACCAAGAACAAGAAAGGAATCCTAAACACGGGAAAGTTCGGGTTGAGTAGATCTTGGATCATTTCGAGGTAGGTTATGGCTGACAACTCCTGTGAATGTTTTATATTTTGTACTCTTATCTAAGTGTTTGTATGAATTGCATGAATTAGAGGAATTGTGTAGAATGTCTAAGGGTCCTGTTTTACAGTCTGTGAATTGAACGGTGTGTTTCTTATTGGTTTACAAGTTGTTTGTTCATTATTTTGACTGTGGATTATTGACATTTGGTTGGCTTGGGTACCACGCCTGGTATAGGTATACTAATGGTTGGCTCGGGTACCACACCTTGTACGGGTATAATAATGGTTGGCACGGGTACCACGCCTGGTACGAATTACTAATGATTGGATCAGGTACCATGCCTGGTACAAGTTTATTTTATTGCATCAGGGCATTGATATTGCATTGACTATTATTTGTTCCATGAGTGGACTAGGTGTTTTTATTGAATTGTGATATTCATTTATTCCTGCTATAATTATTGTGTTGGTCTTGCATTAGCCAGGGTTGTTTGTTGAACACTTAGGTATTGTTTAGAAGGGATCCCAGGGTGGGTCTGGGCTAGGCAGAAAGGATAGTTTATTGAATTCTATGATTGTGATTTAGAGTTATAAGAAGGTGGATTTCATGTGGGGACATGCTAGGTAGAGACTTGTAGTTTAGGGGAGCCTATTGACTTGTTGCATATTTTTTGTACTGGTACTTGATTTGCTGTACTGAATTATACACTGTTTATTTGGAACTGGCAGATTATCCTACCAGTATACAGTGGTGGTGTACTGATACTGCACTTGCTTTTTCTTCTTATGAGTACAAGAAATCTTCCAGCGGCTGAGACGCGACCTCATCTGTTGTACCAGCGTTCGAGATTTCAAGGGTGAGCCGCTTGATCGAGCTACCTTGAATCTATCATTAGTGTTGTAGCCCATTTGTTTCTGGCTTAGTCTATTTCCTTATATTTTTGGGGTTGCATCCCCGCACTCTAGACATTGGTAGAATTATTTGGTAATGCGGCTTTCAGATTCTAGGGGTATAATTTCCGCAGGTTTATATTAATGAAGTTGATTTATTGTTATTAAACTGCTAGTTTACTTTTATGCACTGGTATTGAGCTGTTAGAACAATTAAGTTCGGGGAAGTGATGGTTCGCTCTCTCGAGGGGTGGGTGAGTGCCACTCACGGCAGTCTGGGTCGTGACAAAAAATAGCATCAGAGCCCTAGGTTCGTTGATCTCATCGTACCAAACATGTCTAGTAGAGTCTTGCAGAACGGTGCGAGGACATTCGTACTTCTCCTCGAGAGGCTATAGGACTTTAGGAAAACTATCTCTTCTTCCTTTGCTTCGTGCTATAACTTGATTCCAATTGGTATCTGGTGATACAAATTGGTATCTAGACTCGTTCACTCTTCTGTCCGTAGATGGTTAAAACAATAAACAACAGAGCTAGAGCAGCGGGCCCAGCTGTCTGTGGTAGAGGCAGGGGAAGGGGCAGGGGACGAGGTAGAGCTTCACTTGCCAAGGGTGGAGCTTGAGCGACTGCTGGAAAGCGTGAAGCGACCCCTCTGCTACCTCAGGAACATGTTGATGAAGACGTAGAAGTTGTGGCTGAATATAGTGAGGCGCAAGAGGAGGCGGCACCAGTTGAGGGTGCAGGCCTCCCTACTATGACACCAGAAGCCTTTCAGCAGGCTTAAACTATTTTGAGTGGGTTGGTTGGTACTGGAGCCATACCTGCGTCTTTGGCAAACCAGGCCTTGGACCCTCATCCAGCAGCTATAACAACGCCTAGGATGGATGCGGCTTTGGGCATAAATGACTTCTTCAGGCCAATGCTAGGCCCAGTGATGACAGGGAATGAGCATGAGATGCTGACCAAGTTTCTCAAGCTGAAGCCTTCTACATTTCAGGGTACTGATAGGGAGGATTCTTATGAGTTCATCTTATATTGCTATGAGAGGTTGTACAAGTTGGGTATTATGCGCCAGCATAGGGTTAAGTTTGTCACATTTCAGCTGCAAGGTGATGCCAAGCAGTGGTGGAGGTCTCATATGGAGTGCCGTTCTTCTGTTCTACCCCCATTGACTTGGGAACAGTTCCACTCTTTGTTTTAAAAGAAGTACGTACCATGTACTTTGAGGGACCGGAAGAAAGATGAGTTCTTGAACTTGGAGTAGGGTAGCATGTCAATCTCTGCTTACGAGGCTATGTTTCACATGTTGTCTCATTTTTCCACACAGCTATTGGGTTTTGAGGAGGAACGGGTCCGGTTTTTGTGAAAGGTTTGAATACTGAGCTACAGGTACTGTCAGTGCATATGACTTCTTCAGGAAAAGGCTTTAATGATGTGGTGGATTATGTGAAGCAACTTGAGGGAGTCAGGCAGATGGGCAGGCTAAGGAATTAGCCAAGAAACCCTGGAATGAGGGAAATTATGGTGGCTCACATTCCAGAGGTCATCATCAACAGGTATACTCAGCCCGTCCTATTCAGTCATCTCTTCCAACTGCTACAGGTGGTCGTCAAGGAGCTCATAATCATCCTTCAGCTCCTAGAGGCCAGGGAGCGTCTTATACGTTAGCTAGCAGGCCTACACTTGACCGTGGTTGCTTCTATTGTGGTGATCTAGGTCACTTAAGAGGGACTGCCCACTCAGGCAGACAGTTAATCAGGGTCAGCAATAGCCTAGAGCAGTGATCCCGGTAGGTAGAGGTGGTAATGCTCGAGGTCGTCCAGAAAGTGGGCGAGTAAACTTTTAAGGAGGCCGGGGCGACAGAGAGAATGGCGGCACGGGTAAGGTGCACCGGAGCCAGTCTAGGAAGTTGCCCGGATTGATGATCGGGCTCATTGCTATGCATTTACAAGGAGAACTGAGGAGGAAGCCTCAGATTCGGTCATCACATGTACCATTCTTGTCTGCGATAAAATGGCTTCAGTATTGTTTGACCCAGGTTCTACATATTCTTATGTATCTGTGAGTTTTGCGTTGGGTCTGGAATTGACTTGTGATATCTTTGATTCCCCTATTCATGTTTCTACCCCGGTTGGAGAGTCTGTGATTGTGACTCATGTTTATCATTATTGTTCTTTTGTGTTTGTGGGGTTGCATACTTGGGTAGACTTAGTAATCCTGGATATGGCTGATTTTGATATTATCTTTGGCATGACATGGTTGTCCCCTTATCATGTTGTGTTGAACTGTAACACCAAGACTGTGGCTCTAGAGATTCCGGGTAAGGATAGACTAGAGTGGGAAGGATGTACCGGCCTAAGCCAGTTAAGGTAATATTGTTTGTTCGGGCTAGGAAGCTTGTGGGAAGGGGGTGCCTAGCCTCCTCCTTGGCTCATCTCCAGGATAATAGTATGGAGTCCCCATCTATTAAGTCAGTTCCGGTGGTTTCTGAATTTCTAGAGGTATTTCCAGCGAATTTGCCTGGTATGCCTCTGAACAGGGATATAGACTTTTGTATTGATTTGAAGCCAGGAACTTGCCCCATTTTTATCCGTTCGTATCATATGGCTCCGGCAGAGTTAAGGGAACTTAAGACTCAGCTGCAGAAACTCCTAGATAAGGGATTTATCCATCCAAGTGCTTCGCCTTGGGGTGCTCCTATGTTGTTTGTAAAGAAAAAGGATGGCAGTATGTGGATGTGCATAGACTATAGGCAGTTAAACAAGGTGACCATCCAGAATAAGTACCCTCTACCCCGCATTGATGAGTTATTTGACCAGCTTCAGGGTGCCTCGGTGTTTTTGAAATTTGACTTGAGGTCAGGGTACTATCAGTTGAGGATTAGGCTTGAGGACATTCCTAAGACCGCTTTTCGGACTCGGTATGGGCATTACGAATTCCTAGTAATGTCGTTTGGCTTGACCAATGCACCAGCAGAATTCATAAGTTTGATGAATGGGGTATTTAAGTTATATTTGGATTCCTTCATGATTGTGTTTATCGATGATATTTTGATCTATTCCAAGAGTAGGGAGGAGCATGCTAGTCATCTCCGTATTGTGTTAGACATCTTGAAATGCCAGAAGCTTTATGCAAAGTTCTCCAAGTGTGAATTTTGGTTGACTTCAGTTACGTTCTTGGGGCATGTAGTGTCAGAAAAGGGGGTGATGGTAGATCCCCTAGAAAATTGAAGTAGTCAAGAGTTGGGTCCGGCCTAGCTCTGTGACTAAGGTGAGGAGTTTTGTTGGACTGGCATGGTACTACTGGATGTTTGTTAAGGATTTTGCATCTATTGCTACTCAGCTAACCAGGCTGACACTGAAATAAGTACCGTTTGTGTGGTCTGACAAGTGCAAGGAGAGCTTCCAAAAGCTCAAGACACTTATGACCATGGCTCATATATTGTCCTTGTCGGTTGAAGGTAAAGGCTTTATTGATTATTATGATGCTTCACATTCTGGTTTGGGTGATGTGTTGATGCAGGATAGGAATGTAATAGCCTATGCATCTAGGCAGTTCAAGGTGCATGACAGGAACTACCCTACTCACGACTTAGAATTGGCAGCAGTGGTCCTTGCACTCAAAATTTGGAGACAATCTCTCTAAGGTGTCAAGTGTGAGGTGTTCACCTATCATCGCAGTCTACAGCATTTTCACTCAGAAGTATTTGAATTTGAGGCAGAGAAGGTGGATGGAGTTATTGAAGGACTATGATGTAACAATTCAATATCATCCGGGTAAGGCTAACATGGTGGCAGACGCATTGAGCCAGAAAACAGTTAACATGAGTAGTTTGGCTTGTTTGGGGGTGTCCAAATGACTACTAGCAAGGGAAATTCAGGCCTTGGAGGCCAAGTTCATGCACTTGGGTGTTTCAAAATAGGGCGGATTGTTGGCCCGCATTGAGGTCCAATCCATCTTCATAAAAAAAATAAAGGCCAAACAGTTTCAGGATCCGAAACTGGGTAAGCTTCGAGGTAAGGTATTGTCCGAGGAATTCAGGGATGTCACATTAGACTCTGGTGGAGTACTAAATTTTAGAGGAAGGATTTGTGTTGCTCGAGTTGATGATATAATTCAGAAAATCTTGGCAGAAGCTCATGGTTCGCAGTACTCAATTCATCCATGTGTGACCAAAATGTACAGGAACTTAAGGAAGCATTACTGGTGTCCCAGAATAAAAAAGGGACATAGTTGACTTTGTGTCCAAATGTCAGAACTGCCAGCAGGTAAAGTATGAGCATCAAAGACCTGCAGGGCTACTTCAGAGGATGCTCATTTCAGAGTGGAAGTAGAAAAGGATAGCCATGGACTTTGTGGTGGATCTTCCCAAGACATTTGGAAAGTATAACTCCATTTGGTTCATTGTTGACAGGCTGACCAAGTCTACTCATTTCATTCCGGTCAGGGTAGATTACAATTCACAGCAATTATCTAAGATCTATGTAAAAGAGGTTGTGAGATTGCATGGGGTGCCACTATCTATCATTTCAGACAGGGGCACGCAGTTCAGCTCTAAATTTTAGGGCAAGCTACATGAAGAATTAGGTACACAACTCACTTTTAGCACAACCTTCCATCCTCAGACTGATGGTCAGTCGGAGAGGACGATCCAGGTATTGGAGGACATGGTGAGAGCATGTGTGATAGACTTTGGGAGTCATTGGAACCAGTTCCTACCATTGTGCGAGTTCTCATACAATAATAGTTATCACTCCAGTATTGATATGGCACCGTTTGAGGCATTGTATAGAAGGAGCTACAGATCACCAGTTGGGTGGTTTGAGAAAGGCAATGTAAAGCCTTTGGGAGTGGAATTAGTAAAGGAAGCACAGGAAAAGGTAAGGGGCATTCAGGCCAAATTGTTGGCTTCCCAAAGCAGGCAGAAAGAGTATGTAGATAGCAAGGTCCGGGACATAGAATTTGAAGTTGATGAACAGGTATTGTTGAAAGTGTCACCAATGAAGGGAGTTATGCGGTTTGGTAAGAAGGGCAAGCTTAGCCCTTGGTTCATCGGTCTGTTTGAGGTTCTTGAGATTATAGGGCCAGTGGCTTACCAGTTGGCACTGCCCCCCAGTTTGTCGAGTGTCCATCTAATATTCTATGTATCCATGCTTAAGCGATACTATGGGGATGGGGATTACATCATCAAGTGGGATAAGGTGTTTTTCATAAGGATCTTCGTTATGAAGAGGAACCATTCTTGTTTTTTGCTCGGGATGTCCAGAGGTTAAGGACAAAGGTGATTGATATGGTAAAGGTTTAGTGGAAGCATCATCCGGTTGAGGAAGCCACTTGGGAAACCAAGAAGGACATGCGGGACAGGTACCCATAATTGTTTGAGGATTCAGGTACTACACTTTCTTTTCTTATTTTCCATAAATTCAGGTTTGATCATTCGGGGATGAACGATGGGTAAATTGGTATCTATTGTAAAGACCAGGTCCGTTATTATGGGTAATCCAATTGTGCCAAGTTTTAGAGTTAGAAAACTCTGGGTTTGGGAGTTTGAAATTCTGGCCTAGGCTAGCCTCGAATGGATTTGGAGCGAGGTAGAGTCTAGGGCAATCTGGGTAAGGATAGGGTTGGATGTCTTGTGGAGAGATAGTTTTCCTCGTAGCTTACACATAAAGGAGTCTGGGGGACTTTTCATAATCGGATTCGGGTAAGTAGAACTCCCAGAATCGAGGTTGATGTGAAAGGGTTGTTTTGGGACGTTGGTAAAATAAGTGTGTTGTAAAATGGACCAATTCGAGGATAGCTTCCAGAGGCTTAAGGCCTTGTTGACTTCAGCTCCTGTATTGACTTTGTCGGTCGAAGGTCAGAGTTTCTCTGTGTATTGTGATGCTTTATGGGTTGGTCTGGGTTGTTTGTTGATACAGCAGGGTCGTGTGATAGCATATGCGTCAAGACAGATGAAGTTTCATGAGTGCAACTACCCCACTCATGACTTAGAGTTGGCGGAGGTAGTCTTCATGCTAAAGATTTTGAGGCACTACCTATATGGAGTTCACTGTGAGATCTTCACCGATCATTGTAGTCTTCAGTATGTCATGAGTCAGAGAGAACTGAACTCGAGGCAAAGGAGATGGGTTGATTTAATGAAGGACTATGACTTCACTATTTTGTATCATCTGGGCAAGGCAAATGTAGTAGCGGATTCCTTGAGCCGGAAGGCGGTTAGTATGGGCAGCCTAGCTTCACTTTCAGTTTCAGAGCGACCGTTAGCCTTGGACATCCAGTCCTTGGCTAACCGTTTGGTTAGGCTTGACCTGTCGGATCATAGCAAACTTCTCGCTAGTGTCGAGGTTCATTCTACTTGGTTGATCAGATTCACAGCCGCCAGTTTGAGGATCAGCGATTGTGCGACCTTAGTGATCAAGTTGTTTTGGTTGAGGCTAGTCGGGTTACTCTAGATTCAGATGGGGTTCAGAGGTTTAATAGTCGACTGTGTGTTCTGAGAGTTGGGTGATTTTTGATAGGCTGACTAATTTAGCTCACTTTTTGTCGGTTCAGACTAGTTACAGTGCAGAGAGGTTAGCTCAGATCTACCTCCTTGAGATTGTTCGGTTGCATGGGGTCCCAGCTTCTATCATTTCAGACTGTGGCACCCAGTTCACATCTCAGTTTTGGATAGCTATTCAGCGAGATTTGGGTACAGAGGTTTAGCTTAATACTGCATTCCACCCTCATACAGATGGCCAGTCCGAGATTTCTATTCAGGTTCTGGAGAACATGCTTCGGGCCTGTGTTCTTGACTTTGGAGGTTCTTGGGATCATTTTGTGCCTTTGTCCGAGTTTGCTTATAATAATAGCTTTCATTCGAGCATTTTCATGGCACCTTTTGCGGCAATGTATGGTAGGCATTGTAGATCGCCGGTTGGTTGGTTTGATAGTTTGGAGTTTAGGCCACACAGTCCAAATTTTCTTAGAGAGTCCTTACACCGAGTTCAAGTTATTAAGGATAAACTTCATGTAGCTCAGAGCAGGCAAAAGAGCTAATTTGATCGTAGACTTCATGCCTTGGAGTTTAGTGATGGTGACTTAGTATTCCTCCGCGTATCGCCCATAAAGGGCGTGATGAGATTTGGGAAGCGGGGCAAGCTTAGCCCCAGGTATATTGGGCCATTTGAGATTCTTCAGAGGGTTAGTAGTGTTGCTTACATATTAGCTTTGCCTACGATGTTTTTCATGTATCTATGTTGCAATGGTATGTTCCAGATGAGTCTCATGTATTGCAGTGGGATTCGGTTCAGTTGGATGAAGATTTGACTTTTGTTGAGGAGCCGATTGCTATTTTTGCCAGAGATGTCAAAAGGTTGAGTTCTAGGGAGATTTTGGTTGTGAAAGTTCAGTGGAAGCATCGTTCGGTTGAAGAGGCTACATGGGAGAGCGAGAGAGATTTGTGGGCTCAGTATTTGCAGTTGTTTGAGCCTTCAGGTACTTCTTTGTTCTTGACTTTCGAGGACGAAAGTCCTTATTAGTAGTGGATGATGTAATGACCCTTCTGGTCAGTTTCGCATTTACGCTTTTTTTGTAATGTTAGAGCTTTCTTGTAGCGGCCCCAAGTCACTTATGGCTTGCTGGGATCGGTAGTTCGGTGTCCTGGCTATTCGTTTTGTCGTTAAGACCATTTCCTTATTTTAGAGCTAAGTCTTAAGAGTTGAGATTATCGAAATTGTGCGGTAGTGATTTGCGATCGTATGACCTTAACCTTTGTCCTGTATTAAGGCTTGCTAGCCTAAATTTTAGAATTTTATTAACATCGTGCGTATTTGAAAATATTTGATTTAAATTAGAATTTGGTAAAAAATTGTATTTTTCTAAAAATGTTTTAAATAATTGCAGAAAAAAATACTTCTGTTATGATATATTTGTGTGGGTATTTATTTTATAAGAGTTTTATAAGTTATTAATATTTTAACGGAGATAGTAAACTTAGTTTTGTTGAAAATTATTATTTTAATATAGTAGATTTTATTTGAAATAATTTTCTATTTATTATTATATATTCAAAAAGTATATTTATTTTATCACGAACCTATGCAATACCTGAATATATATATATATAAAAAAATATATATATATATTGGAATTAAAATTGGATGGTGTTGGCACCACCACTCCCACGAGGAAGTGGTGGAGAGGTACACCAAAGTCATGGTGCCACTAAGCTCCTCATCACTTGCCACATGTTTTGTCATATATGTATATATGTAGATTCCACTCAAAGATTCCATTTCAAGCAAGTGATCCTTGTTCCAAATTGCTGAAAATATAATCACGTGTACTTACAACTTCATATTGCTTATAACTTCCATATTTTGAGCATATAGAAACCTATGCTCTCTTTCACGTTAAGAAGGGAATTTGTGGGGAATATCTTTTGACGTGATATTTGATTCCCGTAAGAAGATCGATTATCTACGTCAAGTTATTCAAGATTAAATTCGAGTTTGATTTTGTTTTGGAGCTTTTCAGAGTGATTCGAGCTTGGACTTCGTCATTCTAGCAGCTTGTCATCGGACGACTGGTAGGTTATGGTTTAACTCTTTTAGACTCTGCCTTTATAGGATATAATTGTACTAATTAGCATCCTTGGATTGGGTTTATTAGCTTGGTACCCCAGACCTAGTCTGCTTTTTCATGTCCGTCTTATTTTTGCTGCGTTGAGTGTAGTATTTGTTGTAGTTGATAGTGTCACCCTTGTTATCCTGTGTGGCCTTGTTTTTCCTCTGGAACATAGATGGTGGGTTATTTGGGAATGTCTATGAGTCTTGGACATCAAAACCGTTACTATAGAGTTGGTTATGCTTGTTGTAGAATGATTGGAGCATGTGGATGGTCGATAGGTTGATTGTGAGCCGTTGGGCTACTGCCTGTGTTTGAGCATTCCATTATCATGCATATAAAAGGGTTTTTCTCACTTTTTTACTATGGTTTTGCTTCGGGCCTACTCTTGATGGTTTTCTAAACTTTGCATGGCCTTATGGGCCCGTTTTCGATAAAAATAGTTAATAAAGGTTGGAATTATTTTCATGAGTCTTTTTGGGGTAAAAAGGAATTAAAAGGATGATTTTATCACTATTTTCATACCTATACTAGACTCGGTTGGGACGTAGTGCTAGAATTAGTTTCCTATTTATTTAAAATGGTACTAGACTCAGTTAGGCCGAGCAACAGAGTGGTTTTACTACTATTTTAGACCTGGTTGTGTCCGGGCACCCTGTTGGGATTTTTAAGATTTAATTCACTGATTTAGACCCGAGTAGAACCCTGGGCGTGCATTTTCGAGGTCTGGTGACTTATTTGGATCTAGCTACACCCCGTATGGTTATCTTGAGATTATTAGATTTAGTATTTGGTCTACGAGTAGACCTCCATAGACCCTACCATTCCAGACCAAGAGCTACGGGCCGAGGGTGACCGGAGGAGGGGTGTACGGTGGAGTTGAGGTAATCAGGGGAATCCTTTCCATGGATCCTGCCTTTATTGGTCCTTCTAGGTACCAAAAGGGGTAACATACGGCACTACCATCACTTGGTTCAGCATATCATATCATATCATATCATGCATATTGTGTTCGGATCCACCCTTGTTTGTTGTTTGCTCAGCGTACGCTCCGGTAGTATTGGATGCTGGAGGATTTGTTTTCACTTGTATGTGTACCTCGGGTGTATGGGTGCCCGTAGGGATGTACGTAGACTTTTATTTATTATTATCCTACCGCGATAGTGTTCCTGATTGTGGAGTTACTAGCATGCCTTGGATTTAGTCTTGTTTTCAAGTGTGTTATCATTATTTTCCTTTCCTCCTTCCCTTTTTTCTTGAGGTTACCAGTATACCGCCTTATCCTTAACTCTCTTTATATATTGTTATTGCATGGACCCCAGGTGTGTTCCTTCTACCTTCACCTGTGTTCTGTGCTAGCTTCCATGTGCTTGTTCGTTATTTTTGTGACTACTTGTTACTTTTCTGCTATATTACTACATTTATATCTTATATGCGCCCATTCGGCCTATGATACCTACTGGGTACCCGTTGCTTTTTAATTGGTGCTCATACTACACTTTTGCATCTTTGGGTACAGATTCGAGTGGGAGTTCTCGCCGCTGACTGTGTTGCCTCATGCGAGGTGTTTTTGGACTACCCGAGACTGAGGGTGAGCTCTTGGCGACCGGGGCTTAGCTTTAGTTCATCCTTTGTGTCATGTACTCTTTTTGCTATTCGAAGACAGATATGTATATATTGTTTTGGACCCTCTTTGTACTCTGTTGATATAGTTTCGGCTCTTATACTATCATGCCAGGTTTTGGGTTGGTTTTAGCTTCCGTATATATATTCCTGTTGTTCCTTTTCTTATTCATATATCCCTTACCTCTACTTGTTGAATATTTCCTTCTGCTTACTGGTTAGATAGTAGCTCGTTACTAACTATTCTGGGCTACGGGAATTGGTTTGCCTACTAGGGGGTTGTAGGTGCCATCTTGAACGAGAAATCAGGTCATGGCACTTTTCATTCTTAATTAATAGGTTGATGGTTGTAAACATTAATCTATGCAATAATATCTGAAACTACAGACTCAGAAGAGTGGATTAGGATTTGATAGAAAAAAACTTTGCATGAACTCGAGACGCTAAACCTTGTTTGATAAATTCATATTAGAAATAATTAGATTTTCCTGGCATAATCGGTCATTCATATGTCAATAACTCATATAAGTGCAAAAGCATCATATGTAGATAAATCATTCAAAGTCACAGAATAGATTGAGTGATACTGCAGGAAACTGAGCATATCTGTAACCCAAAATGCATGTAGTTATGTGATTACTGATGAACAGTAATGACCGGGTCCGTCGTTATGGGTATTCCAATCGTGCCAAGTTTTAGAGTTAGAAAACTCCGGGTTTCGAAGTTTGAAATTCTTGGCTAGGCTACCCTCGAATGGGTTTGAGGGAGGTGGAGTCTAGGGAAATCTAGGTAAGGATTGGGTTGGATGTCTTGTGGTGAGCTAGTTTTCCCCATAGCTAACACATAAAGGAGTCTGGGCGACTTTTCAAAATTGGATTTAGGTAAGTAGAACTCCCAAAATTAAGGTTGACGTGAAGGGGTTATTTCGGGACGCCGGGAAAATAAGTGTGTCATAAAATGGACTTATATTGTAGGTTTTATGACTTTCTATCCCGTGTAGAGACCTCCGCTGTAGTGAAGAAATTACCACTACAGCAGAAGTCAACCTCCGCCATAGCGGATGACTCCGCTACGGTGGTACCGCTATAGCGGGGTGGACCGCTATAGCAGAGTGTGATGGGATTTAATGCATAAACATATCCCAAAATGTTCAGTTTTCACAATTCCATTTTGGGAGAAGGGCAAGGCGATTTCGAGTGATTTTCCTCCATTTTCCATTGTTTTCCGTTCCTAATGTAAGGTTTCTACTCCCCAATCTTCGTACTACTTTTCCTGCGTAGTAGAATTGCTAGGAGGGAACTTGGGGAAAGGTTGGAATAACCTAGGGATTGTGGAATCCGGGGAAGAAGGGGGATTCTAGGAATGAAAGTTCTTGGGTATTGATTAAAGTAAGGTTTTATGATCACATGTTGTTAAATTCTCTACTTTTAACCGTGAAAATGTTAGAACTAAGGAAATTAATGGCGGGAAGCCCGGGAAAAAGGATAGAATAAGCATGGTTGGTCTGGGGTCTGGGATTGGGTGTAATCCGGGTAATGTGCAGGCCTTGTTTGTTAATTTAAGTACTTGTATGTTGTTTTAGACCAAGAACGAGAAAGGAATCCGGAACACGAGAAAACTCGGGTTGAGTAGAGCTTGGATCATTTCGAGGTAGGTTATTGCTTACGACTCCTGTGAATGTTGTATATTTTGTACTCTTATCTAAGTGTTTGTATGAATTGTATGACTTAGAGGAATTGTGTAGAATGTCTAAGGGTCCTGTTTTACAGTCTGTGAATTGAACGGTGTGTTGCTTATTGGTTTACAAGTTGTTTGCTCATCATTTTGACTGTGGATTGTTGATATTCGGTTGGCTCGGGTACCACGCCTGGTATAGGTATACTAATGGTTGCCTCGGATACCATTCTTGGTATGGGTATAACAAATGGTTGGCACGGGTACCATGCCTGGTACGAATTACTAACGGTTGGCTCGGATACCAAGCTTGTTATGGGTTTATTTTACTGCATCATGGCATTGATATTGTTGCATTACATTGACTGTTATTTGTTCCATGAGTGGACCGGGTGTTTTTATTGAATTGTGATATTCATTGGTGGTCCTTGAGTGACCGGGAATCCTGTTATAATTGTTGAGTTTGTCTTGCATTAGGCTGGGTTGTCTGTTGAACACTTAGGTGTTGTTTAGAAGGGATCCCAGGGTGGGTCCGGGCTAGGCAAAAAGGATAGTTTATTGAATTCTGTGATTGTGGTTTAGAGTTATAAGAAGGTGGATTTCATATGGGGACAAGCTAGGTAGAGACTTGCAGTTTAGGGGAGCCTATTGACTTGTTGCATGTTTTCTGTACTGGTACTTGATTTGCTGTACTGAATTATACACTGTTTATTTGGAACTGGCTGATGATCCTACCAGTACACAGTGGTGGTGTACTGATAGTGCACTTGCTTTTTCTTCTTGTGAGTATAGGCAATCTTCCAGCGGCTGAGACGCAACCTCATCGGTAGTACCAGCATTCCAGATTTCAAGGGTGAGCCGCTTGATCGAGCTGCCTTGAATCTATCATTAGTGTTGCAGCCCATTTGTTATTGGCTTAGTCTATTTCCTTATATTTTTGTGGTTGCATCCCCGCACTCTAGACATTGGTAGAATTGTTTGGTACTGCGACTTTCAGATTTTTGGGGGGTAATTTCCGCAGTTTTATATTAATGAAGTTGATTTATTGTTATTGAACTTCTAGTTTACTTTAACGCACTGGTTTTGAGCTGTTAAAATGATTAAGTTCGGGGAAGTGATAGTTTTCTCACTTGAGGGTTGGGTGAGTGCCACTCACGGTGCTCTGGGTCTTTACATGAACAAAATAATCCATTTTGGGGACACAATCTCAGCGTTTTAATCTCATAAGTTTTACCATCAGTATGCATAGCTAAATGCTCAACTGAGATTGTGAAACCCAATAAGATTGTAGTGTTCTTAAAATTTTCGTGTGATTGCATGTTACTAGGGTTAAAAAATATCAAACTTTTTTTTGTTCTTAACAAATAGGTTGATAGTTGAAAATATTAATCTATGCTATTATATCTTAATCTACAGACTCGGAAGAGTGGGTTAGAATTTGATAAAAAAAACTTTGCATGAACTCGAGACACTAATCCTCGTTTGATAAATTTATTTTAAAAATAATATGATTTTCTTGGTATAATCGGTCATTCATATGTCAATAACTCATAGAGTCGCAAAAGCATCGTATGTAGATAAATCGTTCAAAGTTTCAGAAGAAATTGAGTGATAGTACAGGAGACTGAGTGTATATTTTTAAGCCAAAATGCATGTAGTTACATGATTACTGACGAAGAAAATAATCCATTGTGGGAACACAATCTCAGTGTGTTAATCTTATAATTTTTACCATCAGTTACACTCAATTGAGGTTATGAAACTCAATGAGATTGTAGAGTTCACAAGATTTTTGTTTGACTGCATGTTACTAGGGTTATAAAATGTCAAATTTCTTTTCGTTCTCAATTAATAGGTTAATGATTGTAAATATTAATCTATGCGATAATATCTTAATCTACAAACTCGGAAGTGTGGGTTCGAATTTGATAAATAAAAACTTTGCATAAAATTGAGATGTTGATCCTTGTTTGATAAATTCATATTAGAAATAATAAGATTTTATTGGTATAATCGATCATTCATATATCAATAACTCATAAAGTTGCGAAAGCGTCATATGTAGATAAATCGTTTCAAGACTCATAAGAGATTGAGTGATAGTGCAGGAGACTGAGTACATATATGTAAGTCAAAATGCATATAGTTACATGATTACTGACAAATAAAATAATTCATTGTGAGAACACAATCTCAATGTTTTAATCTTATAAGTTTTACCATCATATTTATTTTCTGTAATATTATTTTAGTTTACAGTCATTCTCTACCACTCTAAGGATCAGAATTTGGCTATAAGTTGAGTAGCCATATCGATAGTTTAACTTTAAAGTCTCTCTCATATTTCCTGTGTATTCGACCCCAACCTAATTAGGTTACTATTATTTTATACGACTGCGTACATCATCTGAAGGTGTATCTTGAGCATATCAGTATCTTTTCACATAAATATTTATAGCTTACTTCGGTTGTAATAATATGAAGATATAAATCTTCTCGTATTTTATAGCCTCAATATAATTATTTTTCTTTCCAATTTCTTTGAAACGTAAAAAGTTTCTTTTTTAGACTTACTATAACTCTAATATTATGAACAATTTTATTTCTCTGGATAGTAGCATATCAGCTCTTCTGGAGCTCCCAATTAATTTTGTGTACTACCATATATTTCATAACACCATCCATATTGTAAACATCTCTTTCAAGGAAAACTTTATACAATCACGATCATGATAAATATATTACAGGTAAGACGTATTTCTTGCTTTTACCCTTTCATAATCCATGATAAGACATGCTATAATATTTTTATAAGACTTATTTCTTGCTTTTACCCTTTGGTAATCCATGATAAGACATATCACATTATGTACTAAAAGTACTTGATCAATGACTGTTAATATCAAAATATTTTTTCAGTTATCTCATACCTCCCATAGAGGTGAGTTGTGGTGTTTAGCCAACTATACATGATCACGTCCTTATCCATAATTTTTATCATATATTGACATATTCATTTTCAAGAAGGGTCGAACATTCACGATATGCTTATTAGACGTCTCATTCTCTTCAAGGAATAAACTATAATCATATATACGTGTTTCATGAATTTTCATTAGAATCTCATTGTCTTGTCTTAGAATTTATCATATTTATATGACACACCTCAACATCACTTAGAAAGATCAAGAGCACCACCACTTTATATTTCTTGATGGTGAATTTATAGAACTTATCAAATTAGGTCACACGATAGCCGTGTGCCCAGTACCTTTCATACCAAATTGATGATAAAAATTACCTTCACATTTTGAAGGACTATTTTAAGAACCCATAATGTTCATTCTTTTATAATTACCACAATAATGACTATTGTTATTTTATCCCTCCAGACCCATATTTATATATTCAACCACTTGTCTTCTTTTAGACATATTATGCACTGCTATCACATTCACATAAGAGAATGAAACATATCAAATGGGACGGGCATCATGAATTTCATCAAAAGCTTATTATATTATCTTAGTCATCATCAGATAATCACTATGGTGCATTGAGACTTCACCCAATGTCTTACTCATATAAAGATGTGTTAATCCATAATGTAGGAATCGAACCAAATATTTTATCATCATGATGCACCTAAACTTAAATGCAATATCTTATCCTCTTGGTGTGATGAAACTTGAATCCACCGTCTTATACTCCATCAATGACATAATAGGCAAAAAAATACTGAGATTCATCCTCAAACCTTTGGTTAAATAAAGGGATCCAATACGTTCTGGTATGTTAACCTTTAATTTTCATCCTACATCACACCAAACAAACTAAGAGGGAAGTTAAAAGAAGGCGAGAATATCTAATTACTAAATATGGTTATAGTATATAGATGTACATATCTCATTATCCCTAATAATATAATACTAGTATAAATACTTTCATACCAAAGTCTCAAACTTCAAACACTACCAAAACTACCTTCATGTAACAGAATACTTATGTTGTGCCAAATTTGCTATGGTGATTGAAGTTTTTGTATTTGGATATTCGACCGAATGAAAACTCAAAAATAAATTAGCATATTTTGTTGATAATGTGTTGTAAAACTAAGCAAAAGTAACAATGTGAAGCAAGAAAGTAGACAAGAAATGAAAGATCAAGAGTGGAGAGCTTTTTCTTATTTCATCCATATATTTCCAAGTCTTCAAGTGTATATAACATAATCCTCAAGACCTCTATTTATACGGATATATTTTTTCCATTAAACAATCATTTCCATTAAACCAAAAAATTGTTCTTTACAAACCAGGTGACTGCTGACCAACTACTTCTCTAAATCAGACTATAACCAATGCACACACATAATTGAAACTATAAAACAATACAACCAATACATCAGATCCTAACTACATGCTAAGGAAATGAATTTAAAGATGCTAGAGGCCTGCTCCAGTTAAGAGTTGTAGTGCCTTGGGTATGCATATGTACAACTATTTCTCTACAGATTTGATCAGGTGAGGATACACCTTTCTGAAATCTAAGCTTGTTCCTGTCCCTCCATATAATTAAGTCATCATACTAAAGACACAAGTAACAATTGTCCAATATCCAGACCTCTTCTTTGCCCCTACATTAATCCATTAAACCTCAGATTGCCGATCTGCAATAGGCTTGTTCTGGCCTAGCCCTTGCAACAGTCTGTCCAGATGCTCCTAGTATAAGTGCTCACACAATTCATCCTCCAAGCTACATAATACATAAGTTTGAGACACTTGAACCCCAAATTTCAACAACCTGTGCACAGTAGCTAATCTCCCATGTGCAGCCAGCTAGATATTAAACTTATGCCTTGGATGAAACTGAGGTTGTAGTTAGGGCCGTTCATAGTTCGATTCGGATTGGTTGTTGATTAAAACTAAAATCAAAATTAAATCAATTTAGTTGGTTTTTAAGTTTCTAAAATCAAACCAAAACAAAAAAAAATCATCGGTTTGATTTTTGTTGGTTTGGCTCAGTTTTTTGATTTATCGGTTATAACTAGTAATAAAAAAATGATAGTAAAATAATGAAGACATGAGACAACTATTTCAAATAAACATAGAAATCAATAAAAAAAAATCTACTATCATAAGATGAATGAATCGAAATCTTCTATTATTTTTCAACACTATTCCAAAGTCTTATATGCATGTTTAAATTGGATACTTATAGATGTTACTCCACTTAACATATCTAATATCCACAGAATTCATATACAACTTTAAATAGAATGATCAACTCTTCAAAAATCAAAGAGGAAATCCATGTGTAGACAGATGTCTTCAAAGACTAATCCAAGATTTCAAGAAGACAGGTGCACAATTTCTTTAAAGATAAGATCTAAAATTTTATAGTGACAATAATTTGACAAGAAAAATATAATTAATTACATTATCATAAAAATATCATCACTTTACAATTATACTCGAAGATACTTCATATCTTAAAATGATCCATAATAGCAATAATACTTGCAGTTGCAAATACATTTCGCTCTATCTTACCAACTAAATAACCATTCAAAAGAAATTCATCAATGTTATTACGTAGATTATTTTTTTTGACGTTCATTGAGAATAATGTTTTTTCCACACTTGCAGTAGCAACATACAAAATTAATGTCAGCTTCACAAGTAAATAAACAAGAGATCAAGTTTGATCAAATTTTATTTTTGTCATAATAATAGAAAGATCCTTAAGCCCCTTCAAGTTGAGAAACTTGTCATCACACTCTCGAGTATAGACACTGAAATTATCAAACTGGTAACTAAGATCTCGAAGTTGGTTATCACCAAACTCACTTCTATAATACTTGGTCAACTTCATTATTCTATTCTTGTCAAAATTAGCAAATGAATCAACCATCTTCAAACTAGTCATACCAAGAAGTAAGTCACTAGTCACAATATCAAAATAATTATTGAGCTCATGGAGTTATAAATCAATAACTGCATAAAATACTTTCACACGAAAGTGATAAAAATATGAAATTTTAGACCTTTTATGATTCGACCTTGGATAGTCTTCATTCATTTTGAGAATCAAAATATCATATTTTTTACAAAATAAATAAACCTTATCCATTAAAGACTTCAAACAACTCTCTCTCATTGTTTGCAATCTTCTCTTTGCAAGTTTAAGCACGATATCTTGTTCTTTCTTTTGTAAAATTTTGATTAATTCATTTGTATAAGCAACACCTTGAACATCAAATGCAACATAAAGACAAATTCAAATTCTTGAATTTTATCTAAAAAAGATTTTCTGCAGAAAATTTATCAAGATCATATGGAGAATCTTTTTTCATATCTTTAAGCACATTAGCAATTGATAAAAATATAATCATGAGATTTTCTAGGGTTTTAAAATTAGACCCTTAATGAGTATCACCCGGTCATTGGAGGCCACGTTCTTGATTCAATCCTTGTCTAGTAAGAATTTCTCCAGATTTAAGTAATTTTCCAACTTCTCTACTGGGTGTTGTCGAAGTAAGTCCTTGCATTTAAATGATATTTCAATAGTATTCAATACAATAGTGACAACATAAAATATATTTTTTACATCTAGGTGTTTTTAGAAAGAGCTAAAAGTATCAGTTGCAACTGATGAGCAAAACAGTGAATATAATATGCAAATAGAGCATCTTGCAAAATCAATGACTTAATGCCATTTTCCCCTCCTTGCATATTACTAGTGAAGAAAGGTTCTTAGCACAGTTTCAATTAAAGCAATAAGTAAATGCACACATAATTTATGTGGAAAATCTCCTCACTCAAGAAGTAAAAATCACGAACTCAATTTCACTAATTACTTCAAGTTTTATGATTACAACTCAATAATCAAAGGAACTACCTCTAGTACCTAGCCTCAAAACAATAAACTACTATTGTTTCTTCTCAACAACTCTCTCAAAAAGTCAAACTTGCTTCTTGTTACAAGCCTCACAAACTCTAACTAAACTCTTCTACGTTTTGGACACAAATGAACACAAGAACTATATTGCTAATGACTTCTTCTGAATCTCCTTGAGCCTGCTTGCTGTATCTCCTACTGCTTGAGACTAATTCTTTCTCTGTGTATAAAATAGGTAATTCTCGATTGCCCTCTTCTCTTGCTTTTATAGATGTATCAAGTTGTCCTCTCTTTGATAGGAAAGCTAGGATCCTTTCCTTGTTGGACAATGACAGGCCTTTTAATTCAAGATTCTCTCCTTGTTTGACATGGACACTACCTTTTATAGCTTACTACCATACATAGACTTTTACCAAAAATAGATTTTGCCTTATTATCAAAACTTGTTCAATAAGGTTTCTTCAATTTTTCCCTTTTTGATGATGGCAAACTTATCCAATTTTTGTTAAAGTCCTAGATTCAGAAACAACAAGTAACCTCATGCTTCACAGCTCATATAGGACAAAAACATACAAACACATATAGAAATCTTTCCTCTTTTGACATCATTAAAAAAAGACAAAGCAAGTTAACTAGTAAATAAAGCATGTAAGGAACTAATGGCTACTGGGGCAACAGAGCCATAATCAAAAAGACACTATCAAGAGCCAAGGTTAGCATCCACTTAAGCACAAGACAGTATAAAAATCAAGGAGTTGTAAGCAAGCATAACAAGATAAGCACAAATTAAGCTATCCATTGGCCCAAAACAAAATATTCAAAAATTAGTTAGAAAAAGAAATTGTTTGTCATTAAGAACCCAAAACAAATGAAGAAATATTTAACAGAAGGGACGGGACTAGATCAAGGAAAGCTGAGAAGGATCAGGAGGAAATCTTGGGCTTGGGGAGAAGGTCCATCAAAGACTAGATGTTCTCAAGATGCTTATTCTGCTGTACTATCATCTCAGTCTTCAGGGTGTCTACCTGAGCTTGGGAAGCTGCAAGACACTACTTTAGTCTAGAATTCTCCTCCTTCAGCTGAGCAATCTTCTTGTGACCAGCCTCTAAATCCAGCAAGGATTGTGTCATAGGGCTAGAACTCTTCTTTTTGAGGGGTTGTGCAGACAAACAATCACACTCTTCCAAAGTGGAAAGAGTGATTCTATCATTCTTAGTGGATGCAACCCCTTTCCCTAGAGGCACCTTAAAACTCCTAAAGACCTCAGTCAGAAGGGAACCCATAAGCCAACCAATGAGGACCAGTTTTTGGAGAAGTCACTTTCCCCATGTGTTTGATCATAAGAGCAGGTAAGTTGATCCTCTCATTCAAGTCAAGGGCATTTATGATCCCCATATCCTTGAAGCTGACCTCATGTATCCTTCCCCCTCTAGGTAGTATCTCCTTCTTCACAAACTCAAACAAGAGATTGTGATCAGGAGACATTCCCCCTTGAACACCTTCCTAGCCTTTTTCTTTTCCTTCCCCTGAGAGAACTTCATAGTAAGAAGGTAGTCCTCATCTGTTCTCCATACATACTCCTCCAACCCCTCAGATGGCACAATTAGGATTTCTCCTAACTTAACAGGATCAAACACAATCTCTACTCCTCTAACACTAGAACTCACCACCCACCCATCCGACATTCTTAAGTTGGCATAGAACTCCACTACTTCTTCTTAATGCAGCACCAGATTAACAGTCCTAAACAGATATCCCATCCCTAAAATCTAAGTCTGTCAAGTAACTGCATAATGAAAGAATTATGGAGTACCTCATAATCTAGAACTCTTCATTTCCGGAGGTGTTAAGTGGAATAGTAACCAATTGGCCCCCGTCTCAACAACTTTTCATAGTTCTTGTTAGTCTTTCCAGGCTTGGGGGAGCCACTTTTTCTTCTTCTTTCTCTTCTTCCTCCAACTCTTCCCTTTCAAGATCAATAGGCTCATCATCAGCTCCTATCTTTTTCTTCCCTCGAGCCACCCTGACTCTCTTCTTCTCAGCCTCTTTCCTAGCATCATCGGCCCTTTTTTTGATAAAGAGCTTTCTTAGTGGGACAGAAGATAAGGGTATAAAATCAATAGAGATTTTTGATAGGGTTTTTTTGGGTTTTATAGCAGCCTTATTTTTGAACCCTAGAATGGAAGATGATTCTTCTCTTGTGTATTTTAGGGTAACATGCATATCCCCATCACTACCAATGTCTTTTTCCTCTAAGGAAGAGGGTTTGGGAACTGTAGGAGAAGGAGCAGTAGGGTTTGTCTCTTCAGAAGTCCATGAGTAGTTTAAGGAATCTGATTGTTAGGGTTGTGGGGATGAGGGTTTAGCAAAAGAAATAGGAGATGGTGATCGTGGAGGAGCAAAAGGAAGAGTGAGCAATGGAGACCTTGATAGTTGTTCCCCTTGACTGGGTGCAGCCCTTGGTGTGGACAAGTCCTCATCATCAGAGTAATCCACAAGGGAGTGGAATGGGAAGACAGTAGCTTTTGCAGATAAGGAATCCATTGAAGAATATTTGGGGATTTGGAGATTAGGAGAGTTGGAGAAGATGGTTTGAAGAGATTATGGGAGAGGGTTTCGTAAATATGGATAGTTTTTGAAAGAGAGAGAGAGAGAGAGTGTTGGGATGGTTTGAAATTACCATTGACAGGTTTTGAAAGAGGCAATAAATGATTAAAAGCTCAACATTTGATTTTTTCTCTTAAAAGTTTGTCTTATTTGAGTAAGTGGAGGGATTCTGAGGATCGGTTTCTTATGAAAAAGACAATATTACTTTATGCACTTAACTTTTGATACTTTTATTAAGGATGTGCGTACCTTGAGGATTAGATTCTTGAGTGCTTTTCAAGCTCTTCTTTGGGACTACTTCTTTGTAAGAGTGAAATGAATTCCTCAGATTTTGGGAGTGTAATCTTTATTTGTGGTTGTGATACTATAAGGAATAATACTGAGCTACTTACATTATTCACTATTCAACAACCATCCTCTTACCAATCAGTGTCCTAATCAATCATTGAGGAAAGCTTTCTTTCTTGCATCTGTCATAGTTGGTTAATTAGCCCAAGGGCTAACCTATTCATCTCAAAGGCTTCTCTTCCCAAGGCTTTAGTGAAGATGTCTGCAATTTGTTCATCAGTTCCACAAGGCACAATTTTAATCAATCCCTTTTCAACACAGTCTCTTAGAAAGTAGGGCCTCACATCAATGTGCTTAGTTCTTTTATGCTGAACAGGATTCTTTGCCATGTTGACTGCACTGGTATTATCACAAAATATAGGTATATATCCTAGATTGATACCATAATTACTTAGATGTTGCTTAATCCACAGTAATTGAGAACAGCAGGAGGCAACAACTACATATTCAGCCTCAGGAGTTGATAGTGCTACAGAGTTCTGTTTCTTTGCAGCCCAAGATACATGACAAGGTCCTAAAAAGTTTACCATTCCAGAGGTACTCTTTCTATCCACCAAGTATCCAGTATAGTCAGCATCAGTATAACCAATAACATCAAAAGAATCACCAGCAAGATACTATAGAACCAATCCTTGTATGCCTTTGAGATATCTTAGAATCCTTTTCACAGCCTTCAGGTGGGATTCCTTAGGAGATGATTGAAACCTAGTACATTATCCCACACTATACAAAATATAAGTTTTGCTTGTAGTATGATACAGTAAGGAACCTATCATTCCTCTAAATTTTGTCTCAGCACTAACTACCTCAGCATCATCTTTATCCAGTTTTGTGGTGGTAGCAATAGGAGTATCATTTGTCTTAGCCCCCTCCATCTCGAATTTCTTCAGAAGTTCTTTGACATACTTCTATTGGTGTATTGATGTTCTAGTCTTGGTTTGGTGTATTTGCAGACCCTAGAAAAAAATCATCTCTCTCATTATACTCATCTCAAACTCACTACTCATCAAGGATACAAACTCTTTACTCAGCACATCATCAGTGGCTCCAAAGAATATGTCATCTATATATATTTGCACAATGAGGAGTCTTCTTCCTTCTTTTATTATGAATAGGGTATTGTTTACATTTCCTCTTATATAGCCATGCTCCAAGATAAAGGAGGACAGTCTATCATACCATGTGTTTGGGGCTTGCTTTAGTCCATAGAGGGCTTTGTCAAGTTTATAGACATGGTCAGGTAGCTCAAAACTTTCAAAGCCTGGGGGCTATTTTACATACACTTCCTATATCATATACCTATTTAAGAATGCACTTTTCACATCTATCTGAAATAGTTTGAACTCCATATGAGAGGCAAAGGAAATTAATGCTTTCATTCTTCTACAGTTGCAAATGTTTCATCAAAGTCAATACATTTTTCTTGATTGTACCCTTGTACCACCAGTCTGTCTTTATTTATGGTCACAACTCCTTGATCATCCAACTTATTTTTGAAAACCTATTTGGTCCCAATGATGGTTCTTTCTGTAGGTTAGGGGACCAGATGTCACACTTTGCTTCTTTCAAACAGATTCATCTTTTCTTGTATTGCTACAATCCAGTCAGCATCTTGTAGGGCTTTCTTGATGTTCTTAGGCTCTATTAGTGATACGTAAGTTGAGTAAGCATACATATTTCTTACTTTATTCCTGGTCTGCATGCCTATAATGATAGAGTCCATCATTATGGGTAAACCTTTCATGCCAAGTTTTGGGTTAGAAAACTTCCGGGTTTGGGAGTTGGAAATTTTTGGCTAGGCTAGTTTCGGATGATTTCTGAGTGAGGTATGGTCTAGGACAATTTTTGTAAGTATTGGATAATGTATCTTGTGTTTGGATAGGTTTTCCATTAGACAAGACCTTAAAGAGTTTGGAAGACTTTTTGAAAGTGAATTTGGGTGAGTAGAACTCTCGGTATTAAGGTTGACGTGAAGGGGTTATTCCAGAATGTCAAGATTTAAAGTGTGTTGTAAAATGGGCACTTTTGGGAGATTTCCAGAGTTTCTGTGCTCTTTCAACTACCATAGTGGTTGACACTGCGCTACAGCATCCACCACTATAGCAGAGAAATTCCCGCTATAGCAAAAGTCAACATCAGTCAGCATTGCCATAGCGGTCGATTCCGTTATAGCGGTGCTGCTATAGTGGTGTACAGAATGCTATAGCGGACTGAGTCAACATTAATGCAGAAACTTCCCCAAAAATATTCAGAATTTTTGAAGAATGTTTTGGGGAAGGGCTAAGGTGATTTTAGCAATTTTAAGGCAGTTTTCCACCAAATTTCGTCCTAAAGGTAAGGTTTTCATTCCCCATATTCGTACTTTGATTCCCATACATTAAAAACTATAATATTGGGCTTGGGGGAACATATGAAATAACCTAGGGTTGTAGAATCTGGTAGGAAAAGGGGAATTGTAGATGTAGAAATTGTGGGTTACGATTATTAGTGCGTATGCATGTTTGAAACACCTTTATTTGCTAAATATAACTGTAAAAATGGTATTTTAGGGCGAATTAACAGTGGGAAAGCCCAGGAATGGGTGGAATGATTATGATTTGGCTTAGGGATTAGGACTTATGTATAAGCTGGGTATTTTAGGCCAATGAATTGATTGTAGTTGTTTGTAATTATGTTTAGACCAAGAGAAAGCGAAAGCTACGAAAAATGGAGAGGTTATGATACAGTAAAGCTTCCAAAAGCAATTTGAGGTAGGTAATGGTTATGTCTTTCCAAATGCAATGTATATACATGTAAATATAGCTTAGTAATGTATGTGATTTCGTGCCTAGAGAAAAAGGTTATGAATGTCCAAGTATTTGGGGTGTCATTTATATGAAGTGAACTTGATTATTGCTTGTTGATTTTACAAGGGTGTTTTCTATTCATTTCATGTTTGACTGTTAGTTTTGTGTGATATATCAGTTATCTCGGGTACCATGCCTGGTATAGGATACTAACGGTTGACTCGGGTACTACACCTGGTACATGTTCTATATCGATTGGCTCGTGTACCACGCCTGATACGAGTTTAATTATGCATTATTGATTGTATTTTATCGATGGTTCCATGAGTGAACCAGGTTGATTGTTGAATCTGTGATTGATTATGTTGGTCCTTGAGGGGCTAGGCTATTAGACTTAAATGTGTGGATTGTCCTGGGGTGGACCGGGTATCGCATGTTAATGCTTACGTATTGATCTAGGGATCCTTAATTGGTCCCGGTAATGCAAAGGGTAAATGTCATGATTTTGTTTGTTGTTAATTGATTAATGAACCTGTTCCATATGGTTGATGAGTTAGAAGATAGGCTGAGAGCCTGGAGTTATATTACTAGTTATTGCTACATGGTTGTACTGCTTACTCAGTTTTGGGTTTATTGTATATTTATTATTTATTGGAGTTGGCTGCTGATCCTACCAGTACATGGTAGTTGTGTACTGATTCTACACTTGTTTTCTTTTTATGAGTATAGGACATCTTTTGACGGCTCCTACGTGACCTCAGATCTAGTCCCAGCGATTCCTGATTTCAATGGTGAGCTATTTCAATTGGGCTACCTTATTTTCATTCAGTTTAGTTTTGGTCCATCTGTTTCGGACTTAGACTCTTATTTTGGAGTTGCATCCCCGTTCTAGATATTTGGTAGATTGTTTTGGTATGATGACTTTCAGTTTCTAGAGGTATTTCATGTAATATCCCAGAACTCCCAAGCCCAAACTTAGCTTAGAAAACTGGAAGAAAATAAAATTTCCAACTGTCAGTAGAACCATGAATCACTTCCACGAGCCGTAGAACAGTCCACGAGTCGTGGACTGGACTCATGGAACTCAGATCAGAGGACTGCTCCTCTGAAGTCTGGACCATGACTCATGTCCACGGTCCGTAGAAGTTTCCAAGGACCGTAGATGCCATCCATGGAAAACTTGTTCCAGTAGCCCAGTTTTAAGTCTTCAGGAATGACGAGCAGGTTCCACGACCCATGGAAGCTTCCACAAGTCGTGAACCCAACTCGTGGAACCAAACTTCAGAGAACCATAAATTTCAGCACAGGAAACATGAGTGGGTTCCACGACCTGTGGAAGCTTCCATGATTCATGAACCCAACTCATGGAAGTCATTCCAGTAGCTTATATTTCCTGCTCAGGTATCACGAAGGGTTCCACGAGCCATGGAACTTTCCACGAGCTGTAGAACCCATCTGTGGAACCTGAGACGCGAATTTCCAGCAGCTTTTAATTTAATTTCTCAAGGGTGTTGTAGACTTTTCCCTTCAAATTTTGCTCCGACTATATATAGTTTTAGGCTTATTTTATTAAGTCTATTTCCCCAAAAACAAAGTCAAACTTTTCTAAAAGCGATTCAAGTTAGACAGAGCGTCTTCTCCAAAGTTCCAGGCCTAGGGTTCTCTCTTCCAAGATTCAACTCCAGATTCTTGCAGGGATTTTTATCCACCAGGTATGTGGGTATTCAGTAAGGGTTTAGTTCACCCTTATTCCCAAAACTCTCAGCTCTTTATAATGTTTTCCATGAATTCAAGAATTAGAGTTCCTACCCCAAACTATGCAAATCTTTCTAGAATTTTGTTATTTTGATTCGCATATGAGATATATACTATTTTATATGATTGCAATACATTTTCAATGATTTGCATGAGTTTTCACCCTGTTTTGGGAATTTAAGAAAGATTGCCCTGAATTGTAGGATTTTTCTGAAGTATCACATGTCCTTCAAACTCATTTCATATTTTTAGTATGATCTATAAAAGCAGAATTTAACTAGTTTTTCAACTACTTCAGTATTTTAGAAGAAAAAGTATTTTAGACTAGTCTAGTCCTGACCTAGAAACTAAGGATGTCAGTTTGAATTGAGCTATATTCAGTTTGGGAGTAGTATTTAGCACCGAGTTGGACTAGGGTTCAGCATACCCTTCAGGTCCCAGAACTACGTGCCAACATAGGAATATAAGTCCCCTATGTTGGGGACCAGATTTAGTGAGCATGCCAAAGTCATGCCTTTAAACCCTGGCAAGGTATATTGGGTCCTCTCGATAGGGAATTTACATCGGACTCCACGTTTAGCTCACGTGGTTTATGTTGGTTAATAATCTCTCCCACAGTATTAGATTAAGAAACGTACTTTAGGCCCTCAGTTACATTTACTTTCAGTTTTTAGCATACTTTCATGTTACTCCTGCATCTCAGTTGTTTTATGCATGATTATACATTTAGACCTACGTACTACAGTTTTGTTCATATTACAACTTTTAGTATTTTAGCATGTTTACATTTCAGTCAGCTTTACATATCCCTAATGCTCAGTACATTCAAAGTACTGACGCATACTCTACGCTACATCCTATTATGATGTAGGCTCAGGTTCTCAGGTTCATCCACGTGATTAGCTCATATCGGTGCCACATCAGCTTAGTCAGGGGTGAGTCCTTATCCTCCGAGGACATTTTATTATGCTTTTTTATTTAGTCAGATATTATTAGTTTTTAGTATTTTGGAGCTAGCTGGGGACTTTTCCCAGTAACTCATCAGTATTAGAGGCATTCAGACATAGAGTCAGTATTCAGTTGATTGAGTTGTACTGTTTGAACTCAGTCATTTCTTTCAGATATTACCAGATATGGTCTTTCAGCTTTGCTCATTCCTTAGTTATGCTTCCGCTTGTTTTTAAATGATACTTAGTATGATTGTGATTTACCAGATTCAGAGTTAGCTTGGGGTTACTTATAACCCTGGGTCCCATGATACGTCTAGGGGATAGCCTCGGGGTATGACAAATATGGTATCAGAGCATTGGGTTTAAGAGTCCTAGGATGTCTGAAAGCCGCACTAAGTAGATTTTCTCTCATGGGTGTGAAGCGCGCCACACTTATGACGGGGAGGCTACGAAGTGTTCTAAGAAAAACTTCACTTCTTTTGCTATCTTTATAATGAGATTGAGTATGAAACAACTTCTCCCTTCTAACCTATTGTTATGCATTTTAGATCATGCCTCCTCACAGAGCTAATGCATGCAATGCTTATGCAGTTCCTCCAGTCCCGGACCATGAGGTTACAAATGCAGAGTTCCAAAATATGATTCAGTTGTTGTCTCAGACAGTTGCCAATTAGGCTAATCAGCAGGCCCCAGTTCCTGTGAACCCCGCCGGTGGATCAGTTGTAGTTAGGGTTCGTGATTTTGTGCATATGAGTATTTTTAGGGTTGAGGGTTGGTGAAGACCCACATACTTCATTGATGAGATAAAGAAGATCCTTGAGGTGATGCAAGTGACTGGCACTGATTGTGTGGAGTTATCATCCTATCAACTCAAGGATGTGGCTCACATTTGGTTCACGCAGTGGAAGGACAACAGGGGTATGAATACAGCTCCTGTGACATGGGACTGTTTCACTGAAGCTTTTCTGGACAGGTTTTTCCAGAGAGTTGAGGGAAGCTAAGGCCCAAGAATTCATGAACTTAAGGCAAGGGTCTATGACGGTCCAAGAGTATGGGCTGAAGTTCACTCAGCTCTCCAGATATTCTTCACACATGGTGGCCTATTCGAGGACTCAGATGGGAAAGTTCTTGCATGGGGTGTCTAATTTGGTAAAGAGAGAGTGTAGGAATGCTATGCTATTAGAGGATATGAATATCTCTAGGCTGATGACCCATGCGCAGCAGGTTGAGAAGGATAAGCTTAAGGAGATGACTAAGGATAATAAAAAGGCTAGGACAGGTAACTATGAGTTTTCTCAACAGAGGCCGGGTGGTGGAAGTCGCTCACAATTCCAGCAGAGGTCGGCAGCTCCATCACCTTCATCAGCTAGCGCTCCATATCTCAGGTCTCGACATGATCAGAAAAAGTGGGCCCCAGGCTCAAAATCTCAAGTCAGTATCTCAGGTAACCATACTTTTCCAGCCTGCCCCAAGTGTGGTAAGAATCATCCAGGTGATTGTTTGGTTGGCCGAGAAGGGTGTTTTGGGTGTGTTCAGCTTGTCCATAGGTTGAAGGAGTGCCCTTTTGCTAGGCAAGAGCAGGGAGATAACAGGGCTCAATCTACCACTTCAGCAGCTCCAGCTGGTCGCCCTCCTAAGTAGGGTGTCTCGTCTGTTACCGGTGGTGGTCAGCATCAGAACAGATTATATGCTCTTCATACTCGGCAAGACCAGGAGTATTCTCCAAATATGGTCACGGGTACATTGCAAGTCTTCAATTTAGATGTTTATGCACTGTTAGACCCAGGTGTTGCTCTTTTCTTTGTAACTCCTTTCATAGCAGTAAACTTTGGTGTCAGTCCAGAAATCCCCCCAGAACCCTTCTCAGTCTCTACTCTAGTTGGTGACCCAGTTATAGCTACACGAGTATACAGAAATTGCCCTGTCACAGTTTCCTAGAAAGTCACCTCAGCAGATCTTGTAGAGTTAGAAATGGTAGATTTTGATATTATTATAGGCATGGATTGTTTACATTCTTGTTATGCCTCAGTCAATTGTAGAACTAGGGTCATTCAGTTTTAGTTTCCTAACGAGTCAGTCTTAGAATTGAAGGGTAGCAACTCTGTGCTTGTAGGTCATTTTATCTCTTACCTTATGGCCAGAAAAATAATTTCCAAGGGATATATATATCACCTTGTTTGGGTTAAGGATTCAAACTCCGAGACCCCAACTCTTGAGTCAGTCCCAGTGGTGAATGAGTTTCTAGAAGTGTTCCTAGAAGATCTTCCCGGAGTGCCTCCCAAAAGGGAAATCGACTTTGAAATAGATCTCCTTCCAGATACCCAGCCTATTTCGATTCCTCCTTACAAAATGGCTCTAGCTGAGCTTAAGGAATTGAAAGAACAGCTGAAAGACCTCCTAGATAAGGGCTTCATCAGACCCAGCATCTCTCCATGGGGTACTCTACTGTTATTCGTGTGTAAGAAAGATGGTTCCCTCAGGAAGTGCATTGACTATCATCAGTTGAACAAAGTCACAATTAAGAATAAATATCCTATCCCCAAGATTGATGACTTGTTTGACCAGCTCCAGGGTGCTAGTTGCTTTTCCAAGATAGACCTCAGATCCGGCTATCATCAGCTCAGAGTCAGAGGTAGTGACATCCCGAAAACAGCCTTCAGGACTTGATATGGTCACTATGATTTTGTAGTTATGCCTTTTGGACTAACCAATGCTCCTGCAGCTTTTATGTATTTAATGAATAGGGTGTTTAGATAGTATTTGGACTTGTTCGTCATAGTCTTCATTGATGATATCCTTGTTTATTCTCGAAATAAGAAAGAGAATGTGAGTCATCGGATGGTCATTCTACAGAATCTCAAGGACCGCGAGTTATTCGTTAAGTTCAATAAGTGTGAGTTTTGGTAGAAATCACTCATTTTTCTTAGCCATGTGGTGTCTAGTGATTGCATCCGAGTTGACTCTCAAAAGATTGAGGTAGTAAAGGACTGGCCCAGACCCACCTCTCCAATAGAAATCAGAAGTTTTTTGGGTTTGGCTGGTTACTATAGGAGATTCGTAGAAGGATTTTCATCCATAGCTACCCATTGACCAAGTTGACTCAGAAAAAGGTCAAGTTGCAGTGGTTAGATGAGTGTGAGAAAAGTTTCTTGGAACTGAAGACTAAGTTGAATACAGCTCCTATTTTGACTCTACCAGAGGGTTCAGACGGCTATGTGGTTTACTGTGATGCATCCAGAGTCAGCATGGGTTGTGTTTTGATGCAGCAGGGTAAGGTCATAGCGTATGCTTCCAGACAGCTTAAGACCCATGAGAAGAACTACCCGACTAATGACCTCGAGCTTGTAGCAGTTGTGTTTACCTTAAAGATTTGGAGGCACTACTTGTATGGTGTTCATGTTGATGTGTTCATAGATCATAAGAGCCTCCAGTATATGTTCACCCAGAAAGTGTTGAATCTTCATCAGAGAAGATGTCTTGAGTTCCTCAAAGATTATTATACGAATGTGCTCTACCATCTGGGTAAGGACAATGTAGTGGCGGATGCTCTCAGTAGACTATCTATGGAAAACGTATCACACGTTGAGGAAGAGAAGAGAGAATTGGCCAGAGTGATTCATCGGCTTACTCGCTTAGGAGTTTACCTTATGGACACGTCAGATGGTGGGGTGGAAGTTTAGAATGGATCAGAGTATTCATTGGTAGCGGAGGTTAAGGAGAAATAGGATAGTGATCCCCTATTACTTCAGCTGAAGAGTGCAGTTCATCAGCAGAGAGTTGAGGTTTTCTCTCAAGGGGGAGATGGTGTACTTTGTTATCAGAGTCACTTATATGTTCCTGAGATGGGTGAGTTGAGATAGCAGATCCTTTTAGAAGCCCATAACTTGAGATATTCCATTCATCCAGGTGCCACTAATATGTACTGTGATCTATTGAAAGTCTATTAGTGGAACAACATGATGAGGGACATCATATATTTTGTGGCTAAGTGTCCCAACTTTCAAAAGGTTAAGGTAAAACATCAGAAACCAGGATGTGTGACTCAGGAGATTAGAATTCCTACTTGGAAGTGGGAAGTGGTCAACATGGATTTCATTACGGGTTTACCGCATACTCGCAGATAGCATGACTCTATTTGGGTGATAGTGGATAGGGTCACTAAGTCAGCTCACTTCTTGGCAGTCAAGACTACAAATTCAGCAGAGGATTAGGCCAGACTCTACATCAGTGAGATAGTCAGGTTGCATGGGGTCCCCTTGTCTATCATCTCAGATAGAGGTCCTCAGTTTACATCTTATTTCTAGAGATCTTTCTAGAAAGGTCTTAGTACTAAGTGAATCTTAGTACCGCATTTCATCTGTAGATGGATGGTTAGGCAGAGCGTACCATTCAGACCTTAGAGGATATGTTGAGAGCTTGCGTGATCGATTTCAAAGGTAGTTGGGATGATTACCTACCTCTCATAGAGTTTGCCTACAATAACATTTATCACTCCAGTATTTAGATAGCCCTATATGAGGCACTTTATGGCCGTAGATGCAGGCCACCGGTTGGTTTGTTTGAAGTAGGTGAAGAAGCCTTGATCGGGACAAATTTTGTTCATGAGGCTATGGAGAAAGTTCAGCTTATCAGGGAGAGATTGAAAACACCTCAGAGTCGTTAGAAGTCCTATGCAGATGTGAGAAGAAGGGACTTAGAGTTTCATATCAATGATTGGGTTTTCCTTAAAGTGTCACCCATGAAGGGGGTGATGAGATTTGGCAAGAAAGGGAAGCTCAGTCCCAGGTATGTAGGTCCTTACAGAATCCCGAAAAGGGTTGGTAAGGTGGCTTATGAGTTAGAGTTTCCAGCACAGCTAGCAGTGGTTCATCTGGTCTTTCACATTACTTTGTTGAAGAAGTTTATGGGTGATCCAGCATCGATAGTACCTCTATAGAGTGTGGCTGTGAAAGATAGCCTCACCTACGAGGAGGTTCCAGTGGAGATTCTTGACCGTCAGGTTTGTAGGTTAAGGATTAAGGAAGTCGCCTCAGTAAAGGTTTTGTAGAGGAATCAGTCCATAGAGGGAGCTACTTAGTAAGCAGAAGCAACCATGATGGCCAAGTATCCTCACCTCTTCCCTTTCGATTCAGTTCCAGCTTGAGGTAATAGTTCCTCTCCAGTCTTTCCGTTAAATCTTGTGTGAATTCCGTCTTAGTACCCCGTTCCCTCAGTTATCCTTGTATTTCAGCATAGTTGCATGTTCATGGAACTCATTTTAGTCATATATCAGTTTCTAGTACTCAGTTGGTAGGGATTTCATCTCCTTCCCTCCAAACTCAGTTTGTTCAGCCTTCATTCAAGGATGAATGATCTCAAGGGGGAGATATTGTAATACCCCAGAATTCCAAAGCCCAGACTTAGCTCAGAAAACCAGAAAAAAATAAAATTCCCAACTGTCATTAGAACCACGAGTCACTTCCACAAGCCGTGGAACAGTCCACGAGCCGTGGACTGGACTTATGGAACTCAGATCAGAGGACTACTCCTCTGAAGTCTAGACCACGACTCATGTTCACGTTCTGTAGAAGTTTCCACGGATCGTAGATGCCATCCATAGAAAACTTATTCCAGTAGCCCAGCTTTAAGACTTCTGGAACCACGAGAGGGTTCCATGACCCATGGAAGCTTCTACTAGTCGTGAACCTAACTCGTGGAACCAAACTTCAGAGAACCATAAATTTCAGCACAGGAACCACGAGTGGGTTCCACAAACCGTGGAAGCTTTCATGAGTCGTGAACCCAACTCATGGAAGTCATTCCAGTAGCTCATATTTCCTGCTAAGGAATCACGACAGGGTTCCATGAGCCGTGGAACTTTCCACGAGCCGTAGAACCCATCCGTGGAACCTGAGACACGAATTTCCAGTAACTTTTAATTTAATTTCTCAAGGGTGTTTTAGACTTTTCCCTTCAAATTTTTCTCCGACTATTAATAGTCTTAGGCTTATTTTTTTAAGTCTATTTCCCAAAAAGCAAAGTCAGACTTTTCTAAAAGAAATTCAAGTCAGATAGAGTGTCTTCTCCAAAGTTCCAAGCCTAGGGTTCTCTCCTCTAAGCTTCAACTCCAGATTCTTGCCGGGATTTTTATCCACCAGGTATGTGGGTATTCAGTAAGGGTTTAGTTCACCCTTATGCCCAAAACTCTCAGCTATTTACAGTGTTTTCCATGAATTCAAGAATTAGAGTTCCTACCCCAAACTATGCAAATCTTTCTAGAATTTTGCTATTTTGATTCTCATATGATATATATACTGTTTTATATGATTGTAATACGTTTTCAATGACTTGCATGAGTTTTCACCCTATTTTGGGAAGTTAAGGAAAATTGCCCTAAATTGTAGGATTTTTCTAAAGTATCACATGTCCTTCGAACTCATTTCAGATTTTTAGTATGAGCTTTAAAAGCAGAATTTAACTAGTTTTTATACTACTACAGTATTTCAAAAAAACAAATATTTTAGACTAGTCTAGTCCTGACCTAGAAACTCAGGATGTCAGTTTGAATTGAGCTATATACAGTTTGGGAGTAGTATTTAGCACCGAGTTGAACTAGCATTCAGTGTACCCTTAAGGTCCCAGAACTACGTGCCAACGTAGGATTATAAGTCCCCTCTGTTAGGCACTAGATTTATGATCACGCCACAGTCATGCCTTTATACCCTGGCAAGGTATATTGGGTCCTCTCGATGGGGCGTCTACATTGGACTCCACATTTAGCTCACATGGTTTATGTCGGTTAATAAGCTCTCCCACAGTATTCGAATCATAAATGTACTTTAGGCCCTCAGTTACATTTACTTTTAGTTTTCAGCATACTTTTATGTTACTCCTGCATCTCAGCTATTTTATGCATGATTATACATTTGGGCCTACGTACTATAGTTTAGTTCAGATTATAGCTTTCAGGTTTTTTAGCATGTTTACATTTCAGTCACCATTGCATATCCCTCATGCTCAGTACATTCAAAGTACTGACGGATACTCTATGTTGTATCCTATTATGATGCAGGCTCAGGTTCTCAGGTTCAACCATGTGATTAGCTCTTACCGGTGCCACATTAGCTTAGTCAGGGGTGAGTCCTCATCCTCTGAGGACATTTTATTATGCTTTTTGATTTAGTCAGATATTGTTAGTTTTCAATATTTTGGAGCTAGCTGGGGACTTTTCCCAGCATCTCATCAGTATTAGAGGTATTCAAACATAGAGTCAGTATTCAGTTGATTGGGTTGTACTGTTTGAACTCAGTCATCTCTTTCAGATATTAATAGATATGTTCTTTTATCTTTGCTCATTTCTTAGTTATGCTTCCACTTGTTTTAAAATAATACTCAGTATGCTTGTGATATACCAGATTCAGGGTTAGCTTGGGTTTGCTTGTGACCCTGGTTCCCATGTTGTGTATGCATACGACCTCAGCGGGAAAGATTTTCAATGAGGTAACAGATTATTTGAAGAATTTGAAAGGGGTTAGGCAGGTTGGGCAGGCTAAGGTGTTAGCCAAGAAGTTCCAGAATAAAAGTAAATATAGTGGTTCATACCCCAGGGGTCATAATCAGCAGGTATATTCTGCTCGTCCTATTCAGTCAGTCCTGCCAGCTACTACAGGTGGTCGTCCGGGAGCCAGTCAGCAGCTTTCATCTCCTAGAGGCCAGGGGGCTTCTTATACTTTTACTAGCAGTCCTACTATTGATCGTGGGTGCTTTTATTTTGTTTATCTGGATAATTTCAAGAGGGAGTGCCTTCACAGGCAGAAAGGTAATTAGACTCAGTCGTAGTCTAAGGCTGTGGTTCTGGTAGGTAGAGGTGTCTATATTAGGAGTCATCTACAGGGTGGGCGAGGTAACTTTCAGGGAGGCCAGTAAGACAGAGGGAATGGTGACGCGGGTAGGGGAGTGGCACAGCCAGCAAGGAAAGTTTCTCGGATTGATGACCGAGCCTATTATTATGCTTTTCCAGGGAAGTTTGAGGTTGTGGTATCAGTCGTAGTGATCACAGGTATAATTCTAGTCTGTGATAGGATTGCCTTTGCACTTTTTGACCCAGGTTCTAGTTATTCATATATTTCTGTAAAATTTGATTAGGGTCTGGATTTGGTTTGTGATATCCTTGATTCCCCTATTCTTGTTTCTACCCCGGTTGGAGAGTCTGTGGTAGTAACCCATGTATATCGTACTTGTCCTATGGTGTTTGTGGGATTGCACACTTGGGTAGATTTGGTTATTCTGGACATGTTAGATTTTGATGTTATTTTGTGCATGACTTAGCTATCTCTATATCATTCGGTGTTAAATTTTAATACTAAGACCGTGACTCTAGAGATTTTGGGTAAAGATAGTCTAGAGTGGGAAGGTATGTACAGGCCTAAGCCGGCCAAGATTATATCATTTTTTCAGGTTATAAAGTTAGTGGGAAGAGGGTGTTTGGACTTTTGGCTCATCTCCGAGATGATAGTGTGGAGTCCCCTTCTATTGAGCTGGTTCTAGTAGTTTCAAAGTTCCAGGAGGTGTTTCTGGTAGATTTACCTGGCATGCCTCCAGATAGATACATTGACTTTTGTATAGACTTGGAGCCGGGCACTCACCCAATTTCTATTCCTCTTTATTGTATGGACCCAACAGAGTTGAGGGAACTTAAGACTCAGCTTCAAGAACTGTTAGATAAAGGTTTTATTCATCCCAGTGCTTCAGGGTGCTCCGGTCTTATTTGTGAAAAATAAATATGGTAGTATGAGGATGTGTATAGACTACAGGCAACTGAACAAGGTCACCATACGAAACAAATATCCTTTACCTCGCATTAATGACCTCTTTGACCAGTTGCAAGGTGCTTCAGTGTTTTCAAAAATCAACTTGAGGTCAGGGTATCATCAGTTAAAGATTAGGCCTGAGGACATCCCTAAGATGGTATTCCAGACTCGATATGGGCATTATGAGTTCCTGGTGATGTCATTTGGGTTGCCCAATGCACTGGTGGCATTCATGAGCTTGATGAATGGGGTATTCAAATCATATATGGATTCATTCGTCATTGTGTTTATAGATGACATTCTGATTTACTCCAAGAATAGGGAAGATCATGCAGCGAGTCTCCAAGTAGTGTCAAAAATTATATGCCAACTTCTCCAAGTGTAAGTTCTGGTTGTCTTCGGTTGCCTTCTTAGGACACGTGGTGTCAGAAAAGGGGGTTATGATGAATCCCCAAAAGATTGAGGTAGTTAAGAGTTGGGCCTGGCCTAGCTCTGTGACTAAGGTTAGGAGTTTTGTGGGGCTTGTAAGCTACTATAACAGATTTGTCAAGGATTTTGTGTCCATCGCTACTCACTTGACAAGGTTGACTCAGAAGGAGGTACCATTTTTGTGGTCCAACAAGTGTGAGGAGAGCTTCCAAAAGCTCAAAACACTTCTTACCACTGCTCCCATCCTATCACTACCGATTGAAGGTAAGGATTTTATTGTTTATTGTGATGCTTCACATTCGAGTTTGGGTGCTGCGTTGATGCAAGATAGGAATTTTATGGCTTATGCTTTAAGGCAGTTGAAGCCCCATGAGAAGAATTACCCAACCCATGACTTGGAGTTAGCAGCGGTGGTATTTGCCCTCAAGATTTGGAGGCACTACCTCTATTGTGTCAAGTGTGAAGTATTCACGGACCATTGCAGCCTGCAACATGCATTTACTCAAAAGGAATTAAATCTAAGGTGGAGGAGGTGGATAGAGTTGTTGAAGGATTATGATATGATCATCTAGTATCATCCGAGCAACGCTAATATGGTGGCAAATGCATTGAGCTGAAAAGTAGTCAGCGTAGGCAGTTTAGCTTATTTGGGGATGTCCAAATGACTATTGTCTAGGGAGATTCAGGCACTAGAATCTAAGTTCATGCAATGTGGCATCTCATAACAGGGTAGGCTATTGGCCAGTATTGAGGTCAAACCAACATTCATAAAAGAAATAAAAGCCAAGCAGTTTCAGGATACACAGTTGGACAAGCTTCGGAATAAGGTGGTATTCGGGGAGGCTCGGGATGCCATATTGGATGCTGGCAGGGTTATGACTTTCAGAGGGAGGATTTGTGTCCCTCAGGTTGATGACTTTGTTCAGAAGGTGTTGGCAGAGGCTCATGGTTCATGGTATTTAATTCATCCAGGCGTACCCAAAATGTACCAAGATTTGAGGAAACTTTATTGGTAGCCTGGGATGAAGAGGGACATATTTGATTATGTGTCTAAGTGTCAGAACTATCAGCAGGTTAAATATAAGCACATAAGGTCTATAGGATTGCTTCAGAGGATTCCCATTCCCGAGTAGAAGTGTGATAGGATAGCCATGAATTTTGCTGTGGGTCTTCCTAAGACCTTAGGGAAGTATGACTCCATTTGGGTCATAGTGGACAGGCTGACAAAGTTAGCTCATTTTATTCCGATCAGGGTGGATTATAATTCACAGCAGTTGGCTAAGATCTATGTTAAGGAGATTGTGAGACTGCACGGGGTGCCACTCTCTATCATTTCATACAGGGGTACGTAGTTTACCTCCATGTTCTGGGGTAAGTTGCACAAAGATTTGGGCACTCAACTCACTTCCAGCACAACTTTTCATCCTCAGATAGACGGTCAGTTAGAGAGGACAATTCAGGTATTAGAAGACATGCTAAGAGCATGTGTGATCGACTTTAGGGGTTATTGGGACCAGTTTCTACCATTGTGTGAGTTCTCATACAACAACAGGTATCACTCACGTATTGATAGGGCACTATTTAAAGCGCTATAGAGGAGGGGAGGTAGGTCACCCATAGGGTGGTTTGAGGTAAGCAATGTGAAACCTTTGGGCGTGGACTTAGTGAGGGAAGTGTAGGAAAAAGTAAGGGGAATCCAAACCAAGTTGCTAGCATCCCAAAGCAGGCAGAAAAAGTACGCAGATCGCAAGGTAATGGACATGGATTTTCGGGTTGGTGAGCATGTGTTGTTAAAAGAATCATCAATGAAGGGGGTAATGTGGTTCAGCAAGAAGGGCAATCTCGACCCCTGGTATATCGGTCTATTCGAGGTTCTTGAGATTGTAGGGTTAGTGGTTTAAAGGTTATCACTACCGCCCAGTTTATCTGGAGTCCATTCAGTCATCCATGTATCTATGCCTAGGCTATACCATGCAGATGGGGACTATATTATCAAATGAGATTCCATTTTGCTAGACAAGGATCTTTAATACAAAAAGGAGCCGGTTATGATTCTTGATCGGGATATCCAGAAATTGAGGACAAAGGAGATCAGGTTAGTGAAGGTTCAATAGAAGAATCATCTGGTTAAGGAAGCCACTTGGAAAATCGAGAAGGACATGCAAGACAAGTACCGTAACTTGTTTAAGGATTCAGGTACTACGATTTCCCTCCTTTAGATCATCTTTTTCAGGTTTGATTATTTGGGAATGAACGATGGGTAAATTAATATCTATTGTAATAACCGAGTCTGTCATTATGGGTAAACCTTTCATGCCAAGTTTTGGGTTAGAAAACATTCGGGTTTGGGAATTGGAAATTTTGGGCTAGGCTAGTCTTGGATGGTTTGAGTGAGGTATGGTCTAGGGCAATATGAGTGAGGATTGGGTAATACATCTTGTTTTCAGCTAGTTTTTCTATTAGCCAAAACGTTAAGGAGTCTGGGGGACTTTTTGAAAGTGAATTTGGGTGAGTAAAACTCTCGGTATCAAGGTTGACGTGAAGGGGTTATTCCGGAACATCAGCATTTAAAGTGTGTTGTAAAATGGTCACTTTTAGGGGATTTTCCAAGTTTATGTCCCATGTAAACCACTATAGAGGTTGACACTGCTCTACAACAGCCACCGTTATAGCAGAAAGTTTCTCTCTATAGCGGAAGTCAACATCGGTCATCACCGCTATAGTAGTCGATTTTGCTTTGACGACACTGCTATAGTGGTGTATGAACCATTATAGCAGATTGAGTAAGGATTAATGCAAAAACTTCCCCAAAAACATTTAGGAATTCTGAAGAACATTTTGGGGAAGGGCTAAGGCAATTTTGGTGATTTCAAGGCAGTTTTCCACCAAATTTCATCCTAAAGGTAAGGTTTTCGTTCTCCATATCCGTTTTTCAATTCCCATACCTTAGAAACTATAATCTTGGGCTTGGGGAACGTTTAGAATAACCTAGGATGGTAGAATCTAGTAGGAAAAGGGGAATTTTAGATATATAATTCATAGGTTATTATTATTATCTCTTATGCATGTTTGAAACACCTTTATTCACTAAATGTAATCATAAAAATAGTAGTTTTGGGTGAATTAACAGTGAGAAAGCCCATGAATGGGTGGAATGATTATGTTTTGGCATGGGAATTAGGACTTGTGTATAATTTGAGTATTTAAGGCCAGTGAATTGATTGTAGTTATTTGTAATTGTGTTTAGACTAAGAGAAAGCGAAAGCTATGAAAAATAGAGAGGCTCTGGTCCAGTAAGGTTTCCAAAAGTAATTCGAGGTAGGTGATGGTTATTTCTTGCCAAATGCAATGTATATACATGTTATTGTAGCTTAGTATTGTATCTGCTTTCGTGCCTAGGGAAGAAAGTTATGAATGTCCAAGTATTTGAAGTGTCATTTATATGAAGTGAAGTTGATTATTGCTTGTTGGTTTTACAAGGGTCTTCTATGTTCATTTAATGTTTGACTGTTGGTTTTGTGTGATATATCAATTGGCTCGGGTACTAATCCTGGTACGGGATACTAATGATTGGCTCGGGTACCACGCCTAGTATATGTTTTATATCGATTGGCTCGAGCACCACTCCTGGTATGGGTTTAACTATGCATTGTTAATTGTGTTTTGTTAATGGTTCCATGAGTGATTGATTGTTGAATCTGTGATTGATTATATTGGTCCTTAAGGGGCTGGGTTGTTACACTTAAATATAGGGATGGTCCTGGGTGGACTGGGTATTGCATGTTAATGCTTAGGTATTAGTCTAGGGATCCTTAATTGGTCCGGGTAAATGCAAAGGGTAAATGTCATGGTTTTGTTTGTTGTTAATTAATTATTGAACCTGTTCCCTATGGTTGATGAGTTAGAAGGTAGGCTGAGATCCTGGAGTCATATTACTAGTTGTTGCAACATGATTGTATTGCTTACTCAGTTTTGTTTTATTGTATATTTCTTGTTTATTGGAGTTGGCCAATGATTCTACCAGTACACGGTGGTTCTGTACTAATTCTGCACTTATTTACTTTTTATGAGTACATGACATCTTCCGGCGGCTCCTACCCAATCTCAGATCTAGTCCTAGTGATTCCTAATTTCAAGGGTGAGCTGCTTTCATCGGGATACCTTGTTTTCATTCAGTTTAGTTTAAGTCCATCTATTTCGGACTTAGACTCTTATTTTGGGGTTACATCACCGTTCTAGACATTTGCTAGATTGTTTTGGTATGATGACTTTCAGTTTCTAGGGATATTTCCACAAGATGTTATTAGTTTTGGTGTAGAGATGAATGGTAGTTCTTTATTTTAATTCAAATTGGTTTTGAGTTATTAGATTTACTAAGTGTTGGGTTGGTAATTGGTTCGCTCATCTAGGGATTTCGGATGGGTGCCACTCACGGCGGATTGAGTCGTGACAATGCTTGAGTCCATAAGGGAAATGATATTTTCAATGAGGTGTGAACTCTTGTATTTCCAGTTTCTTCCAGCCACAAGTTGTGGGGGTCCACGTTTATTTAAATGATAGGATGAATCCCCTTCATGAGTGGTTCCCCCTGAAACCTACAACTCTTCTTGTCCTTCAACTGGAGTATCATCTTTGTGGGCTTCCTGTTCTTGTTCATCTTCTGAGTCATCAACCAGTCCAATCCTCTTATCATCATCACTTGAGTTACTTTCACAGTTATCTTCATCAAGGATAACATGGATGTTACTTCTACACAGCTTGATCTTTTGTTGAATACCTTGTAGCCATGTCCTCTAGTGATCCATTATTTCTTTCAACTACTCCATTTTGCTGAGGAGTTCTTGGTGCAGAGAAGTTGTGATCAATTCCACTCTCAGCACAAAAGGTCAGGAAATTTGAATTTTCAAACTCAGTACCATGATCTGACCATATTCCAACCACCTCCGTATTCATATTCTTTTAAGCCATTTGACAAATATTTGGAACACCTCAAAGGTTTCATCCTTGGATCTCAGAAAGAGTGTCCAAGTAAGCCTTGATTAGTCATCCACAACCACAAATACATACCCCTTCCCTCCTCTACTTAGAGCTTTTATAGGTCCACAGAGATCCATGTGCAGCAGTTGGAGAGGTTTTGTGGTGCTCACCATTTATTTGGGCTTCAAAGAGGATCTTACATGTTTTCCTTTTGAACAGGAACCACAAACAATGGATTCATCTAGTTTACTCTTTGGCAGTCCTAGTACCAATTCTTTAGACACCAATTTATTGATGGTTGAAAAGCTAGCATGTCCCAGCCTTTTATGCCACAGTAGTGAGCTGCTGGATATGGAACTGAGGCAGATCAAATCGGATTCTAGGGGATCCATAATGTCATCTTTGTAAAAATTGTTGTGTCTTCTTCCCTTTAGCACCAAGTTACCACTGGTCACATTTGTTACAGTGCAGTCAGCAACAGTGAACAATACATTACTTCCCTTGTCACACATTTGAGAGATGCTCAACAAATTGTGTTTCAGTCCATGCACATAGTAGACATTTTCTATGGCATGAGGATCATAACTTCCCACTTTTCCTATACCAACAATCTCACCAGTTTTTCCATTTCCAAAGGCCACACTTGCACCATGAAACTTTGCAAGAGAGAGGAAATTATCTTTGCTTCCAGTCATGTGTCTAGAGCAAGCACTGTCAACGTACCATGGCTTGCTTCTTCCTCTCTTATTTTCCTGCAAAAGAATTAATGATTAGTATTGGGTACCTAGATCAACTTGGGTCTTTTTTTATGAGTGAAAGGATAAATTAAGTCTCTTTTAGCCCAGTGAGGAAGCTCTTTTTTAATGGGAAGTATTTTTCTTAGTTCTTTAGACTTGAGTTTGTTCACAAAGTTCAAATTCCTTTGCTCAGCTCTTAGATGATTAGGACATTGGCTCTTGAGATGTCCTTCCTTGATACAGGCAATGCACACCATATTCATGGAGTAGTTTGCTTTGCAAGACTCGGGTCTAAATCCGAGCCCATGTTTAGAAGTGGATTGACTATTCTGAATGTGAGTAAGAAGAGTTGAGAATTTTGCCATTTTTTATTGTGTTCTGACTCAAATTTGGCTTTACTCAGATCTCTTGTTAGAGAGTTATTTTGTTCAGACAACTCTGAGAGCCTTGTTTTGAGTTTTTTAATATCCTCTTCCACGGATTATTAAAAATCAGTAGCCTAATTTTTTTCTTTGTCTGAGAACTCCTTGAGGGATTTTTTTAAAGAGACATTGTTTTCCTCAAGACTTTCACTTTCCATCCTTAGAGATGCATAGTCATTCAATAGATTTTCTTTTTCAGAACATACTAAATAATATACATCTATGAGAACAGCTGAGAGGGATTCAAGTTTCTTTTGGAGTAAGTATGTAAGTTGGATATAAGATCCGAGAATCATACCTTGGTCTTATCTTGTTCAGTGTCATTGTCAGACTCAGAACCTGCCATGAGGGCAAGAGTTGCTTCTGCTGATTCTTCTTCTTCCAAATCACTTTCAATGTCATTCATAGCTAAGAGAGCTAGAGTGTTTCCTTCTTTTACTTCAACCATGGCAAGCAGTGATTGATTGTGGGGATCCTCTTCATCAAACTTATCACTATGTTCTCCCATAGCAGCTAGAGCCTTTTGAACATCTATGTCAACTTCCTAGGAGGTCATCTTCCTATGTGATGGAATGGTGAGATCCTTATTTTGATATCTGGGCTTCTTTGTGACAGCCTTCTTGTTCTTTATAGCCTACAAGGGACAAAATTTGATGAAATGATCTGGGCTGCCACACTTGTGACACAGTTGAGCATCCTTTTCCTGCGCTTTGGAGGGTTTTCTCTAAAAGTTTTGACCTCTTTTGAACATTCTTTGAAACTTCCTGGTGATGAATGTAAGATTTTCTTCCTCATAATCAGTGACCTCAGTAGTTTTGAGAGACATGGTCTTGTCTTTTATTTTAGTTCCAATATCCTTCTCTTGATTCTTCTTCAGTTCATAAGTTGTTAAATTTCCAATGAGTTCATTCATAGCCAAAGAGTCTAGATCTCTAGCTTCAGGGATTGCTTCTACATTGCTTTCCCAAGATTCAGATAATACACTTAGGAGCTTTCTGACAAACTTTGCAGTAGGGATATGCTCTCCTAAGGAGTAGATTTCATCAAGTATAGCAATAAACCTAGTGTGCATATCCTAAATTGTTTCTCCTTCCTTCATTCTATAAAGTTCATATTGCTTGTTTAGGTTGTCTATCTTGTCCTTCTTCACAGCAGTAGTACCTTCATGAGCAATTTGAAGAGTGTCCTATATCTATTTGGCATCTTCATAGGAAGATATCCTATTATATTCATCAGGTTTAATACCACAGATCAAAATTTGCCTTGCCTTGGCATTGTTTTGAATGGCTATCTTGTCAGTAGCATCCCATTCTTTCCTATCCTTTGAGACTTGTTCCTTCCCATCCATACCTGTCTTCGTAGGAATAGTAGGACCATCTAGAATGACATTTCACAAGTCAACACTTTCTCCCATGAGATAATCCATCATCCTGTTCTTTCAGCAGTCATAGTACTTGACATTGAACAAGAGTGGTCTTGTTTAAGAAGAGCCTTCCTGAGCAGTTGGGGGCAGCCGTTGGATTCTTTTCAGGTGTTAGCCTTTAATGAAAAGACCCTCTCTGATACTAACTAAAAAAGTTGGTACCCACTAATTATCTTAGAAACCAGGTCCTTAGAATAGTTCCACTTAAAGCAATAAGTAAATTCACACACAATTTACGTGGAAAACCTCTTCACTCAAGGAGTAAAAGTCACGAACTTAATTTCACTAATTACTTCAATTTTTATGATTAAAACTCAATAATCAAAGAAACTACATCTAGTACCTAGCCTCAAATAATAAACTACTATTGTTTCTTCTCAATAACTCTCTCAAGAAGCCAAACCTGCTTCTTGATACAAGTCTCACAAACTCACAAACTATAACTAAACTCTGCTACATTTTGAACACAAACAAACACAAGAACTATATTATGAATGACTTCTTCTAAATCATCCTGAGCCTGCTTGTTGTGATCTCCTACTGCTTAAGAATAATTCTTTCTCTGTGTATGCAATAGGTGGTTCTCGACTGCCCTCTTCTCGCTTTTATAAATATATCAACTTGTCCTCTCTTTGATAGAAACACTACTAAAAAAGGCTAAAAAGAGAAGGCTAAAAGGGACGATGTCCGTGGCTTTTTTGGCCAAAAGCGAAGGACTCACTGCTGTGGAAAAGGGGTCAGTCGCTTTTCCAAAATCAATGGACAGCAATGCAAATTAAAAAGTGACACCTTTTTTTTAGAAAAGCGACGATGTCCGTCACTTTATTTTTGAACTTGAATAACAAAGTGACAGACATCGTTGCTTTTTCTGGTAAATTTTTTCCTGAAAAGCGACAGACAGTGTCACTTTTTCTGGGATTTTTTTTTAAAGAATCCAGAAAAGCGATGGACAAAAGAGACCCTGTCCGTCGCTTTTCTGCATTTTTTCTAGCTGCAAAAACCTGTATTTTTTCAATATGCACCACCTTCCATTTACAAAACTAATTCAAATACATCCCAAAGCAGCACTAATTGTTGCCACAACATTCATAAAGCAACTACAACATCAACAAAAAACTATATATGAAGTAAAACATTCATTAAACACATAAAGAAACCACCCAAAGGACCTACAAAGTGTTTCAAAACTTAAAAGAAGTACAAAATTATTGTAACGACCAGGTTATTCATTATGGGTAGACCAATCTTGCTAAGTTTTAGAGTTAGAAAACTCTAGGTTTGGGAGTTTGAAATTCTGGGCTAGGCTAGCCTCGGCCAGTTTTGGAGCGAAGTAGAGTCTAGGGAAATTCGGGTAAAAATGGGCTTAGGTATCTTGGATTGGGATAGTTTTCTACGTATCCAAGACATAAAAGAGTCTGAAGGACTTTTTAGAATCAAATTTGGGTAAGTAGAACTCCCGAAATCACGTTTGACGTGAAAGGGTTATTTTGGGACGTTAGGGGAACCAAGTGTGTTATGAAATGGCCAAAACTGGCATATTTACAAACTTTTTGTTCGTGACGAGTGTTGTCACACAAAATAGTGCCCACCTCTATAGCGGTAGAAATTATCGCTATAGCAGCGGTCAAGTGGCGGTCAACTCACTTAAGACCGCTATAGCGGTAGGTGACCGCTATAGCGGGACCGCTATAGAGGAGAGGGGACCACTATAGTGAGCCGATGGGTTTTTAATGCAGAAATAGCTCTCAAAACTTCAGAATTTCACAAGTTTGTTTTGGGAGAAGGGCTGGGATAATTCAGGCGATTTTCTTCATTCCTCCATCAAAAATTGTTCCTAAGGTAAGGTTTTCGTTCTCCACACTTTGTACTACATTTCCTATGTGGTACAATTGCTAGGAGGGAAATTGGGAAAGGTTGGAATGACCTAGGGATGATGGAATTCGGGGAAGAAGGGGGTTCCAAACATGTATGTTCTTGGGTGTTGATTTAAGTACGTTAAAATGATCATAGGCTATTTAATTTACTATTTTGTCGGTAAAAAATGATAAGACTAAGAGAATTAACGGTGAAAATCCTGGGAAAAGAGTGGGATGATCATGGGTGGCCTAGGGTTTGGGGATTTGGTATAATCCAGGTAATGTACAGGCATGTATGTTAATTGTATGCATTATGTGTTATTTTTAGACCAAGAACGTGAGAGGAATCTGGAACACGGGAAAGCTCGGGTTAAACAGAGCTTGAAGTATTCGAGGTAGGTGATGAATTTCGTATTTCTATGAATGTGTATATTCATTGTACTCGTTGTCTAAGTAATTGTGTGCATTACATTGCTTAGGGGTTTTGTGTGGAATGTCTAATTTTTGTTTACAGTCTATGTTTGAATGGTTTTACAAGGGGTGTGCATTCATTCTATTGACTGTTGTTGACATTCGATTGGCTCTAGTACCACACTTGGTATGGGTATAACACATGGTTGGAACGGGTACCACGCCTTGTACGGGTATAACATTCGGTTGGCACGGGTACCACACCTGGTACGGGTTTACTTTATTGCATCTTGCACTGTTTCATTGGTTATTGTATTGCATTGGTTGATATTGGTTCTGTGAGAGGACCGGGTTGTTTTACTGAATGTGATACTTGATATTGGTTTTGTGAGTTGACCGGGTTGTTATTGTAAAGTGCTACTGACTGGTGGTCCTTGAGTGGCCGGGAAACTATTGTATGATTGTTGGATTGGTCTTGGTTTATGCCGGGTAAATCTTTACTTATGGTATTTGTCTAGAGGGGATTCTAGGGTGGGTCCTGGCTAGACAGTAAGGTATGGTTATGGTTATTCTTGTTGGTGGAATAGAACTATAAGAGATGGATTCATGTGGTAACAAGCTAGGTAGAGACCTGTAGTCTAGAGATGCATGTGATATTGTTGCATGTTTGCCATACATGTTACTGGATTATGCATACTATTCATATATTGTTTTCTTGAATACTGGCTGATGATCCTACCAGTACACAGTGGTGGTGTACTGATACTGCACTTTTCTTTCTTTTAGTGAGTACAGAAAATCTTCCAGCGGCTGAGATGAGACCTCCGATTTAGCACCGGCGATTCCGATCATTAAGGGTGAGCCAGTGATTCGAGCTACCTTGGGATTATCTCTAGAGTTTTAGTCCATTTGTTTGGACTTAAAAACTATTCTTATTTTGTTTGGGGTTGCATCCCCGTACTCTAGATTTGGTATTGATGTTTGGTATGATGACTTTCAGTTCCTAGGAGGGGAATTTCCGTAGTTTATTATTAATGATAAGTTTTTTTTTAGTGATCTTATTTCTATTGCTAATTTTCATTTATGCTTGCTGGTTTTAGGCTGTTAGTCTAGGCAAGGATGGAACTCTATTGGTTCACTCATCCGGGGGTTGGGTGGGTGCCACTCATGATGGGTTGGGTCATGACAAATATGGTATCAGAGCCTAGGTTCATTGATATCGTTGTACCAAACAGGTCTAGTAGATTCTTGCAGAATGGTATGGAGACGTCCGTACTTTTCTTCGAGAGGTTATGGGGCTTTAGGAAAAACTATCTCTTCCTTTTTTTCCTTTGTGCTATAACTCGATTCCAATTGTTATCTGGTGATATGAATTTATATCTAACTTCATTCACTCTTTTGTCCACATATTGTTACTACAAGGAATAACGAAGCAAGGCCAGTAGTCCTAGCAGCGGGCCCAGCAGTTCGTGGTAGAGGTAGGGGAGGGGCAGGGGATGAGCTAGAGCCGCACCCTCCAGGGGTGGAGCTCGAGTTGCTGCTGCTGCATGTGAGGTAACCCCTCCCCCACCTTAGGATCATGTGGCTATGTATGTATAAGAAGTAGTGGTAGAAGATAAAGGGGCTCAGGAGGAGGCGGCACCGGTTGGGGGTGCAGGCCTTCCTTACAGGACAACGGAAGCTTTCAGGTAGGAGTGGGATATTTTGAGTGGGTTGGTTGGTGTTGGAGCCATACTCGCAGCTTATGAAAATTTGGCTTGGGTTACTCAGCCAGCAGTTACTACTACATCAAGGATGGATGCAGCTTCGGGCACAAATGATCTTCTCAAGCCAATGTTAGGCCCAGTGATGGCGGGTAATGAGCATGAGATGCTGACTAAGTTCCTTAAGTTGAAACCTCCGATGTTTCAGGGTACAGACAAGGAGGATTCCTATGAGTTCATCCTGGATTTCCATGAGAGGTTGCACAAGTTGGGTATTTTATTTCAACATGGGGTGGAGTTTGTCACTTTTTTCATGCAAGGTGATGCCAAGCAGTGGTGGAGGTCTCATGTTGAGTGTCGATCATCTATCCTACCTCCACTGACTTGGGAGTAGTTCCATTCCTTATTTCTAGAGAAGTACGTTCCCCGTACTTTGAGGGACCGGAAGAAGGATGAGTTTCTAAACTTGGAGCAGGGTGGCATGTCGGTCTCGACTTATGAGGCTAAGTTGCATGCGTTGTCTCGTTTTGCTACACAGATGTTAGGTTCGGAGGAGGAACGAGTCTGGTTGTTTGTCAAGGGTCTGAATATTGATCTGCAGGTACTGACAGTGCATATGACTTCTTCAGGGAATGGTTGTAATGATGTGGTGGACTATGTGAAGAAGATTGAGGGAGTTAGGCAAGCGGTGCAGGATAAGGCTTTAGCCAAAAGGCCCCAGAATGAGGGAAATTTTGGTGGTTCATACTCCAGGGGCCAGCATCAGCAGGCTTACTCGACCTGTCCTATTTAGTCAGCCCTGCCAGCTACTACATGTGGTCGTCAGGGAGCTCAGTCTTCAGCTCCTACAGGCCAGGGGGCATCTTATACATCAGCTAGCAGGCCTACTTTAGACCGTGGTTTCTTCCATTGTGGTGAGTTGGACCACTTTAAGAGGGAGTGTCCATATAGGTAGGTAGGAAATCAGGGTCAGCAGCAGACTAGAGCAGTGGTTCTGGCAGGCAGAGATGGTAATACTAGGGGTCATCCATAGGGTAGGCGAGGTAATTTCCAGGGAGGCTAGGAAGACAGAGGGAATGGCAGCGCAGGCAAGGGTACGGCGCAGCCATCCCGGGAAGTTGCCTGGATTGATGATCGGGCACATTGCTATGCTTTTCCAGGAAGGGCTGAGGGGGAAGCCTCAGATGCGGTGATCACAGGTACTATTCTTGTCTGTGGTAAAATGGCCTCAGTATTATTTGACCCAGGATCCATATATTCTTCTGTGTCTATTAGTTTTGCTTTGGGTCTTAATTTGAATTGCGATATCCTTGATTCCCCTATTCATGTATCTACCCCGATTGGAGAGTCGATGATTGTGACTCATATGTATCGTGATTGTTCTGTTGTATTTGTGGGGCTACATACTTGGGTAGATTTACTGATTCTGGATATGGCTGATTTTGATATTATCTTGGGTATAACATGGCTATCTCCTTATCATGTTGTGTCGAACTATAACACCAAAACTGTGACTCTAGAAATTCTGGATAAGGATAGATTAGAGTGGGAAGGTATATACAGGCCTAAGCCAGTTGAGATTATATCATTTATTCGGGCTAGGAAGCTAGTGGGGAGGGGGTGTCTAGCCTTCTTGGCTCATCTCCAGGACGATAGTGTGGAGTCCCCTTCTATTGAGTTAGTTCTGGTGGTGTCCGAAGTTGTGGAGGTGTTTCCAGCGGATTTGGCCAGTATGCCTCCGGACAGGGATATAGATTTTTGTATTGATTTGGAGCCAGGCACTCGTCCCATCTCTATTCCTCTGTATAGAATGTCTCCGGCAGAGTTAATGGAACTTAAGACTCAGCTGCAGGAACTCCTAGATAAGGGATTTATACGTCCCAGTGCTTCACCTTGGAGGGCTCCAGTTTTGTTTGTAAAAAAGAAGGATGATAGTATGCGGATGTGCATAGACTACAGACAGTTGAACAAGGTGACCATCCGGAATAAGTACCCTTTACCCGGGATAGATGATTTGTTTGACCAGCTTCAGGGTGCATCGGTGTTTTCAAAAATTGACTTGAGGTCGGGTTACCATCAGCTAAAGATTAGACCTGAGGATATTCAAAAGACTACTTTTCGGACTCGGTATGGACATTATTAGTTTCTAGTAATGTCGTTTGGTTTGACCAATGTGCCGGCAGCATTCATGAGTTTGATGAATGGGTCTTTAAGTCCTACTTGGATTCTTTTGTTATCGTGTTCATTGACGATATTTTGATCTACTCCAAGAGTAGGGAGGAGCATGCTAATCATCTTCGCATTGTGTTGGACATCTTGAGGCACTAAAAGCTTTATGCAAAATTCACTAAGTGTGAGATTTGGTTGACTTCTGTGGCAATTTTGGGGCATGTGGTGTAAGAAAAAGGGGGTGATGGTGGATCTCCAGAAAATTGAGGCAGTTAAGATTTGGGTCCGGCCTAGCTCTGTGACAGAGGTGAGAAGTTTTGTTGTACTCGTGGGGTACTACCGAAGGTCTGTGAAAGACTTTGCTTCTATTGCTACTCACCTGACCAGGCTGACACAGAAGGAGGTACCATTTGTGTGGTCCGACAAGTGTGAGGAGAGCTTCCAAAATCTCTAGACACTTTTGACCACGGCTCTTATATTGTCCTTGCCAGTTGAAGGTAAAGACTTTATTGTTTACTGTGATGCTTCACATTCTGGTTTGGGTGATGTATTGATGCAAGATAGGAATGTGATAGCCTATACATCCAGGCAATTGAAGGTTCATGAGAGTAATTACCCGACTCACGATTTAGAGTTTGCAGCGGTGGTGTTTGCATTGAAAATCTAGAGACACTATCTTTATGGTGTCAAGTGTGAAGTATTCACAGATCATCTCAGTCTACAGCACATTTTCACTCATAAGGATTTAAATCTGAGGCAGAGAAGGTGGATGGAGTTATTGAAAGATTACGATGTGACCATTCAGTACCATCTGAGTAAGGCTAATGTGGTGGCAGACGTATTAATCCGGAAAACTATTAGCATGGATAGCTTGGCTTGTTTGGGGGTGTCCAAATGACCACTAGCTAAGGAAATTCAGGATCTGGAGGCCAAGTTCATGCACTTGGGTGTCTTAGAACAAGGCAGGTTATTGGCCAACATTGAGGTCAAGGCCACCTTCAGAGAGGAAATAAAGGCAAAACAGTTTTAGGATCCGAAATTGGGCAAGTTGCGAAGTAAAGTGATATCCGGGGAGTACAGAGATGTCATGTTAGACTCTGGTGGTGTACTACATTTCAGGGAGAGGATATGTGTTCCTCGGGTTGATGATATAATTCTAAAAATTCTGACATAAGCTCATGGTTCGCGGTACTCAATCCATCCGGGTGTAACCAAAATGTACAGGAACTTGAGGTAGCGTTACTGGTGGCCCGGGATGAAAAGGGACATAGTTGATTTTGTGTCCAAGTATCATAATTTCCAGCAGGTAAAATATGAACATCAGAGACCTGCAAGACTACTTCAGAGGATGTCGATTCCAGAGTAGAAGTGGGAGAGAATAGCCATGGGTTTCGTGGTGGGTCTTCCCAAGACATTGGGGAAGTATGACTCATTTTGGGTCATTGTTGACAGGCTGACCAAGTCCGCTCACTTTATTTCGGTCAGGGTAGATTATAACTCGCAACAGTTGGCCAACATCTACGTGAAGGAGATTGTAAGACTGCATGGGGTACCATGGTCTATCATTTCAGACAGGGGTACGCAGTGTACTTCTAAGTTCTGGGGAAAGTTACATGAAGAGTTCGGTACATAACTCACCTTTAGCATAGCCTTTCATCCTCAGACTGATGGTCAGTCGGAGAGGATGATTCAGGTATTGGAGGACATGTTGAGAGCATGTGTAATGGACTTTGGTGGTCATTGGGACTACTTTCTACCATTGTGCGAATTCTCATACAATAATAGCTATCACTCACCTTTACGATATGGCACCGTTTGAGGACTTGTATGGGAGAAACTATAGATCACCGATTGGGTGGTTTGAGGAAGGTGATATGAAGCCTCTAGGCGTAGATTTAGTAAAGGAAGTGCAGGAAAAAGTAAGGGGCATACATACCAAGTTGTTGGCTACTCAAAGCAGGCAGAAGGAGTACGCGAATTGTAAGTTCCGGGACATGGACTTTCAAGTTGGTGAACAAGTATTGCTAAAGGTGTCACCAATAAAAGGGGTTATGCGGTTTGGTAAGAAGGGAAATCTTAGCTCTCAGTTTATTGGTCTGTTTGAGGTCCTTGAGATTATGGGTCCAGTGGCTTACAAGTTAGCATTGCCACCTAGTTTGTCGAGCGTCCATCCGGTATTCCATGTATCCATGCTCAAGCGATACCATGGGGATGGGGACTACATCATCAAGTGGGATGAGGAACTTTTTGATAAAGATCTTTGTTATGAGGAGGAACTGATTATGATTCTTAGTCGGGATGTACGGAGGTTGAGAACAAAGGAGATTGACAAAGTGAAGGTTCAGTGGAAGCATTATCCGATTGAGGAAGCCACTTGGGAAACCGAGAAGGACATGCAAGACAAGTACCCTCAATTGTTTGAGGATTCCGGTACTACACTTCCTTCCTTTTTATTTTCGTAATTTTGGGTCTGATTGTTCGGGAAAGAACAATGGGTAAATTGGTATCAATTTTAATGATCGGGTCCATCATTATGGGTAGACCAATCGTGCTAAGTTTTAGAGTTAGAAAACTCTGGGTTTGGGAGTTTGAAATTCTGGGATAGGCTAGCCTCAGCCGGTTTTGGAGCGAGGTAGAGTCTAGGAAACTCTGGGTAAAAATAGGTTTAGGTGTCTTGAATTGAGCTAGTTTTCCATGTAGCCAAGACATAAAAAAGTCCGGTGGACTTTTTGGAATCGAATTTGTTTAAGTAGAACTCCCAGAATTGCGTTTGACGTGAAAGGGTTGTTTCGAGATATCGAGAGAATTAAGTGTGTTGTGAAATGGCCAAAACTAGCATATTTACAAACTTTCTGCCCATGACTAGCGTTGTCATGCACGATAGCGGCCACCGCTATAATGGTAGAAATTATCGTTATAGTGGCGGTCAAGGGACGGTAACACACTTAAGACCGCTATAGAGGCAAGTGACCGCTATAGCGGGACCACTATAGCGGATCGGGACTGCTATAGCATGCCGATGGTTTTTAATGCATAAATAACTCTCAAAATATCAGAATTTCACAAGTTTGTTTTGGGAGACGGGCTGGGCAAATTCAGGTGATTTTCTTTATTCCTCCGCCAAAAATCGTTCCTAAGGTAAGGTTTTCATTCCGCACACTTTGTACTACATTTCCTATGCGGTAGAATTGCTAGGAAGAAAATTGGGGAAGGTTGGAATGACCTAGGGATGATGGAATTCGGGGAAGAAGAGGGTTCCAAACATGTATGTTCTTGGGTGTTGATTTAAGTACGTTAAAATGATCATAGGCTGTTTAATTTCCTGTTTTGTCTGTAAAAAATGATTAGACTAGGAGAATTAATGGTGGAAAAGCGTGGGAAAAGGGTGGGATGATCATAGGTGGCCTGGGGTTTGGGGATTTGGTATAATTCGGGTAATGTATAGGCCTGTATGTTAATTTTATGCATTATGTGTTATTTTTAGACCAAGAACGTGAGAGGAATCTGGATCACGGGAAATCTCGGGTTGAATAGAGCTTGGAGCATTCGAGGTAGGTGATGGCTTTCATATTTCTACGAATGTGTATATTCATTGTACTCATTGTCTAAGTAATTGTGTGCATTACATTGCTTAGGGATTTGTGTGGAAGGTCTAAGTTCGATTTACATTCCATGTTTGAATGGTTTTAACTTGTTGGTTTTACAAGGGGTGTGCATTCATTCTATTAACTGTTGTTGTTGACATTCGGTTGGCTCGGGTACCACGCCTGGTATGGGTATAACACATGGTTGGCACAGGTACCACGCCTGGTACGAGTATAACATTTGGTTGGCACGGGTACCACGCCTGGTACGAGTTTACATTATTGCATCTTGCACTGTTTCATTGGTTATTGTATTGCATTGGTTGATATTGTTTCCGTGAGAAGACCGGGTTGTTATTGAAAAGTGCTACTGACTGGTGGTCCTTGAGTGGCCGGGAAACTGTTGTAAGATTGTTGGATTGGTCTTGGTTTAGGCCGGGTAAATCATTACTTGTGGTATTTGTCTAGAGGGGATTCCAGGGTAGGTCCGGGCTAGATGTTAAGGTGTAGTTTTGGTTATTCTTGTTGGTGGAATAGAACTGTAAGAGATGGATTTATGCGGTAACAAGCTAGGTAGAGACCTGTAGTCTAGAGATGCCTGTGATATTGTTGCATGTTTGCCATACTTGTTACTGGATTTTGCATACTATTCATATACTATTTTCTTGAATACTGGTTGATGATCCTACCAGTACAAAGTGGTGGTGTACTAATACCGCACTTGCCTTTCTTTTGGTGAGTACAGGAAATCTTCCTGCGGCTGAGATGAGACCTCAGATTTAGCACAGGCAATTCCGATCATCAAGGGTGAGCTAGTGATTCGAGCTACCTTGGGATTATCTCTAGAGTTTTAGTCCATTTGTTCGGACTTAAAAACTATTCTTATTTTGTTTGGGCTGCATCCCCGTACTCTAGATTTGGTATTGATGTTTGGTACGATGACTTTCAGTTCCTAGGTGGGGAATATCCGCAGTTTATTATTAATGATAAGTTTTTTATTAGTGATCTTATTTCTATTTCTATTTTTCATTTATGCTTGCTAGTTTTTGGCTGTTAGTCTAGGCAAGGGTGGAATTCTATTGGTTCGCTCATCCGAGGGTTGTGTGGGTGCCACTCACGATGGGTTGGGTCGTGATAATTATAAATAAAGTGTCAAAAAGCTAATGTAAACTAAAAGAAAGTTAATCTAAGTGGTTCTTTGAGAGACTCGACAGTCTTGCACATATCTTTATCTTTCTCCATCCGTTGTCTCTCAAAATCTTTCAAGGCATAAGTTGTTCGATCTGCCGTCACCTGATGACATCTGTATGCAAATTTACATTAAAATATATTAATAAAATCATAAGTATAAAAGAAAACCATAATCATAAGTATTAAACAAATTAAAATCATAATCATTAGTTAAAAAAATTTACATACTAGTCAATATTCTCCCAATCTTCGTCCTCACTTGTTTCATTTTCATCAGTCTCCCATTCTTCCTCATCAGTTGTTTCATTTTCATCGTCCCATTCTTCCTCCTCAGTTATTTGTCCCTCAAGATTTGTGATGGCAATCAACTCATCATCAGAAACTTCTTATAATATATGTTGAGGATGTTCTAAATTATTTTCCAACTCAACATCCACCGCTTGATGAACAACTGCGACATCATTCTGATATGCCACATCTAACACATTCTCAATCTCAATCCTACCCACAAGCTTAGTTTTTATGAACACTCATCAATCAACCTTATCTCTGCACAATGGATATGGAGCATAATACACCTGCTTAATATTTTGTGCAATGATAAAAGGATCATAGCGATCATATTATCTCGTGTGATTTACTTCAATTATATTATGTTGTTGATTCACCCTGGTACCTCTATGTGAAGGATCAAACCACTTGCACCGAAATAACACTAACTTTGTTTCGGCCAACCAGGATATCTAACTTCAATAATCTCTTGTATGACACCATAATATTCAACAGTTTGGCCATTACCGTCGACATCACCTTGAATGCACACTCCGCTATTATTAATTTTCTTATACTTAGAAACTTCTTCAGTTTGAAACTTGAAACCATTTACACAACACTTAGTCATCGTCTGAATTTGACTTTCAAGCCCAAGTGCAACATCTCTCACCAATTGTGGATGTTCGACAGTATTATGTTCATAAAAAATTGACAAATTAAATTTTAGTAAATAAGTATATATTATACATGTAGATTCAATATTAAGCATAAATGAGTAAATGAGCTTTTACACACTTACATATTTTTTCAGCCAATCAGAAAAGTTCGTATATATGACATCATTACCCCATATGCTTACGAATTTACTATTAAGTGTACATTGAGATATTTCATTAGTTTAACACTTAGTATTTAAATTCATGTAATTCGATAACACAATTCAATAAGACTTACTTAAGATATGGTTGAATATCGGGACAATTGAAGAAAATATGTATCACAGCTAATTGCTTTTCATCACTAGTGAAACCTCGCCTTTGACATTTTTTTAGATCCTCACCCAGGTTGATTAAAAATTAAAATTGGTTTAAACATAGGATCACCATCACCGTTAGCATTGCGATTGACCCTATTTCTCTTACATAGCACTTCATTCTTGAAGTAGTAAGAACAAAAATGAGCATTTTCTCTTGCAAGATAAGTTTCACAAATTGATCCTTCGATCTTTCCCCTTTGCTTAATAGTTTGTTTGCACTTGCCAATTGTCATATATAATTGCATGTTATCGATAATTAATATAATATTTTTAAGAAAGAATAACAAAATTAATAAAGGTTCATTACCTCTCAAATGGATACATCTACCTTGTTTGAACTGGTCCCCAAAGGAGTACCTCTTCTATAAGGCGAACTGGAAGATGCTCCATCACATCAAAAAAGCCACATGGAAAGATCTTTTTCAACTTACTGGTGATGACAAGAATATTTTACTGCATCCTTTCCAAGCTATTGTCCAACAAAGTGTTAGAACACAAATCTTTGAAGAATGGACTTATCTCTGTAACTGGTTTCTATATCTTGTAGGCTAGGTGGCTAAATGCGATAGGAATCAAAGTTACCATGAAAACATGACAATCATGGCTTTTCATACCAATCAATTTTCCTTCATCCATATCTGTCCTCTTTCACAAATTCGAAGCGTATCCCTCGGGCATTCTCAAATTCTTCACCCACTCACAAATTTCTCGTTTCTTATCCAATGTGAATAAAAAACTTGCCTTGGGCTTAACTACTTTACCATTTCTCATTTCCTGCAACCACAACTCATTTCTCCTACAATATTCCTTTAAGTCCATTCTAGCTTTTGAATTGTCTTTTGTCTTGCCCTTTACATCCATTACTATGTTGAACAAAACATCAAAATAAATTTTTTCAATGTGCATGATATCAAGATTATGTCATAGAAGATTATCCTTCCAATACGGTATCTCCCAAAATATGCTTTGTTTGGTCCAATTATGTTCAACACCATATCCAGAAAGTCTAGAGCTCTCTCCCAAATCTATAATTTTAGGCAACTGACTAACACTCTTCCAAATATGATGTCCTGAAAGTGATGGAGGTGGCAAATCATTTTCAACCTTATTCTTTCTGAATGCATTTTTTATATTTCTAAACTCGTGGTCCATTGGCAAGAACTAACAGTGACAATCAAACCAGTAATTTTTTCGGCCATGCTTTAAAGTGAATGCTTTAGAATTTTTCATGTAATGCGGGCAAGATAACTTTCCAGCACTCATCCAACCCGACAACATCCCATACGCAGGAATATCATTAATAGTCCACACTAAAAAAGTATGCATCATAAAATTTTACTTAGTTGATATATTGTATGTCACTACACCGTCAAACCACAATTGTTTTAGCTCATCTATATATGGCTGCAGATGGACATCAATCAAACTTTTTAGATTACGGGGACCCAAGATAATACAACTTAAAAATATGTAGGGACTTGTCATACACATTTCAGGCAGGATATTATACGGAGTAAGAAATACAGGCCAGCAAGAATAAGGTATAGCATTATTTGAGAATGGTGTGAAACGATCTGCACACAATCCCAATCTAACATTTCTTGGTTCTCTAGCAAAATCAGGATATGTTCTATCAAAATGATTCCAAGCTTCTCCATTTGATGGATGAGACAAGACACCTGGTGGCCTTCTATTTTCACGGTGCTATCTCATATGTGGGGTAGAACTCATTGAAGCATACAACCTTAGGTATAAGAGGTAGATAGTGTGTCGCCTTAATTGGAACCATCTTTCCACCGAGAGTCCACTTAAATCGAGCATGTCCACAAAACTTACAATTATCAAGATGATCATCATACTTATAGAACAACATGCAATCATTTACACAACAACAAATTTTATCATATGGAAATCCTAACTTGGAAACCAATTTCTTTGCTTCATAGAAATTTTTAGGTATATTCAACTATGGATTATTAGCTACTTACCCTACAAGATCAACTACAGAGTCCATAAGAGTTTGAGGAGCACTCCAATTTGATTTCATACTCAATGGTCTAACTGCAATTGACAAAGAAGAATGTGAATTCCCTTCACATAATGGACGATTACCCTCTTGTAATTATTTATAGAAGCATTTTGCTTCTTTATTAGGAGTTTCTTCTAATTATTGTTCGGGTTTCATCCCATCTTGAACCCCAAAAGCATCATTAACTATTTCATGCACCCTATCGTGTTCAACCCTATCATCTTGAGACCTATCATGTTTAACCCTATTATATTCATTTATAGGCAGCAAATTATAAAATATACCATTCAACCCATCTTTCTCACCCTGATCAGCCCACACAAAATATCTTCTCTTAAATCCACAACAATAGAGATGAACCATAACTGTATCTGGATTAAAAAATTCAAGCACCAGCATTTACTACAAGGACACCTAACCACACCATGACTTTGATAGTTGTCTAGTGACATTGCATGCTCGATAAAACTTCTAACTCCTTCAAAAAATTCAGGTTTAATAGGACCATCATTTTCATAATACATATCATACATCCATAGGAGATGATCCATCTACAAAAATATAATAATTCAATTATAAATTAGACTCATTGACGTTCATAACATAAATTAAAGTTGAAAACTAATTCAAGATTAAAACCCAATAATATAAACTATTTCAAAATTCAGTATCAAATTCAAGAACTTAATTCAACAACCTAAAGTTGAAAACTAATTCAAGATTATAACCCAACAATATAAACTAATTCAAAATTTCCAAATTCACTATCAAATTGAAGAGCTTAATTCAACAACCTAAAGTTGAAAACTAATTCAAGATTATAACCAAATAATATAAACTAATTAAAAATTTCCAACTTCACTATCAAATTCAAGAACCTGATTCAACAACCTAAAGTTGAAAACTAATTCAAGATTATAACCCAATAATATAAGCTAATCCAAAATTTCCAACATCACTATCAAATTCAAGAACCTAATTCAACAACCTAAAGTTGAAAAGTAATTCAAGATTATAACCAAATAATATAAACTAATTTAAAATTTCCAACTTCACTATCAAATTCAAGAACCTAATTCAACAATCTAAAGTTGAAAATTAATTCAAGATTATAACCCAACAATATAAACTAATTCAAAATTTTCAACTTCACTATCAAATTCAAGAACTTAATTCAACAACCTAAAGTTGAAAACTAATTCAAGATTATAACCCAACAATATAAACTAATCCAAAATTTCTAACTTCACTATCAAATTCAACAACCTAAAGTTGAAAACTAATTCAAGATTATAACCCAATAATATAAACTAATTAAAAATTTCCAACTTAACTATCAAATTCAAGAATCTAATTCAACAACCTAAAGTTGAAAACTAATTCAAGATTATAACCCAACAATATAAACTATTTCAAAATTTTCAACTTCACTATGAAATTCAAGAACCTAATTCAACAACCTAAAGTTGAAAACTAATTCAAAATTATAACCCAACAATATAAACTAATCTAAAATTTTCAACATCACTATCAAATTGAAGAATCTAATTCAACAACCTAAAGTTGAAAACTAATTCAAGATTGTAACCCAACAATATAAACTAATTCAAAATTTTCAACTTCACTATCAGATTCAATAACCTAATTCAACAACCTAAAGTTGAAAACTAATTCAAGATTATAACCCAACAATATAAACTAATCCAAAATTTCTAACTTCACTATCAAATTGAAGAACCTAATTCAACAACCTAAAGTTGAAAACTACTTCAAGATTATAACCCAATACTATAAACTAATTAAAAATTTCCAACTTAACTATCAAATTGAAGAACTTAATTCAACAACCTAAAGTTGAAAACTAAATCAAGATTATAACCCAATAATATAAACTAATTCAAAATTTTCAGATTAACTATCAAATTGAAGAACCTAATTCAACAACCTAAAGTTAAAATTAATTCAAAAACTTAATTCAAGAACTTAATTCAAACGTAAAATCAAGAGCCTAAGATATTTATGCTCACAAATTCTAAAATCAAATTCAAGTTCAAACTTCTCAAATTAAACCTAAAATCAAATTCAAGTTCACAAATTTAATTATATGAATTATAAAATCTTCATAACCATTATTCAAGATTCACAACTAGCAATGTTCATAATCTAACACTAACTTAAAATAAATGGCAAAAAATAATTTCAAGATTTGAAACTAACAAACTTGTTAATAGCAAAAAATATCAAACAACCCCTAACTTGAAATTTAAAATACTACTAATTCAAGTTCTAATCTTCATAACATCTAACAATGTTCCTAATCTAACATTAACCTAAAATAAATGCAATGTAATTGAAAAAAAATAAAAAAATCTAACCTTGAAGTTTTAAATTAGCCCTAACTCAAAAATTAATAATAGAATAGGAAGGAGGCGGCGTGGAGGCTGGAGGAGGAGGCGACAGCAGCAGGGACAACAATGGTGGCAGCAGCGGTGTAGTGGTGTGGAGATGTGGAGGTATGGAGGTATGTGGAGAGAAGAGAGAAGAGAAGAGAGAAGAGAAGAGAAGAGAGAAGAGAGAAAACGAAAATAGAGGAGTGACCCGATCTGGGTCACTATATTTTTTAAAAAGCCAATGAACAGCGTCGCTTTTATCCGTCGCTTTTTTTAAATGAGTTGACTGGTTGTTTATTGAAATGTGTTACTTGTTTGGTGGTCCTTGAGTGACCGGGAAATTCTGTTATATTGTTGAGTAGGTCTTGGATTAGGTCGGGTTGTTCATTGACACTTAGGTGTGGTCTAGAGGGGATCCCAGGGTGGGTCTAGGCTAGACAGAAAGGTAAGGGTTATGGCCATGTGATGGTGGGTTAGAGTATAAAAGGTGGATTTCATGCGGGAACAAGCTAAGTAGAGACTTGTAGTCTAGGTGTGCATGTGAACATTGTTGCATGTCTTTCATACTATTTACTTGATATTGTTGTACTGCTTATACACTGTTTATTTGGAAACTAGTTGATGGCCCTACCAATACACAGTGGTGGTGTACTGATACTGCACTTGCTTTTCTTTTGGTGAGTACAGGAAATCTTTCAGCGGCTGAGACGCGACCTCATTTATAGCACCAGCGATTTCCGACTTCAAGGGTGAGTTGCTCGATCAGGCTACCTTGGATCTATCTTTAAAGTTTCAGCCCATTTGTTTTGGGCTTAAAACTACTTTCTTATTTTAATTTTGGGGTTGCATTCCCGTACTCTAGATGTTAGTAGAATTGTTTGGTACTACAATTTTCAGTTCCTAGGAGGGATTTTCCGCAGGATAATGTTAATGATTTGATTATTTGCTGATTTTGAATTGCTAGTTTACTTTCTGTTGCTGGTTTTAGGCTGTTAGTCTAGGCAAAAGGGTTGAACTCTATCGGTTCGCTCATGCGGGGGTCTGTTGGGTGCCACTCATGATGGTCTGGGTCATTACAAAAGATGGTATCAGAGCCCTAGGTTCGTTGATCTCGTCATACCAAACAGGTCAAGTAGAGTCTTGCAGAGGGTGAAGAGACGTCCGCACTTTTATTCGAGAGGCTATGGGACTTTAGGAAAAACTATCTCTTCCTTCTTTCCTTCGTGATATAACTTGATTCCAATTGGTATCTGGTGATACAAATTGGTATCTAACCTCATTCACTCTTCCCTACGCAGATGGTTACTACAAGGAACAACGGAGCAAGGCTAGTTATCCCAGCAGTGGGCCCGGCAGTTTGTGGCATAGGTAGGGGAAGGGGAAGGGTACGAGCTAGAGCCACATCCTCCAGGGGTAGAGCTCAAGATGATGCTGAAGTTCGTGAAGCAACCCCTCCCCCACCTCAGGATCATGTTGTGGAAGATGAAGAAGTGGTTGTGGAGGATGAAGGGGCGTAGGCAGAGGCGTCACCAGTTGGGGGTGCAAGCTTTCCTACTATGACACTGGAAGCCTTTCAGCAGGCTTAGAATATTCTTAGTGGATTGGTTGGTGCAGGAGCCATACCCGCGGCATTTGCGAATCAGGCCTTGGATACTCAGCCAGTGGTCACTATTGTGCCTAGGATGGATGCAGCTTCAGGCACCAATGATTTCTTCAGGTCAATGCTAGGTCCCGTGATAACAGGGAATGAGCAGGAGTTGCTGACCAAGTTTCTCAAGCTGAAACCTCCGACATTTCAGGGTACAGACAAGGAGGATGCCTATGAGTTCATCATGGATTGCTATGAGAGGTTGCACAAGTTGGGTATTGTACATCAGCATGGGGTTGAATTTGTGACTTTCTAGCTGCAGGGTGATGCCAAGCAGTGGTGGAGGTCTCGTGTTGAGTGTCAGTCTTCTGTTCTACCACCACTGACTTGGGAGAAGTTCCACGCTTTGTTTCTAGAAAAGTATGTCCCCCATACTTTGAGGGACCGGAAGAAAGATGAGTTCTTGAACTTAGAGCAGGGTGGCATGTCAGTCTCTTCTTAAGAGGCTAAGTTCCACGCCTTGTCTCATTTTTCCACACAAATGTTGGGTTCCGATGAGGAACAGGTTCGGTTGTTTGTGAAAGGGCTGAATACTGAGCTACAGGTACTGTCGGTGCATATGACTTCTTCAGGGGAGGGCTTTAATGATGTGGTGGATTATGTGAAGATACTTGAGGGAGTAAAGCAAGCGGGGCAGGCAAAGGCTTTAGCCAAGAAGCCCCGGAATGAGGGAAATTTTGGTGGTTCATACTCCAGGGGCCAGAATCAGCAGGCTTACTCGACCCATCCTATTCAATCAGCTCTGCCAGCTACTACAAGTTGTCATCAGGGAGATCAGTCTTCATCTCCTAGAGGCCAGGGTGCGTCATATACATCAGCTGGTGGACCTAAACTTGACCGTGGTTGCTTCCATTGTGGTGATCTGGGCCACTTTAAGAGGGAGTGTCCACATAGACAGATAGGTAATTAGGGTCAGCAGCAGTCTAGAGCAGTGGTCCCGGTAGGCAGAGGCGGTAATGTTAGGAGTCGTCCACAGGGTAGGCAAGGTAATTTTCAAGGAGGCCAAGGAGACAGGGGAAACGGCGGCGCAGGCAAGGGTGCAGCGCAGCCAGCCCGGTAAGTTGCTCGGATTGATGATCAGGATCATTGCTATGCTTTTCCAGGGAGGACCGAGGTGGAAGCCTCAGATGCGGTGATCACAGGTACCATTCTTGTTTGTGATAAAATGGCTTCGATATTATTTAACTCAGGTTCTACATATTCTTATGTGTCTGTGAGTTTTGCGTTGGGTCTGGACCTAATTTGTGATATCTTTGATTCCCCTATCCATGTTTCTACCCCGATTGGAGAGTCTGTGATTATGACTCATGTTTATCGTGACTGTTCTGTGGTGTTTGTGGGGTTGCATACTTGGGTAGACTTGGTAATTCTGGATATGGCTGATTTTGATATTATCTTGGGTATGACCTAGCTATCTCCTTATCATGCGGTGTTGAACTGGAACACCAAGACTGTGGCTCTAGAGATTCTGGGTAAGGATAGACTAGTGTGGGAAGGTGTGTACAGGCCTATGCCAGTTAAGATAATATCATTTGTTCGGGCTGGGAAGCTAGTGGGGAGGGGGTGTCTAGCCTTCTTGGGTCATCTCCTGGATGATAATGTGGAGTCCTCGTCTATTGAGTCAGTTCCAATGGTTTTTGAATTTTTAGAGGTGTTTCTAGCGGACTTTCCTGGTATGCCTCCGCACAGGGATATAGATTTCTGTATTGATTTAGAGCCAGGCACTCGTCCCATTTCCATTCCTCCGTATCGTATGGCTCCGGCAGAGTTAAGGGAACTTAAGACTCAGCTGCAGGAACTCCTAGATAAGGGATTTATACGTCCTAGTGCTTCGCCTTGGGGTGCTCCAGTTTTATTTGTAAAGAAGAAGGATGGTAGTATGCGGATGTGCATAGATTATAGGCAGTTGAACAAGGTGACCATCTGGAATAAGTACCCTCTACCCCGTATAGATGATTTTTTTGACCAGCTTCAGGGTGCATCGGTATTTTCAAAAATTGACTTGAGGTTGGGGTACCATCAGTTAAAAATTAGGCCTGAGGACATTCCAAAAACTGCTTTTCGGACTTGGTATGGGCATTAGGAGTTTCTAGTAATGTCGTTTGGTTTGACTAATGCGCCGGTAGCATTCATGAGTTTGATGAATGGGGTGTTTATGTCATACTTGGATTCCTTTGTTATCGTGTTCATCGATAATATTTTGATTTACTCTAAGAGTAGGGAGGAGCATGCTACTCATCTTCGTATTATGCTGGATATCTTGAGACACCAAAAGCTTTATGAAAAATATAGTAAGTGTGAGTTTTGGTTGACTTCAGTGGCATTCATGGGGCATGTAGTGTCAGAACATGGGGTAATGGTAGATCCCCAGAAGATCGAGGCAGTCAAGAGATGGGCCCGTCCTAGCTCGGTGACAGAGGTGAGGAGTTTTGTTGGACTCGCAGGATTCTACAAGAGGTTCGTTAAGGGTTTTACGTCTATTGCTACGCACCTAACCAGGATGACACAGAAAGATGTGCCATTCATGTGGTCCGACAAGTACGAGGAGAGCTTTCAAAAGCTCAAGACACTTTTGACCAAGGCTCCTATATTGTCCTTGTCAGTTAAAGGTAAAGACTTCACTATTTACTATGATGCATCACATTCTGGTTTGGGTGTTGTGTTGATGCAGGATAGGAATGTGATAGACTATGCATCCAGGCAGTTGAAGGTGCTTGAGAGGAATAACCCGACTCACAACTTAGAGTTGGCAGCGGTGATTTTTGCACTAAAGATTTGGAGACACTACCTTTATGGTGTCAAGTGTGAGGTATTCACAAATCATCACAGTCTGCAGCACGTATTCACTTAAAAGGATTTGAATTTCAGGCAGGGAATGTGGATGGAGCTATTGAAGAACTATGATGTGACCGTTCAGTACCATCCGGGTAAGGCTTATGTGGTGGCATACGCATTAAGCTAGAAAACAGTTAGCATGGGTAGCTTGGCTTGTTTAGGGGTGTCCAAACGACCACTAGCTAAGGAATTTGGGATTTGGAGGCCAAGTTCATGCACTTGGGGGTTTCAGATCAAGGTGAGTTATTGGCCAGCATTGAGGTTAAAGCCACCTTCATTGAGAAAATAAAGGCCAAACAGTTTCAGGATCCAAAACTAAGTACGCTACGAGGCAAGGTAATATCCAGGAAGTCCAGAGACGTCATGTTAGACTCTGGTGGAGTGTTGCATTTTAGGGAGAGGATTTGTGTTCCTCGGGTGGATGATATGATTCAGAAAATCCTGGCAGAAGCTCATGGTTCGCGATACTTAATTCATTCGGGTGTGACTAAAATGTACAGGAACTTGAGGCAGCATTACTGGTGGCCTGGGATGAAAGGGGACGTAGTTGATTTTGTGTCCAAATGTCAGAACTGCCAGCAAGTAAATTATGAACATCAGAGACCTATAGGACTACTTCGGAGGATGCCAATTCCAGAGTGGAAGTGGGAAAGGATAGCCATGGATTTCATGGTGGGTCTTACCAAGACATTAGGAAACTATGACTTAATTTGGGTCATTGTTGATAGGCTGACCAACTCCGCTAATTTCATTCTGGTCAGGGTAGATTACAATTCGCAACAATTGGCTAAGATCTATGTGAAAGAGATTGTGAGATTGTATGGGGTGCCACTGTCCATCATTTCAGACAGGGGTACGCAGTTTACTTCTAAGTTCTGGGGCAAGTTACATGAAGAGTTAGGTACACAACTCACTATTAGCACAGCCTTCCATCCTCAGACTGATGTTCAGTCAGAGAGGACGATCTAGGTATTGGAGGACATGCTGAGAGCATGTGTGATGGACTTCGAGGGTCATTCGGACTAGTTCCTATCATTGTGCGAATTCTCGTACAACAACAGTTACCACTCCAGTATTGACATGGCACTATTAGAGGCATTGTATGGGAGGAACTGCAGATCACCGGTTGGGTGGTTTGAGGAAGGCGATGTAAAGCCTCTGGGCATGGACTTAGTAAAGGAAGCGCAGGAAAAGGTATGGGGCATTCAGACCAAGTTGCTAGTTGCCCAAAGCAAGCAGAAGGAGTACGCATATCGCAAGGTCCGGGACATGGAATTTCAGTTTGGTGAATGAGTATTGTTAAAAGTGTCACCATTGAAAGGGGTCATGTGGTTTAGTAAGAAGGGCAAGATTAGCCCTCGGTTGATCGGTCCGTCTGAGGTTCTTAAAATTATGGGGCCAGTGGCTTACAAGTTAGCACTGCCTCCTAGTTTGTCGGGCTTCCATCTTGTATTCTATGTATCCATGGTTAAGTGATACCATGGGATGGGGATTATATTATCAAGTGGGATGAGGTGCTTTTCGATAAGGATCTTTGTTATAAAAAGGAACCAGTCTTGATTCTTGCTCGGAATGTCCAGAGGTTGAGGACAAAGGTGATTGATATGGTGAAGGTTCAGTGGAAGCATCGTCCGATTGAGGAAGCCACTTGGGAAACCGAGAAGGACATGCGGGACAAGTACCCTCAATTGTTGAGGATTCAGGTACTACACCTCCCTTATTTTATTTCCATAAATTTCGAATTTGATCATTCGGGGATGAACGATGGGTAAATTGGTATCTATTATAACGATCGGGTATGTCGTTATGGGTAGTCCAATCGTTCCAAGTTTTAGAGTTAGAAAACTCTGAGTTTAGGAATTTGAAATTCTGGGCTAGGCTAGCCTCGGCTGATTTTAGAGTGAGGTGGAGTCTAGGGAAATCCGGGTATGGATTGGGTTAGGTGTCTTGGTTTGAGCTAGTTTCCCACGTAGCCAAGACATATAGGAGTCTGGGTGACTTTTCGGAATCGAATTTGGGTAAGTAGAACTCTCGAAATCGTTTTTGACGTGAAGGGGTATTTTTGGGTCATCGGGGGAGGCAAGTGTATTGTGAAATGGCCAAATCTGGGAGATTTCTGGACATTCTGTCCATTATGAGTGCAATGGTTCGCCATAGTGACCTCTGATATAGCGGTGGAAAATACCGCTATAGAGGTGGAAAATATCGCTATAGCGGTGGTCAAGGCGGTCAATGTCGCTTAAGACCGCTATAGTGGAAGTCGTCCGCTATAGCGAGACCGCTATAGCGGAGAAGGGACTGCTATAGCGGGTAGACCGGATTTTAATGCAGAAACATTCCCCAAGACATTCAGTTTTTACAACTTAATTTTGGGAGAACGGCTAGGCGATTTTCCTCCATTTTACTTTGATTTTTCTTCCCTAAGGTAAGGTTTCTACTCTCCAATCTTCGTACTACTTTTTTTATGCGGTAGAATTGCTAGGAGCTAATTTCGGGGAAGGTTGGAATAACCTAGGAATGGTAGAATCCGGGAAAGGAAGGGGATTCAAAGCATGAATGTTCTTGGGTATTATTAAAAGTAAGATATTATGATCATAGGTTGTTAAATTCTCTATTTTTATCCATAAAAATGATAGAACTGGGGAAATTAACGGTGGGAAAGCCTGAAAATAGGGTGGAATGATCATGGGTGGCCTAGGGTTTTGGGATTTGGTGTAATCCTGATAATGTGCAGGCCTTGTTTGTTAATTTTATGTACTTGTATGTTATTTTAGACCAAGAACGAGAAAGGAATCCAGAACACGGGAAAGATCAGGTTGAGTAGAGCTTGGATCAGTTCGAGGTAGGTGATGGCTTACGATTCTTGTGAATGTTGTATAATTTTGTACTCTTATCTAAGTGTTTGTATAAATTACATTGCTTAGTGAAGTTGTGTAGAATGTCTAAGGTTCTTGTTTTACAGTCTGTGAGTTGAACGGTGTGTTTACTTGTTGGTTAACAAGTAGTTTGTTCATCTATTTGACTGTGGATTGTTTACATTCGGTTGGCTCGAGTACCACGCCTGGTACGGGAATACTAACGGTTGGCTCGGGTACCACGCCTGGTATGGGAATACTAATGGTTGGCTCGCGTACCATGCCTGGTATGGAAATACTAACGATTGGCTCGGGTACCACGCCTGGTACGGGAATACTAACGGTTGGCTCGGGTACCACGGTTTATTTTACTGCATCATTGCATTTATATTATTGTATTGCATTGACTGATATTGGTTCTGTGAGTGGACCAGGTTATTTATTGAAATGTGTTACTTGTTTGGTGGTCATTGAGTGACCGAGAAATTCTGTTATATCATTGAGTCGGTCTTGGATTAGGCCGGGTAGTTCATTGACACTTAGGTGTGGTCTAGAGGGGATCCCAGGGTGGGTTCGTGCTAGATAGAAAGGTATGGGTTATGGCCATGTGATGGTGAGTTATAGTATAAAAGGTGGATTTCATGCGGGAACAAGCTAAGTAGAGACTTGTAGTCTAGGTGTGCATGTGAACATTGTTGCATGTCTTTCGTACTATTTACTTGATATTGTTGTACTGCTTGGACACTGTTTATTTGGAAACTAGCTGATGACCCTACCAGTACACAGTGGTGGTGTACTGATACTGCACTTGCTTTTCTTTTGGTGAGTACAGGAAATCTTTCAGCGGATGAGACGCGACCTCATCTATAGCACCAGCGATTTTGGACTTCAAGGGTGAGCTGCTCGAACAGGCTACCTTGGATCTATCTTTACAGTTTCATCCCACTTGTTTCGGGCTTAAAACACTTTTGTATTTTACTTTTAGGGTTGTATCCCCGTACTCTAGATGTTGGTACAATTCTTTGGTACTGCGACTTTCAGTTCCTAGGAGGAATTTTCCGCAGGATAATGTTAATGATTTGGTTATTTGCTAATTTTGAATTGCTGGTTTTAGGCTGTTAGTCTAGGCAAAAGGGTTGAACTCTATCGGTTATCTCATGCGGGGGTTGGGTGGGTGCCACTCACGAAGGTCTGGGTCATGACAGCGACAGACAGCATCGCTCCAGGAAAGCAACGTTGTCCATCGCTTTTCTAGAAAAAAAAATTATTTATAATTATGTTTTTAGAAAAGCGACAGACAACATCTCTTTTTCCATGAATTTTTACACCAAACTTTATTTTTTAATATAAGCGACGGACAGCGTCGCAATTATTAAAAAATAACTTTAAAATAACGGCACTGTCTGTCGCTTTCTTTAAACTTTAATTTATTATTATATTATTAATAATAATATCTTAAAAAATTAACTTATATAAAAAGAATAGTAAAGCAATGGACAATGTTATTTTTGTCCATCTCTTTTCAATCAATACGTGGTCAACCCATTTAAAAAAAAGCGACGTTGTCCGTCGCTTTTTTATTTAAACACAGACCACATCGGATCTCTTTCCCTCACTTTCTCTCTTTCTTTTTTCTCTCCTCCTCTCCTCCTCTCCTCTTCTCTCTGTCGCTGCCTCCGCCACAGACCTCCGTCGCTACCTCTGCCATCCAATCTCCACCGTCCAGACGCTGTCAGCCTCCGCCCTTCAACCTCCTCCGATTTTCAGGTTAGTTTTTTCTTTATTTAAAGGTTAGGGTTTAATTTAGAAATTTTTGATTTGGAAAATTGATAGTGAATTCTAGCCTAGGGTATGTTGTTGTTGTTATGAATTATAGACTAGGGTATATATGTTGTTGTTGTTGTTGAATTCTAGACTAGGATTTTGAGAAATTGATAGTAAAAATTGAAATGTGAAAAAATTGATAGTGAAAAAATTGATGTGAAAAATTATTTTTTTAGATTATATTCTTTACTTATGAACTTTAATTAGGTTAGACTTGCTATTAGTTTGTGAACCTTAGTTTAAGCTTGCTATTAGTTTGTGAACCTTAATTTAGTTAAATGCTTGCTATTAGTTTGTGAACCTACTTAGTTTAGGTTATGAATCTTAGTTAATTTGAACTTGAATTAGGTACTTGAATTAGGTTCTTGAATTTGATTATGAATTTGGAATTAGATTCTTGAATTAGATTATAACTTGAATTTGGAAACTTTGAATTTAAAATGAATTCTTCAATTAGTTTTGGATTTTGTTTTATAATCTTGAATTAGTTTTCAACTTTAACTTCTTGAATTAGGTTCTTGAAGGTAAGTTTTTTTAAGTTAAGTTTGTAAGTTTATATTGTTAATTTTGGGTTATAGTCTTGAAATATTAGTTTTCAACTTTAGGTTCTTTCTTGTGAACCTTAATTAGGTACTTGAATTAGGTAATTGAATTTTGAATTAGGTTCTTGAATTAGTTTTGGATTTTGAGTTATAATCTTAAATTAGTTTTCAACTTTAGGTTCTTGATTTAGGTACTTGAATTAGGTAGTTGAATTTGGAATTAAGTTCTTGAATTAGATTATAACTTGAATTTGTGAACTTTGAATTTGAATTAGGTTTTTGAATTAGTTTTCAACTTTAGGTTCTTGATTAGGTCCTTGAAGGTAAGTATTTTTAAGTTAAGTTTGTTAATTTATATTGTTAGTTTTGGGTTATAATCTTGAAATATTAGTTTTCAACTTTAGGTTCTTTTTTGTGAACCTTAATTAGGTACTTAAATTAGGTAGTTGAATTTGAAATTAGGTTCTTGAATTTGTGAACTTTGAATTTGAATTAGTTTTGGGTTTTGAGTTATAATCTTGAATTAGTTTTCAACTTTAGGTTTTTGATTTAGGTCCTTGAAGGTAAGTCTTTTTAAGTTAAGTTTTTTTAAGTTAAGTTTGTTAGTTTATATTGTTAGTTTTTGGGTATAATCTTAAAATATTAGTTTTTAATTTTAGATTCTTTTTTGTGAACCTTAATTAGGTACTTGAATTAGATACTTGAATTAGGTAGTCAAATTTTGAATTAGGTTCTTGAATTAGATTATAACTTGAATTTGTGAACTTTGAATTTGAATTAGGTTCTTGAATTAGTTTTGGGTTTTGATTTATAATTTTGAATTAGTTTTCAACTTTATGTTCTTGATTTAGGTACTTGAATTAGGTAGTTGAATTTGGAATTAGGTTCTTGAATTTGTGAACATTGAATTTGAATTAGGTTCTTGAATTAGTTTTGGGTTTTTAGTTATAATCTTGAATTAGTTTTCAACTTTATGTTCTTGATTTAGGTCCTTGAAGGTAAGTCTTCTTAAGTTAAGTTTTTTTAAGTTAAGTTTGTTAGTTTATATTGTTAGTTTTGGGTTATAATCTTGAAATATTAGTTTTCAACTTTAGGTTCCTTTTTGTGAACCTTATTTAGGTACTTGAATTAGATACTTGAATTAGGTAGTTGAATTTGGAATTAGGTTCTTGAATTAGATTATAACTTGAATTTGTGAACATTGAATTTGAATTAGGTTCTTTTTTTGCTATTAGTTTAGAGTTTAGTTAATACTTAATGTTTTAAGCTATTTGTAACGAATGGGTCCTTCGTTACTGGTAGTCCAATCGTGCCAAGTCTTAGAATTAGAAAACTCCGGATTTGGAGGTTTGAAATTCTGGGCTAGGCTAGCCTCAGTCGATTTTGGAGCGAGGTAGAGTCTAGGGAAATCCGGGTAAGGATTGGTCTTTGTATCTTGCTTCGAGCTAGTTTTCCATGTAGCCAAGACATAAAGAGTCCAGGAAACTTTTCGGAATCGCATTTGGGTAGGTAGAACTCCCGAAATTGCGTTGGACGTGAAGGGGTTATTTTGGGTTATCAGAGAAAGCAAGTGTGTTATAAAATGGCCAAAACTAGAAAATGTTTAAACCTTCTGTATGTGACGGGCGCGCGTGATAGCGTCCACCGCTATAGCAGTGGAAATTACCGCTATAGCGGCGGTCAAATGGTGCTCAACCTACTTAAGACCGCTATAGTGGGAACTCTATAGCGGAGCGGGGACCGCTATAGCGGGCTGATGGGATTTTAATGCAGAAACAGCTCCCAAAACATTCCGTTTTTCACAATTTTGTTTTGGGAGAAGGGCTAGGCGATTCCAGGTATTTTTCTTCCTTTTTATATCAAAATTCTTCCCCAAGGTAACGTTTTCGTCCCTCAATCTTTGTATTACGTTTTCTATACGGTAGAATTGCTAGGAGGAAATTCGGGAAAGGTTAGAATAACCTAGGGATGGTGGAATTTGGGAAAGGAAGGGGATTTCAAGCATGTGTGTTCTTGGGTATGGATTAAAGTACATTATTATGATCATAGGTTGTTTAATTCCCTGTTTTATCAGAAAAAATGATGGAACTAGGAGAATTAATAGTGGGAAAGCTAGGGAAAAAGGTGGGATGATCATGGGTGGCCTGCGGTTTTGGGATTTGGTATAATCCAGGTAATGTTCAGGCCTTGTGTGTTAATTGTATGTACTGTGTGTTGTTTTTAGACCAAGAACGAGAGAGGAATTTGGAACACGGGAAAGCTCGGGTCGAATAGAGCTTGGAACATTTCGAGGTAGGTGATGGCTTATGATTTTCTATGAATGTGTATATTCATGTACTCATGTCTAAGTGATTGTATGTATTACATTGCTTAGGGAAGTTGTGTGGAATGTCTAGGTTCCTGTTTACAGTCTGTGATTGAACGGTGTTTACTTGTTGGTTTTACAAGTTGTATGTGTTCATATATTGACTGTGGTTTGTTGACATTTGGTTGGCTCGGGTACCACGCCTGGTACAGGTATAACAAATGGTTGGCATGAGTACCACGCCTGGTACGGGTATAACACTTGGTTGGCATGGGTACCACGCCTGGTACGGGTTTACTTTATTACATCTTGCATTGGTTCATTGATTATTGTATTGCATTGGCTGATTTGGTTCCCTGAGTGGAGCGGGTTGTCTTTTAAAAGGTTCTATTATTGGTGGTCCTTGAGTGGCCGAGAACTTTGTATAACTGTTGTGTTGGTCTTGGTTTAGGCCTGTGGAATCATTACTTTTCGTATGTGTCTAGAGGGGATTCCAGGGTGGGTCCGGGCCAAATGGAAAAGTATAGTTAATGGCTCATGTTCGTGGTATAGAACTGTAAGAGATGGATTTCATGCTGGGTCAAGATAGGTAGAGACTTGTAGTCTAGGACATGTATACTTGTTGCATGTTTTCCATATATTTACTTGCATATGTTGTACTATTATATATGTTGTTTACTTGAAAATTGGTTGATGATCCTACTAGTACACAGTGATGGTGTACTGATACTGCACTTGCTTGTCTTTGGTGAGTACAGGAAATCTACCAGCGACTGAGACGTGACCTCGCATTTAGTATCGGCAATTTTGACTTTCAAAGGTGAGCTGCTTGTTTCGGGCTACCTTGGGTTGTACTTAGAGTTTCAGTCCATTTGTTTAGGACTTAAAACTATCTAATGTTTATCTTTTTTGGTTGCATCCCCATATTTAGATATTTTGTATTGATGTTTGGTACGATGACTTTCAGCTCCTAGGAGGCATTTTCTGCAGGATAATGATTATGATTAGTTTTTGATTTATTTTGATTGCTAGTTTACTTTTCACTTGCTGGTTTTAGGCTATTAGTCTAGGCAAGGGTTGAACTCTTTTGGTTCGCTCATTCGAGGGTTGAGTGGGTGCCACTCACAATGGGTTGGGTCATGACAAAGATGGTATCAGAGCCTAGTTTTGTTGATCTCGTCAGACCAAACATGTCTAGTAGAGTCTTGCAGAATGGTGCGGAGACGTCTGTACTTTTCTTCGAAGGCTATGGGGCTTTAGGAAAAATTATCTCTTCCTTCTTTTCTTCGTGCTATAACTCGATTCCAATTGGTATCTGGTGATACAAATTGGTATCTAACCTCGTTCACTCTTCTGTCCGCAGATAGTTACTACAAGGAATAATGGAGCAAGGCCAACAGTCCCAGCAGCGGGCCCGGCAGTTCATGGCAGAGGTAGGGGAAGGGGCAGGGGACAAGTTGGAGCCCACCCGCCAGGGGTGGAGCTTGAGCTGCTGTTGCACGCGAGGTAACACCTTCTCCACCTCAGGATCATATGGCTGAGGACATAGAAAAAGTGGTTGTAGAGGATGGAGAGGCTCAAGAGGAGGCGGCACCGGTTAGGGGTGCAGGCCTTCCTACTATGACACCGGAAGCTTTTAAGCAGGTGTGGAATATTCTGAGTGGATTGGTTGGTGTTGAAGCCATACCTGCAGCTTATGCAAATCAGGCCTTGGATACTCAGCCAGCGGTTGCTACAACACTAAGGATGGACGCAGCTTCGGGCACAAATGATCTCCTCAGGCCCATACTAGGCCCAGTGATGACAGGTAATGACCATGAGATGCTGACTAAGTTCCTTAAGCTGAAACCTCCAATGTTTCAGGGTACATACAAGGAGGATGCCTATTAGTTCATCCTGGATTGCCATAAGAGGTTGCACAAGGTGGGTATTGTACGTCAGCATGGGGTGGAGTTTGTCACTTTTCAGCTGCAGGGTGATGCCAAGCAGTGGTGGAGGTCTCATATTGAGTGTCGGTCTTCTATTCTATGTCCACTGACTTGGGAGCAGTTCCATGCATTGTTTCTAGAGAAGTACGTTCCCCGTACTTTGAGGGACCAGAAGAAGGATGAGTTTCTGAACTTGGAGCAGGGTAGCATGTCGGTCTTAGCATATGAGGCTAAGTTCCATGTGTTATCTCATTTTGCTACGCAGATGTTGTGTTCCAAGGAGGAATGGGTATGGTTGTTTGTCAAGGGTCTGAATAGTGAACTGCAGGTACTGTCGGTGTATATGACTTCTTCGGAAAAAGAGTTTTAATGATGTGGTGTATTATGTGAAGAAGATTGAGGGAGTTAGGCAAGCGGGGCAAGCTAAGGCTTTAGCCAAGAAGCCCCAGAATGAGGTAAACTATGGTGGTTCATACTCCAGGGGCCAGCATCAGCAGGCTTATCCGGCCCGTCCTATTCAGTCAACTCTGCCAGCTACTACAGGTAGTCTTCAGGGAGCTCAGTCTTTAGCTCCTAAAGGCCAGGGAGCGTCCTATACATCAGCTAGCAGACCTACTCTTGACCGTGGTTGCTTCCATTGTAGTAAGTTGGGCCACTTTAAGAGGGAGTGTACACATAGGCAGACAGGTAACCAGGGTCAGCAGCAGACTAGAGCAGTGGTTCCGGCAGGCAGAGGAAGTAATGTTAGGGGTCATCCACAGGGTAGGCGAGGAAATTTTTAGGGAGCTGGGGAGATCAAAGAAATGGTGGCGCAGGCAGGAGTGCGATGCAGCCAGCCCGAAAAGTTGTCTGGATTGATGATTGAGCTTATTGCTATGCTTTTCTAGGGAGGACTGAGGTGGAAGCCTCAGATGTGGTGATCACACATACTATTCTTATCTGTGATAAAATGGCTTTGGTATTATTTGACCCAGGTTCTACATATTCTTATGTGTCTGTGAGTTTTTCTTTGGGGCTGGGTTTGACTTGTGATATCCTTGATTCCCTCATCTATGTTTCTACCCCAGTTGGAGAGTCGGTGGGTGTGACTCATGTATATCGTGACTGTTCTGTTGTGTTTGTGAGGTTACATACTTGGGTAGACTTGGTAATTCTGGATATGGCTAATTTTGATATTATCTTGGGTATGACCTGGCTATCTCCTTATCATGTTGTGTTGAACTGTAACACCAAGATTGTGGCTCTAAAATTCTGGGTAAGGATAGACTAGAGTGGGAAGGTGTGTACATGCCTAGCTAGTTAATATAATATCGTTTGTCTGGGCTAGGAAGCTAGTGGGGAGGGGTTGTCAGCCTTCTTGGCCCTTCTTCGGGATGATAGTGTGGAGTCTCCTCCTATTGAGTCTGTTCCAGTGGTTTCTGAATTTTTAGAGCTGTTTCCAGCGGACTTGCCTGGTATGCCTCCGGACAGAGACATATATTTTTGTATTGATTTGGAGCCAGGCACTCGTCCCATTTCCATTCCTCTGTATCGTATGGCTCCGGCAGAGTTAAGGGAACTTAAGACTCAGTTGCAGGAACTCCTAGATAAGGGATTTATACGTTCCAGTGCTTCACCTTGGGGTGCTCCTGTCTTATTTGTAAAGAAAAAGGATGGTAGTATGCGGATGTGCATAGACTTTAGGCAGTTGAACAAGGTGACCATCCGGAATAAGTACCCTCTACCCCGTATAGATGATTTGTTTGAACAGCTTCAGGGTGCATCCGTGTTCTCGAAAATTGACTTGAGGTCGGGGTACCATCAGTTAAAGATTAGACCTGAGGACATTCTAAAGACTGCTTTTTGGACTCGGTATGGGCATTATGAGTTTCTAGTAATGTCATTTGGTTTGAAAAATGTGCCGGCAGCATTCATGAGTTTGATGAATGGGGTGCTTAAGTCCTACTTGGATTCTTTCATTATCATGTTCATCGATGACATTTTGATCTACTCTAAGAGTAGGGAGGAGCATGCTAATCATCTTCGTATTGTGCTGGATATCTTGAGGCACCAAAAGCTTTATGCAAAATTCACTAAGTGTGAGTTTTGGTTGACTTCTGTGGTATTCTTGGTGAATGTAGTGTCAGAAAAAGGGGTGATAATGGATCCCCAAAAATTGAGGCAGTCAAGAGTTGGGTTTGGCCTAGCTTTGTGACCGAGGTGAGGAGTTTTGTTGGGCTCACGGGGTACTATCGGAGGTTTGTTAAGAATTTTTCTTCTATTGCTACTCACCTCACCAGGCTGACACAGAAGGAAGTACCATTCGTGTGGTCCGACAAGTGCGAGGAGAGCTTCCAAAAGCTCAAGACATTTTTGACCACAGCCCCTATTTTGTCCTTGTCGGTTGAAGGTAAAGATTTTATTGTTTTCTGTGATGCTTCACATTATGGTTTAGGTGCTCTGTTGATGTAGGATAGGAATCTGATAGCCTATGCATCTAGGCAGTTGAAGGTGCATGAGAGAAATTACCCGACTCACGATTTAGAGTTGGCAGCGGTGGTTTTTGCAATAAAAATCTGGAGACATATCTTTATGGTGTCAAGTGTGAGGTATTCACAGATCATCGCAGTCAGCAACATGTTTTCACTAAGAAGGATTTGAATCTGAGGCATAGGAGGTGGATGGAGTTATTGAAGGATTATGATGTGACAATTCAGTACCATCCGGGTAAGGCTAATGTGGTGGCAGATGCATTAAGCCAGAAAACTGTTAGCATGGGTCGCTTGGCTTGTTTGGGGGCATCCAAACGACCATTGGCTAAGGAGATTCGAGCTTTGGAGGACAAGTTCATGCACTTGGGTGTTTCAGATCAAGGTGGGTTATTGGCCAGCATTGAGGTCAAGGCCACCTTCATAGAGAAAATAAAGGCAAAACAGTTTCAAGATCCGAAACTGGGTAAGTTGTGAGGTAAGGTAATATCCGGGGAGTCCAGAGATGTCATGTTAGACTCTGGTAGAGTGTTGCATTTAAGGGAGAGGATCTGTGTTCCTCGGGTGGATGATATGATTCAGAGAATCTTGACAAAAGATCACGGTTTGCAGTACTCAATTCATCCGGGTGTGACCAAAATGTACAGGAACTTGAGGCATCGTTACTGGTGGCCCGGGATGAAAAGGGACATAGTGGACTTTGTGTCCAAATGTCAGAACTGCCAGTAGGTAAAGTATCAACATCAGAGACCGGCAGGACTACTTCAGAGAATGTCAATTCCAGAGTGAAAGTGGGAAAGAATAGCCATGGACTTCGTGGTGGGTCTTCCCAAGACATTGGGGAAGTATGACTCAATTTGGGTCATTGTTGACAGGCTGACCAAGTCCGCTCATTTCATTTAGGTCAGGGTAGATTATAATTCACAGCAATTGGCTAAGATCTACGTGAAGGAGATTATGAGACTGCATGGGGTACCACTGTCCATCATTTCAGACAGGGGTACGCAGTTTACTTCTAAGTTCTGGGGCAAGTTACACGAAGAGTTGGGTACACAACTCACCTTTAGCACAATCTTCCACTCTCATACTGATGGTCAGTCGGAATGGACAATCCAGGTATTGGAGGACATACTGAGAGCATGTGTGATGGACTTCGGGGGTCATTGGGACCAGTTTCTACCATTGTGCAAATTATCGTACAATAATAGCTACCACTCCAGTATCGATATGGGACCGTTCGATGCCATGTATGGGAGGAAATGAAGATCACCGATTGGGTGGTTTGAGAAAGGCGATGTGAAGCCTATGGGCATTGACTTAATGAAGGAAGCGCAGGAAAAGGTAAGGGGCATACAGACCAAGTTGTTGGTTGCTCAAAGCACACAGAAGGAGTATGCAGATCGCAAGGTCTGGGACATGGACTTTCAGGTTGGTGAGCAGGTATTGTTAAAGGTATCACCAATGAAAGGGGTTATGCGGTTTGGTAAGAAAGGGAAGCTTAGAATCGGTTCATTGGTCCATTTGAAGTTCTTGAAATTATGGGGCCAGTGGCTTACAAGTTAACATTGCCACCTAGTTTGTCGGGCATCCATCCGGCATTCCATGTATCCATGCTTAAGCGATACCAGGGGGATGAGGATTACATCATCAAGTGCGATGAGATACTTTTCGATAAGGACCTTCATTATAAAGAGGAACCAGTTTTGATTCTTGCTCGAGATATCCGGAGGTTGAGGACAAAGGTGATTGATATGGTGAAGGTTCAACGGAATTATTGTCCGGTTGAGAAAGCCACTTGGGAAATCGAGAAGGATATGTGGGACAAGTACCCTCGATTGTTTGAGGATTCAGGTACTGCACTTCTTTCCTTTTATTTCCGTAATTTTGGGTTTGATCATTCGGGGATCAACGATGGGTAAATTGTTATTTGTTGTAATGACCGAGTCCATCGTTATGGGTAGTCCAATTGTGCCAAGTTTTTTAGAGTTAGAAAACTCCGAATTTGGGGGTTTGAAATTTTGGGCTAGGCTAGCGTCGGCCAGTTTTAGAGCGAGGTAGAAACTAGGGAACTCTAGGTAAGGATTAGTTTTTGTGTCTTACTTCGAGCTAGTTTTCCACATAGCCAAGACATAAAGGAGTCTGGGGGACTTTTCGGAATCGCATTTGGGTAGGTAAAACTTACGAAATCTCGTTTCACGTGAAGGGATTATTTTGGGTTGTCGGGGAAAGCAAGTGTGTTGTAAAATAGCCAAAATTGGGAAAATTGCGGACCTTCTATCCATGATGGGTGTAACCGCGTATGATAGCCGCTTTAGCGGTGGAAATTACCTCTATAGCGGCGGTCAAAGGGCGGTCAACCTACTTAAGACCGCTATAGCGGCAGCCTATCGCTATAGCGGGACTGCTATAATGGAGCGGGGACCGTTATAGCAGGCCGACGGGATTTTAATGCAGAAACAGCTCCCAAAACATTCAGTTTTTCACAATTTCATTTTGGGAGAAGGGTTAGGCGATTCCAGGCATTTCTCTTTCTTTTCCGTCAAAATTCTTCCCCAAGGTATGGTTTTTGTCCCCCAATCTTTGTATTACGTTTCCTATGCGATAGAATTGCTAGGAGGGAATTTGGGAAAGGTTAGAATAACCTAGGGATGGTGGAATTCGGGGAAAGAAGGGGATTTCAAGCATGTGTGTTCTTGGGTATGGATTAAAATACATTATTATGATCATAGGTTGTTTAATTCCCTCTTTTATCCATAAAAATGATGGAACTAGGAGAATTAATGGTGGGAAAGCCTGGGAAAAGGGTGGGATGATCATGGGTGGCCTGGAGTTTGAGGTTTTTGTATAATTCGCGTAATGTGCATGCCTTGTGTGTTAATTATATGTACTGTGTGTTGTTTTTAGACCAAGAATGAGAGAGGAATCCGAAACACGGGAAAGCTCGGGTCGAATAGAGCTTGGAACATTTCGAGGTAGGTGATGGCTTATGATTTTCTGTGAATGTGTATATTCATGTACTCATGTCTAAGTGATTGTATGCATTACATTGCTTAGAAAAGTTGTGTGGAATGTGTAGGTTCCTGTTTACAGTCTGTGATTGAATGGTGTTTACTTGTTGGTTTTACAAGTTGTGTGTGTTCATATATTGACTGTGGTTTGTTGACATTTGGTTGGCTCGGGTACCACGCCTGGTACAGGTATAACAAATGGTTGGCATGGGTACCACGCCTGGTACGGGTATAACACTTGGTTGGCATGGGTACCATACCTGGTACGGGTTTACTTTATTGCATCTTACATTGGTTAATTGATTATTGTATGTCATTGGTTGATTAGGTTTCGTGAGTGGACCGAGTTGTCTTTTAAAAGGTGCTATTGTTGGTGGTCCTTGAGTGGCCGGGAACTTTGTATAACTATTGTGTTGGTCTTGGTTTAGGCCTGGTGGAATCATTACTTTTGGTATGTGTCTAGAGGGGATTCCAGGGCAGGTCTTGGCTAGACGGAAAAGTATAGTTAATGGCTCATATTCATGGTATAGAACTGTAAGAGATGGATTTCATGTTGGGACAAGGTAGGTAGAGACTAGTAGTCTAGGACCTGTATACTTATTGCATGTTTTCCATATATTTACTTGCATATGTTGTACTGTTATATATGTTGTTTACTTGAAAACTGACTGATGATCCTACCAGTACACAGTGGTGGTGTACTGATACTGCATTTGGTTGTCTTTGGTGAGTACAGGAAATCTACCGGCGATTTTGACTTTCAAGGGTGAGTTGCTTGTTTCGAGCTAACTTTGGTTGTCCTAAGAGTTTCAGTCCATTTGTTTTGGACTTAAAACTATCTCATTTTTATATTTTGGGGTTGCATCCCCGTTTTCATATATTTGTTATTTATGTTTGGTACGATGACTTTCAGTTACTAGGAGGGATTTTCCACAGGATAATGACTATGATTAGTTTTTTATTTGTTTTGATTGCTAGTTTACTTTTTGCTTGCTGGTTTTAGGCTGTTAGTCTAGGCAAGGGTTGAACTCTATTGGTTCGCTCATCCGGGGTTTGGGTGGGTTCCACTCATAACGGGTTGGGTCGTGACACTATTAGTTATCAATTTAGGTTAGTGTTAGTTTATTACATTAATGTGAGTTTGTGAACCTTGAATATCTTGCTAGTTTAGGTTAGTCTTGTGAACCTTAGTTTAGGTTATAATCTTGAATTAGTTTTCAACTTTAGGTTTGGTTAGTGTTAGTTTTGAATTAGCTAGGTTCTTGAATTTGGAAATTTTGAATTAGTTTTGGGTTATGCATACAGATGTCATTAGGTGATGGTGATCGAGGTCGTCCTAGTAAGAGTACTAGAAAGTCTAGTAAGCCTAGGAAGATCTCTAGTAGGCAGATAGTGCATGACGATATTCCAGGTTGTTTTTCATCTTCCACACAGATTCGTTCTTCTCCAACAGTGTCTATCCCCTATGGCACTGGGAATCCCGTAGATTATCATGATCCTAGACCCACTACTTCTCATCACAGTTTCATGCCTATACCCACTATGCCTTCGCCACATGGCAGCGGGACTATCAGATTATTATTTGGTACTCCATCCCCACGTGATTCTTCTTTTCCCCACATATCAGGCTTGCGATTTAGAGATACCAGCTCTGAGTCTGACACATAGGCATCTACTCCCCCATTGACTCAGTGTTATTGATAACGCTCAAAGTACCACTCCAATTAAGAAGCGTAAGCGGTCGTTGTCAAATATAGAACCCAACAAAGGTTGGGGTCGATCCCACAGAGAATATGGTGAAAGTTAAGCCTTTAGTGAATTAGTTGACTAATGGTCAATAGTTTCCGGTAAATAAAGGGGGGGGGGGTTTGTGTGATCAATTTGTGAACCAAAAACAAACAATAATGTATGAGAAATAATCAGTAGGAGAATGAACTAGGGAAGTGTTCACCATGGCGTTGTAACAATGTCGATTCTAAGCTTAACCGGGTTCTTTCTATATGCTCATCACGATGTGATTGAATTAATGGTATCGTCTAAACATTTTTCAACCAAATAGACGAATTTACTTTTCAATTCTCTCAAACTTGAAAAGGTATGCTTTTATATTTCAATCCTAAACATCAAGTAGATTAATCTAGTTACAGCATTAATCATAAGACGAGAGTTGGTAGTCTCGAATCCTCGTTGTTAATCAAGTTTCCCGGTTTTAATCTCTTTACTCAAGCAAATTTAAACCTAGGCATGTTCTAATGTTTGCAACCACTAGAAAACGTTAAATAATGAATGACTAACAACGTGACAACATATATATTGAACTCGACGCCCGGAATCTATCTTGCTACTTTTGCCATGGCTCCCACAACCCTAGTTGTGGGAGGTTTAGTTAATCATGCTTGTAGAAGAATAAGAAGAAAGCCATATTCATAATAAAGAAAAGATATCCTTACAATATAGTGAAAACAATCTTCAATTATTCCAAGAACAAGAAAACAAAGATCCCAAGAACAACTCAAGAACACGAATTCAAGACAAGGAAAATGTGTTTCTTGCTCTCCAATTCTCTCCTAAAACTTTTGGGAGAACTATTGTAAAAAGCTTCTGTAATAAAATAAACCTAACATAGGGTATTTATAGGAGTCTAGGAAACAAATCCCAAAAATGTTAGGATTCCGCGTAGCGGACTGCCTAGGTGTGACGCTTTGGGCGACGGACCATCAACATCATGACGGACCGTCACGGTGGCCGTCACCACTGGGCAGTGGTGCTGCCTCAGGGTGACGGTTTGGGGCTGAAGGACCGTCACTGGCTTGACGGACCGTCACTCCAACCGTCACTCTTATCCAGAATGCTCTTTGTGCTCGTATTTCCTTCCGTTTCCGTGTTTGTACCTATTTTCTGAAAACATAACATAAAACAATCAACAACAACGACGGTTGCTTGAAAATGTACGATTGTTCTTAGTTTAAAGGAGTCGAAAGTGCCGTAAAGTGGTGGCACATCAACACCCTCAACTTAGACGTTCGCTTGTCCTCAAGCAACATAACATAAAAACAACAATACGACGACTCAACTAAGAAAACAAACTCGTGTCTCTAGCAACTCATGGTCATTCATTAGTTTAATAAATCAAGCTCCCTCGTAGCACACACATGTATGAAACGCTAACTTGCAAGGATCCAAATATGTCATTCCGATATGATAGAATATTATGCACACACGCACAGCTATCCTAACAGTCAATAGACAATACAGAAATCTTGGTGCCCTCACCACAAAGAAGTCCTATGCACAAAATTTAGGACTAGGTAAGACGCTCACACTCACAAATGATTTCAAACACTGCACATGCGATTCCATAGGCTTGCCCTTACTATTCTATTTCAGTTCTTCAGAAAGCCGCTCAGGATCACTACAGGACTTGTTTAGGCTTGTAATGAGGCTTCGGGTGCAGGTAGGATGCGTTTGGGGAATAGTGACTAAACCCTCCTTGGAATCACCGACCTACTTTACTTTGTCCATCCTTTATTCACCTCCTTCTTCCCTTCTTTCTAGCTACAGGTGCAGCCTCTTTATTTTGACACTTCTTTTTATTTCTTTTTCGTTCTTTTTCATCTCTTTTTCTTTTTCGTTTCTTTATCTTTCTTTTTCTTAGACACACACCCGGAATTTTCATTCTATCCACAACCAAAGTTATCCATCCTATTTTTCTTCTCATTTATCTCTATAGTAGCCACCCTCAACTTAGGCTGATTGCCTGAGTTGAGGTGCACGATGTCCAAGGAGGCCCAGGGCCAAAACAGGGATTCAAAGTTAAACAGGAACGATGACGGGTTATTGAAAGAACATGGTCTATTATGGATCAAACAGGGTTCAAAAGGACTATTTATATTTGGACGGTCTTATAGGTTAAGTGGACTGCACACAAAAAGGGCTTGTGATCCTTTCCTAAGCAACCAACTTCAAACTTTAACAAAATAGACCGGGCAAGTTCTAGATGCATGCACAGAGTAAGAATTTATAACAATATGCTCACACACACTTGGCACCAAGAAACCATACCACTACCAACTATCAAGACAACCCCTCGACTTAACATACTTATTCCAATCATAACCACACAATGACATTCAGGGATCCAGACAGTCAATCGTTTCAACATAAGTACAAAACCAGAAAATTTTTAAAGGGGGCTCCTTTTAGTCAAAGAAAAATGCCCCATGCTTGCTCTAGACACTAGAAAACAACTAAAAATTTAAACGAAAACCTAAACATGCCGGTTCTACTAGATAGCACACCGGAGGGAAAAGAACTCGGCAACAAAAACCCTCGGTGGTGACTCACAGGTTTCCCAACACCCTCAACTTAGACTCATGCATTGTCCCCAATGCATACATGTGAAAACTAAAACTGTGAGAATAAGGAATACCTGTGAAGTCCATAGGACTCAGATTCTGACATGATGTTGGAGACTGCCAGGGTCTCCAAAGCAGGAGAATTCGATGGAGTGTGTGCACGCGACACCCTCATGTTGCATTCCAGCTTCTTCTTTCATTGGCTCCACAGCTAGTCGTGACAACTTCTTCGCTCTTTCTTTGCAGATTCTCTTGCGGTGTTTTCGTTTCCTTGATCTATTTTCACCGCCTTTCTCTACATGTTTCTCTTCTCGCAACATCCTTCTCACAACAGCTAGAGTATCGACCAAACCCTTCTCCTCGAGATGCACATCCGCAGGGACTTCCTCAATAACATTGACGACCGCGACCACCCTCATATCACTTGGTTGCTTCATCAATTTGGACACATCAGACTTGACAACTTCATTGTTTAGCCTGAAGGTCAGTTCGTTTCTTTCCATGTCAACCAACACTCTAGCCGTGGCTAACAAAGGTCATCCCAAGATTATGGGAACTTCAAAATCCACTTCGCAATCAAATATCACAAAGTCAGCGGGGAATATAAGCTTACCAACCTTGACTAGCACATCGGATAATATTCCCACCGGTCTCTTTACTGAACGGTCAGCCATCAACACTCTCATGGACGTTGGTTTAGGTGCTCCCAAGCCCAATTGCTTGTAGACTGCTAGCGGCATCAAGTTGATGCTAGCACCAAGATCACATAAGGCTTTCCCGAAGTTGAGCTTCCCAATGGTGCAGGGAACAGTAAACGCGCCTGGGTCTTCCTTCTTTTCGACTAACGACCTTGAGGAAATAGCGCCGCAGTGGTGGAGGTTATCTTCTGGTTCGAAACTTACCGACCTCTTCTTTGTAATCAAGTCCTTCATGAACTTGGCATATCCGGGCATTTGTTCAAGTGCTTCCACCAATGGGATGTTTATTGATATCTGCTTGAGCATGGTACGCAAATTCAGGAACTTACTATCTTCCGTTTTCTTCTTTAGGTATTGTGGGAAGGGAGGCGGTGGCCGAGGCATCATAGTTGGAAGCTTTTCATCTTCCTTGCTTTTGTCCGCGGGCTTTTGAGTAGCCTCCTCAACCTCCTTGTCGTTGGCGTCATCAACCTCAACTTGAGTCTGAATTACCGGATGTGATTCCGGTAATATTTTTCCGCTTCTTGTGGTGATCGCCATACAACTCGCGTCATTCCTTGGATGAGTAGTGTCGCTCGGCAAGGTACCTGTCTTCCTTTGGTTCAGAGATGCTGAGATTTGCCCCACTTGCTGCTCTAATGTCTTGATCAAAGTGGAATGCGCCTCCACTATTTGACTCATGGCCGATAACTCAGTCCTTATCTCCTTTACCCCAGAGTCAATTGATTCTACCTTCAGCAGCATCTTCGCCATCATGTTCTCTAGCTTGGAAGTCCCTGCCTCGTTGCTAGCTTTGTCCCGATTACCAGGTGGTACATACAACCCACCTCTATCAGTGTTATTCCTCCAGTTTCCTTGCTCGCGATCTCTGTAACCAGCTTTCTCATAGTAGTTGTCCTTCTGATAGGTCCGACCTTGGTTTCCTTGGCCATTGGCCTGGAAACCCCACAAGTAATTCGCCTCCTCATCAGTTTCCAACTCTGCTGCTCTACCTTGGGAACCCACAGCTTTTACCTTCTCCATACCTCCTGAGAACAAGTGCTTTGTCAGTAGGTCCAACTGTGTTTTCAGATGCGCCATGTCTTGGTCGCGCTCCTCATCTTTTCTGCGCTGCTCAGCTGACATACCAACTGCATAAGTGCTAGCTTCTACCTCTGTATCCCGTGTATGCCAGGCCCTGTTGGTTTTGGTGAGCCTTTCCAAAGTAGTTGTGGCCTCAACAAAAGTGAGACCCATGAATGCACCACCTGCTACATTGTCTAACGTTGGCTTGGTAGCCGAATTTAGTGCCCTGTAGAACGTCTGCATCAAGAAGTTGTCGGTCAACTGATGGTTCGGGCATTGTGTCAGCTTCTTCTTGAACCGCAACCAAGTCTCATGTAAGGCTTCGTGGGGTTGTTGTCTGAAATTACTGATTTCATCCCTCAACTGTATCATCCTAGAGGGAGGAAAGAACCTTTCTAGGAAAGCTCCTTTCAACTCTCCCCAAGTTGTGATAGAGTCGGGGGTCAGCTCTGTCAACCACAATGCTGCCTCATCAGACAGAGACAACGGAAACAACCTGAGCCTGATTGCCGTCTGACTTACTCCCGGAAACTCGAACGACTTGCAGATGCCCACGAAATTCATCAGGTGCTGGTTTGGATCATCACCAGCAGCACCTCGGAACACTCCTCTCAAGTTCAACAGCTGGATCATCGTACTAGTGATGTTGAACTTGGCTCCGGGCGCTAGCGGTGGAAGAGCAATGGCGCCCGTAGCGCCAACTCCATCCAAGTCGATATCCTCATCATTCAGCATAACATCGTCCTGCAGACCACCAGCATTCAGATTGTATTGGGCCTGCAGTTCTGCAGCGAGCCTTGCTGCCTCTTGTTGTGCGTCCATATTCCGCCTTAATGTTCTAGCAAGCTCGGGGTCGTAAGGTAATGTTGATTCACCCGAGCGCCGGGTACCTGGCATGCATAACTCTGTACCCTGTCAAAAACAAAAACAACAAATAAACGTAAAAGCAGGAAAGTATGACTAAGAGTCAAACAAACACACCGGACTTAATAATCAACTGTATTCCCCGGCAACGGCGCCAAAATTTGATTACGCTCAAAGTACCACTCCAATTAAGAAGCGTAAGCGGTCGTTGTCAAATATAGAACCCAACAAAGGTTGGGGTCGATCCCACAGAGAATATGGTGAAAGTTAAGCCTTTAGTGAATTAGTTGACTAATGGTCAATAGTTTCCGGTAAATAAAGGGGGGGGGGGTTTGTGTGATCAATTTGTGAACCAAAAACAAACAATAATGTATGAGAAATAATCAGTAGGAGAATGAACTAGGGAAGTGTTCACCATGGCGTTGGTAACAATGTCGATTCTAAGCTTAACCGGGTTCTTTCTATATGCTCATCACGATGTGATTGAATTAATGGTATCATCTAAACATTTCTCAACCAAATAGACGAATTTACTTTTCAATTCTCTCGAACTTGAAAAGGTATGCTTTTATATTTCAATCCTAAACATCAAGTAGATTAATCTAGTTACAGCATTAATCATAAGACGAGAGTTAGTAGTCTCGAATCCTCGTCGTTAATCAAGTTTCCCGGTTTTAATCTCTTTACTCAAGCAAATTTAAACCTAGGCATGTTCTAATGTTTGCAACCACTAGAAAACGTTAAATAATGAATGACTAACAACGTGACAACATATATATTGAACTCGACACTACCCGGAATCTATCTTGCTACTTTTGCCATGGCTCCCACAACCCTAGTTGTGGGAGGTTTAGTTAATCATGCTTGTAGAAGAATAGAAGAAAGCCAAATTCATAATAAATAAAAGAGATCCTTACAATATAGTGAAAACAATCTTCAATTATTCCAAGAACAAGAAAACAAAGATCCCAAGAACAACTCAAGAACACGAATTCAAGACAAGGAAAACGTGTTTCTTGCTCTCCAATTCTCTCCTAAAACTATTGGGAGAACTATTGTAAAAAGCTTATGTAATAAAATAAACCTAACATAGGGTATTTATAGGAGTCTAGGAAACAAATCCCAAAAATGTTAGGATTCCGCGTAGCGGACTGCCTAGGTGTGACGCCTTTGGCGACGGACCGTCAACATCATGACGGACCATCACAGTGGCCGTCACCACTGGGCAGTGGTGCTGCCTCAGGGTGACGGTTTGGGGCTGACGGACCGTCACTCCAACCGTCACTCTTATCCAGAATGCTCTTTCTGCTCGTATTTCCTTCTGTTTCCGTGTTTGTACCTATTTCCTGAAAACATAACATAAAACAATCAAAAATGACGACGGTTGCTTGAAAACGTATGATTGTTCTTAGTTTAAAGGAGTCGAAAGTGCCGTAAAGTGGCGGCACATCAGTTATACACTTCTGCCATTACCTACATCAGCACTTTCTGAGGAGGAAGAGCAGGTGGATCTGAGACCACGTGAGAAGGACGTCATTGGTAAAGTCATGATTCAGCCTGATGGATCATCGTAAGTTTTTTTCTAAATTGATAAGTTTGTTTTGTTTTTTCATCTTAATTAATTATTTATGACTTGACATACTTATTATGTTCTTTACAGGTGGTATACCATGAAAGAGCTCAATCATGCTCTAAAGGAGGCAGTTAGGAGGCTTTTTACAAAACCTTGGCTCTCCTGGCAGGACATTTCAGAATCTATCAAACAGACCATGTTTGATGAGCTTAAGGTATATACATATATATATTAACTTTTCATAATATAAATATATATATTTATTTATATATATATATATATATCATCTAACACTAGTCATTTCTCTCTTTCAGACAATGTGTACTTGGAAATGAAAGTACAATAAGATCATTTTCACTACTTTCGAGAGAAAGGCCAGTGCCAGGTTGTCCCAATGGCTTAAAAGAGTTAGGGATACTATAAAGTGTGGATCTTGGCTTCTACCTCATCTTCATGAGCAGCTTAAAGAATATTGAAATTTGAAAGAGTTCAGAGCATTGTCTGACGAAGCCAAGAAAGCCAGAAGCAGTGTCAGAGGTGGATCGTTGCACACTACGGGTGCAAAGAGTGTAGCGAACATTGAAAGGGAAATGGTAAGTAATAATATTAGCTTTTTAACTTATATATTTATATAAACTTGATTAAATAATATTTATTACTTGATTATGTTAAATTTTATTTTGTTTGCAATAAAAGGAATTAGGGTACCCTCCGACTCATGCTGAGGTCTTTCGGAGATCCCACTTATGAGGAAAAATAAATGAGTCAGATCCGGATATATGGGTTGAGCAGAGAGCTCAAAACGCCTATGTAAGTTTTAAATTTTAAGATATAATTAAAGTACTAGCATATATATATATATATATATATATACCTATTTATTACGTATATATTATAATTTTTATTTTTTTATATGCAGAATGAGTTTGGACGTGTCTTGTCTGAGTAAGTCAAACTCAACAAAGACAAGACTTGACGGCCCAGCCTACAAAGGAGGAAGCCACTCAAATGTGGATCGAAAAAGTGGAAGGGGAAAGACAAAAAGGGAGAGTCTATGGTCTAGGCTCTAGGAATGATGTGCGACGCATCCAGTCAGGACTGGCAAGTATTGGATCCTCGTGCCAGGCGGAGGTGGTTGATGGTGTTTAGCTTACACATATGTTGCAGCAGATCGCACAACTTACTCAAGCCTTGGCAGAATCCGAGAAAAAATGGGCTGAGACCGATAAAGATATGTCCAGGACCATCGAGTCTCTTAAAGAACAAGTATCTTCCTTGATTGGTCGTAGCCGACGTAGTACAAATTATACTCCTTCCTCCTCGTCATCAAGTGATGATGTGACTGAGCATAGTGATAATAAGGAGGAGTATGTAGATACTACCCTCCATTAGGATTAACTCATTTAGTTCATTTCCTTACACTTTTTGATATTTTGACATTTTGACATATTTTTACACTTTGACACTTTTTATAAGTTATTCAATATTTTGTAGTTCCTTTTGGTAGACCTTTTATGTGATTAGTCATCTTATTAGTTGTAATTTAGTTTCTTGTTGATGTTGTAGTTGTTTTATGATTGTCGTGGCAGTAATTAGTGTTGCTTTGGGTTGTATTGAATTTGTTTTGTAAATGGCAGGTGGTGTATTTTGAAAATGCAGGTTTCTGCATCTAGAAAAAATGCAGAAAAGCGACGCTATCCGTCGCATTTTTAAAAAAAAATTACTAGAAAAAGCGATGATGTCCGTCGCTTTGTTCTTCAAGTTCAAGAACAAAGCGACGGACAGCGTCGCTTTCTTAAAAAAAAATCGTTGCTTTTTTATTTTCCTCGTTGTCCATCACTTATTAAGCTACAGTGTCCGTTGCTTTTGGAAAAGCGACTGACCACTTTCCCACGAAAGTGAGTCCGTGCTTTTGGCCAAAAAAGCGACGGACATCGTCTCTTTTGGCCATCTCTTTTTAGGCTTTTTTTAGTAGTGTACCATACATAGACTTTTACCAAAAATAGGTGTTGCCTTATTATCAAAACTTGTTTGATAAGGTTTCTTCAACTAGCTCGGTTGTAATCTTGTCCACGTAATCTCGATAGACAGAGCGAGTGATCTAAAGTTAAAGAGTGAATTGCTTTCTGTAATAATCTTGCAGATGTCTCAATGTCACGACCCAGACTATCGTGAGTGGCACCCACCCAACCCCCGGATAAGCGAACCGATAGAGTTCAACCCTTTTGCCTAGACTAACAGCCTAAAACAAGTAACGGAAAGTAAACTAGCAATTCGAAATTAGCAAATAACCAAATTATTAACATTATCCTGCGGAAAATCCCTCCTAGGAACTGAAAGTCGCAGTACCAAATAATTCTACCGACATCAAGCGTACAGGGATGCAACCCCAAAAGTAAAATACGGAAGTAGTTTTAAGCCCGAAACAAGTGGGCTAAAACTCTAAAGATAGATCCACGGTAGCCTGATCGAGCAGCTCACCCTTGAAGTCCAAAATCGCTGGTGCTATAGATGAGGTCGCGTCTCAGCCGCTGGAAGATTTTTTGTACTCATCAAAAGAAAAGCAAGTACAATATCAGTACACCACCACTGTGTACTGGTAGGATCATCAGCCAGTTTCCAAATAAACAGTGTATAAGCAGTACAACAATATCAAGTAAATTGTATGAAAGACATACAACAATGTTTACAGGCAGACCTAGACTACAAGTCTCTACTTAGCTTGTTCCCGCATGAAATCCACCTTTTATACTCTAACCCACCATCACATGGACATAACACACACCTTTCTGTCTAGCCCGGACCCACCCTGGGATCCCCTCTAGACGACACCTAAGTGTCAATGAACAACCCGGCCTAATCTAAGACTGACTCAACAATATAATAGAATTTCTCGGTCACTCAAGGACCACCAAACAAGTCACACATTTCAATAAACAACCCGGTCCACTCACGGAACCAATATCAATCAATGCAACACAACAATATAAATACAATAATGCAGTAAAATAAACTCGTACCTGGAGTGGTACCTGAGCCAACCGTTAGTATTCTCGTACCAGGCGTAGTACCCGAGCCAACAATTAGTATTCTCGTACCAGGCATAGTACCCGAGCCAACCGAATATCAATAATCCACAGTCAAATAGATGAACAAACAACTTGTAAACCAAAAGTAAACACATCGTTCAACTCACAGACTGTAAAACAGGAACCTTAGACATTCTACACAACTTCCCTAAGCAATGTAATTCATACAAACACTTAGATAAGAGTAAAAAATTGTGCAACATTTACAGGAATCGTAAGCCATCACCTACCTCAAAATAATTCAAGCTCTACTCAACCCGAGCTTTCCTGTGTTCCGGATTCCTTTCTCGTTCTTGGTCTAAAATAACATACAAGTACATGAAATTAACAAACAAGGCCTGCACTTACCCGGATTACACCAAATCCATAAACCCCAGGCCACTCATGATCATTCCACCCTTTTTCCAGGCTTTTTCATCGTTAATTTCCCTAGTTCTATCATTTTTGCAGATAAAAATAGAGAATTTAACAACCTATGATCATAATATCTTACTTTTAATAATACCCAAGAACATTCATGCTTTGAATCCCCCTCCTTTCCTGGATTCTACCATTCCTAGGTTATTCCAACATTTCCCAAGTTCCCTCCTAGCAATTCTACCACATAGGAAAAGTAGTACGAAGATTGGGGAGTAGAAACCTTACCTTAGGGAAGAAAATCAAATGAAAACCGCCTGGAATCGCCTAGCCCTTCTCCCAAAATGAAGTTGTGAAAACTGAATATTTTGGGGAACGTTTCTGCATTAAAATCCCGTCGGCCCACTATAGCGGTCCCTGCTCCGCTATAGCAGTCCCACTATAGCGGACGACTTCCGCTATAGCGGTCTTAAGCGGCGTTGACCGCCTTGACCATCGCTATAGCGGTATTTTCCACCGCTATATCAGAGGTCACTACGGCGAACCATTGCACTCATAACGGGCAGAATGTCCAGAAATCTCCCAGATTTGGCCATTTCACAACACACTTGCTTCCCTCGATGACCCAAAAATACCCCTTCACGTCAAACACGATTTCGAGAGTTCTACTTACCCAAATTCGATTCTGAAAAGTCCCCCGGACTCCTTTATTTCTTAGCTACCTAGAAAACTGACTCAAACCAAGACACCTGACCCAATCCTTACCCAGATTTCCCTAGACTCCACCTCGCTCCAAAACCGACCGAGGCTAGCTTAGCCCAGAATTTAAAACTCCCAAACCCGGAGTTTTCTAACTCTAAAACTTGGCACAATTGGACTACCTGTAATGATGGACTCGGTCGTTACACTCAGTCACACGGACAATGCCCAAAAAGTGGTCTATAAACTCTCTGTTTTTGTTAACATATCGTAAGACTGGTGTCATTTGCTCTCTATGTGAGATATCCTTCGATTCATCAACGAGTATTCTAAAATAATCACCATCTAAGTCTTTGATAATAGCTTTAATTACTTGTTTAATACAAGCACCCACAATTTCATTGAATTGTCGAACAAATATAATTATCATATCATTTTATGAAGCATGTTGTAATATTACATTTCCCACATTCGGATGGTTAACCCTATGAAATTTTAAAAGTTCAAGAAAAAGATCTTTGTATTCGAAATTTTCACTCTTATTATGACCACGAAATGGTAATCCATTTTTAGGAGAAATCTTACCTTATCGATTGAGATATTTAAGCGAATTTGATAATCACTTTTTGTTGTCTCAATTTGTTTGTGAAAAGAAGATTGAATCTATTGACCTTGATTCTCCAAATCAATCATTTTATTGAAATATTTATTATGAATATTATTATTTTACCAACATGCAATCTAAATCTTTCTGTATCATGGTTTCAATTCCTAAAACCATCTTGTATAAATGATTTTCCCACATTACCACGATTTTTAAATTCATTCTTGAACAAATAATAACATAAATAAAATGCTGCAGCATCTTTTATGTTATATTCCAACCATGCAGAATATGGAGGTTTAAACCCTCGGGATTAAATTGATATGTTTTGTTCTCTAACTTAGTTTTAGGATATTTACGAAGTTTTGGTTGACAAGTTCCCATTTGAATATGATATCTCCTCACATCATCTTGAATATTAGGACTATGTTGAGATATTAAATGTGCTTTCTTTCTTTGGAATCGCGTTCAAGAGATCCCACTCCAGGAATACAATTAATATTTGAAGAAAGAGGTGGAATAGTCTCTCTTTGAACTTCCGGAGCTACATGTAAAGTAACAAATGAACTGCTACTAGAACTTGATTGTCCAACGTACAACTTAGTCACGTATTTATCCATTTAGATGTTCAAGAATAAATGTTCCTACAAATTCAAATTACTATTCAACTTACTCACAAATTTAGCAATTGCAAATTCATAATAAAATAGGGAATCATACCCCTTTCACATTAAAAATAAGGAAATCGTACCTTTGCAAATTCATAGTAAAATAGAGGAATCACACCCCTTTCACATTCAAAAATAAGGGATTCACACTCTCGCAAATTCATAATAAAATAAAAGAATCACACCTTTTTCACATTCGAGAATAAAAAATCATAAATTCATAATAATTTTAAAAAGAAGAATCACACCTCTTCCGCATTCGAGAATAAGAGAATCACAAATTCATAATAAAAAAGAAGAATCACAATGCTTTCAATTTTAGAAAGGAAAAGAAACACGACCGTTTTAGGTCTTTTAGTTATTTAGATATTCTTTTAAAAGGCTGCTTTGAAATTGAAAAACGAAAGGGAGAAGTTGCTGGAGGGATCGATTCCTCAACCAAGAGAGTTAACGCCAACGCTTCAACAAGTGACTCATCCAGTAATTTTGATATATTTTTAAAAATTATACATATAAAATATCGAGTTTAGTCGGATGACCACGGGTTCACGTGACCCATTTTTTATACATAATTTTGCCCCTGGATGTCTTAGCAAAGAAAATTAAAAATCGACAATACACCCCACATCACATATAGACAATTAGACTTAGAATGTTGGGTTTAGACATATTTTTTTAAGAAATGAAATTTAAAAGTGTTGTAATGCATGTGAAAGAAGTAGATTAAAATTAAATTAATGATTAGAATTTATAAAATATTTATAATTATTTATGAAAAACTAATATCATATATTCAAATAGTTATAAAATTTATGTATATAATTTATCAGTTTAGTTTGGTTATTTTCTCAGTATTTATTTAGTAAAACCAAAACCAAACCAGTTTTTAAAATTTGAAATCAAACCAAACCAAATGTCGATTTTCTTTTAACCGATTTGGTTTGGTTTAGTTTTTCACCAAACCGTGAACACCCCTAGTTGTTGTTGGGTTCGAAATCGAGAAGGTGTCATGCGAAAGCTTATAATTGCAAACCCTTAAGGCGATAAATCAGATGACAAAGAAAAGCTATACTAAAACAACCATAATATATTGATAATGTTTGGTCAAGCGACCTACGTATAAGAAAATAATATAAAACCTAAATTATTGGAGAGAAATCTCTCCGTAAATAAAGCTCTCTAAAAGACTACATTGTGGATGCTATTGTGTTATCTACGAAAAGTAAAGATCTTCTATTTATAGAAGTCTAAAACTTTTTCTCCAAGAAATAATTAACCAATTATAAAAGAGATCTTTTCTTACAAGGAAACTTTTTCCTACAAGGAAACCTTTTCCACCAAGAAAACATTTTCAAGGTAAAACACAATTATGGCATAATTCAGATAAAGTAGTAAATTCAGGGAAAACCCTAACAAATCTCCCTTTGGCCTGAATTTTCCGCAAATTTAATCTTCATCTTCTTCTCCACATCATCTTCATCACTGCTGCTTGTCATGGTTAAAAATAAGATTTAAAATATTGTGGTTAAAAGTGGTTTAAAATATTTTTGTTTTTATTTTTAAATATGCAGCAACAGGTATGTTGAAAATATGGTTGAAACTTGAAACTCATTCTCCACATGTAGTATTTGGACAAAAATCTTCATTATCATCAAATTGGTTGCAACTTGATTTGAACCCATTTTGAGCCTATCTTCAACATCGATGAACCATTGGCACTGATACCACTTGTTGGGTTCGAAATCGAGAAGGTGTCATGCGAAAGCTTATAATTGCAAACCCTTAAGGCGATAAATCAAATGACAAAGAAAAGCTATACTAAAACAACCATAATATATTGATAATGTTTGGTCAAGCGACCTACGTATAAGAAAATAATATAAAACCTAAATTATTGGAGAGAAATCTCTCCGTAAATAAAGCTCTATAAAATACTACATTTTGGATGCTATTGTGTTATCTATGAAAAGTAAAGATCTTCTATTTATAGAAGTCTAAAACTTTTTCTCCAAGAAATAATTAACCAATTATAAAAGAGATATTTTCTTACAAGGAAACTTTTTCCTACAAGGAAACCTTTTCCACCAAGAAAACATTTTCAAGGTAAAACACAATTATGGCATAATTCAGATAACGTAGTAAATTCAGGGCAAACCCTAACAGTTGTAGTATCATGTTCTTCTAGGGAACTCTCACGTATTGAGGAGTTAGCTTCTGGTACAAGTTCTTGATGCTGAATATCCGTGTAGGTTGTTATTATAGCGACACATTGAGTAACTCAAAGGGTGTCATAAATATTACATTAATCGTTGAGAATGCAGTGAGATGTGGAATATCAATAAGAAGGTAGTGAAAATGTGGGTAAAACTATGATAAAGGTGAAAATTACACCTAAGAGTTAGAGTCATAATAACATTTACAACAATTAAATATTCTTAGGAAAAAGACCACATAAAGGAAACTGTATGGAATAGGAGGAAAGATCACTCCAGCTAACAGAGCATAAAGACGAGAGAAAAAGCCATAGCAAAAGTTGAAAAAGAGCACAAACAGCCACAACGGTTGGCAGTAGCAGCACATCTTTACGTATCTCACTGAGGGCATGATGGTGGTATTTTTATCTTTCATAATACTCTTGCAAAGTTGGCTTTACACTTTTTTGTATAGTGGGTACATCTCAAGATTTCAAAATATTGATCTTTTTATACTCAGTTTACTCATTTATTGACTAAAAAACTGCTAACTTCGTTGATATATATGAAAATAGTAATGGTGAATGGTTGTTTATCGTTTCTTTTAGATGTGTGATTCATTTTTGAAAACGCAAATTCTGTTTGTCGTCTCGGTTTCAATTTGTTTTCTTACTTTTCTTTTTAGTCCAATTAAAAGAGAAAGCTTCTTCCCCATTTTGGCAACTCTTTAACTCTATCTTTTCATATAACATGTTTAAGACCATCAGATTAAAGAATATTTTGGTACATCAAACATGTTTTAATTTAGGACTAGAAGATTCAAAAGTCTTCTTTACTTTTCTAAACTCCGTCTCAAGTAAAAATCAGACAACAAACTTGAAACGGAGGGAGTAATTGTATTCAAAAAGTGTGAATCTTGGTTAATTGAAGTTTTTTTGTGGAGACCAGAGCAGAGTGGGCTCTATTAGTAGTGGACTTAGATTTTTGTTGCAATTTGTGGACCTGTAATTTGAAATGGAAGAGCGTATGAAGAAGTATAGGCAGCTTAGTCCAGAGAGAGCCAAAGTGTGGACCGAGAAATCACCAAAATATCAGCACAGCAGCCCCATCAATATGATGGCAAAATGCCAGTGGTATACTATCTTTGTAGAAATCAACAACTTGAGCATCCTCATTTCATGGAAGTATCCATGTCTTCCCCTGAGGGCCTATACTTGAGAGGTAATGCGGTTCTGATTATTCGTTTAGACATATATGATGAATATGATTATAGAAAGTAAGTCACAAATTCTACTGGAAACAGCGTTTCTACCTCTGAGGTAGTGGTAAGGTCTACGCGCACTCTACCATCCCTAGACCCCACTTTGTGGGACTACAAGGGATGTTATTGTTTTTGTAAGTCACAAATTTTGGTTATTTCTGTTATTTATATGTCTTTTTGCAATCTTGAAGATGTAATCAAGAGGTTTAATGTTTTGAGAGGCAAAGGAATGGCTTCGTCGTACTCTTGGTCCTGCAAGAGGTAAAGACTCAACAATTTGAATTTAATTGTAGAATTTTGCTTTTAGTGAAATCGGATATCATACAGGTTTTGAATTGTCCGTTATTCCAGTTACGTTGTATGTTAATTTTACATTTATGGTCTGTTATTTACACAGAAACTACAAGAATAGATTTGTGTGGCATGATCTTTGTGAAGATGACCTAATTCTTCCTGCTCATGGTACTGAATATGTTCTAAAAGGCTCGGAGCTTTGTGAAGAATCCAATTCAGGTATCAATTACTGCTTGCAAACAATTTTTGGATCTATTTTAGGAGAATAATAGACAAGTAACATGTTTCGCTGCAGTGTCTTTTCTGGAAGTCGCTTTGTGCTGGAAATTCTTTTTGTAAATAGGGGCATAAGATTTCTTCTATTCATGAAATCACAAGTGTAGCTGGGCCTCAATTCTTTATTTGCAGGTCTCGCCAGTCCCGTGAAAAATGATAGATTTTCAAATCCAAAAGTATTACCAGAACCTCCATTCTCTAGAAGCCAAGATTATTCCTCTCCTCCGTCTAGCATGACTGAAAGATATGCAAAGAATTCTTGTGATGGTGAACCATCACTTCCTGCTGAAAATCCAGGTTCTTCGTGTAAAGGTTCTGTATGTTTAAGAGAGAGCACGATGAATAAGACTGATGGCCTAGCTGATGCTTCCGCTCAGACTCATAAAAAGGCAAACAACGCTAATACACCATCAAATGATAGGTCTTTAGAGGTTGAAAACAATGAAATAAATCAGGTTCAGATTTCTAGGGTGAATGTTTCAGCAGAGATACGCGTGGATTCAGACGCACATCCACCATCATCATCTGGTGGTAGAACAGATACGTTGATGTCTCTCATCAGATCAGATGTTAGCAAGCTCAGCAGCTTTAGGACACTTGAAAATGAGGAGTGTCATGCTCCATCAACAAAGCTAAAGCCTCATAATATGCTAATGCAACTTATGTCTTGTGGATCAATTTCAGTAAAGGATCATAGATTTGGCCTTATACATACGTACAAGCCAAGGTTAAGTTTAGGAAAGCTTGATTGCCTGACAAGGAATAAGAGGTTAATGGGTCTGAGTTTGGAAGATGAGGAATATTTCTGTGCAAGCTGGATGGAATCTACTATCCCCAAGGAAGGAGTACCTACCTTAAGTGCTGAGAGGTTGGTATTTTGGTTATACTTGCTACATTGGATGTCATCTTCTACTTAATAGGTGTTTAATCTGTGTGGAACTTTAAACTTTCTTTCAATTACAATGAAAATCAGGAATATGTCTCGACTAAGGTTCCCTAGACAAGAAATCTCTGGCGCTAGTATTCGATACATCAGTTCCCTAGACAAGAATTATATGGTGCTAGTTTTCTATACATCAGTTGCCTATTGTGCTACTAGTAGATTCTGTTCTGTATAGTTTTGAATGATATCTGCCTCTTTTGATGATTTTCCTGGTCTTGAATGTCAACCTTCATCATATACATCATCCAGTTGATTCTTGTGTTTAATTATTTGTTAACCCATTATCATTTCCTTCTCCTTTCTTATGATTGTAGACTTCCTAACTGTTAAGACTCAAAGTAATGATCACGGGGATACTGTATACTATTGTGTTTAGAACCTCAATGTCCACTTTGCAAATAATGTATACTAGAAAAGACCCACCTAATGCTTGTTTGATAACGTCCTGGCTTCATCCCTCGTAAGTGGTTTTGTTTTTATTGAAAGAATGATATGGTTTGGCAATTGTGTGGATAATTAATTGAACCAGAAAATTTCTTTAAATTTACTGGCCTTCCTCTAGTGTGTGAAATAGTATGCCAAACAGAGTTAAACAGATAATTGGTTTAACGATTACTCTGGCCATTGTGCTCGATGTCGTTCAACTTATAAGTCGACTATGCTTTGCGTATTATGGTTTTTCTTGCTATATCTGTAAAGTAATTCTACAATGCAGGACAAATAAGCAGCCAGGAGATTCAGTTAAAAATAAAGAGGGGCCAAGCTCCAGATGCTCAAAGTGCATTCAAGAATCCACCAATGCTTCCCTAAATAATAATTTACCAAGAAAATGAGTCGTTGAGATCCCGTCTTTCTGAAAGGCCAAGAATCTCAGCTGAAGGAGTAGACAGTTCGAGAACCATCACTTCTGGCATATCAGGTTGAGCAAGTGAGCGCATCATAAAGCCTTCCTCGGGAAAGAAACAGTCCACGAGAATAGGCTCTTAAAGAAATGAGAGAAAATGTGATTAAAATTGTAGAAGGTCAAGTTCACTAATTTCCAGGATTTCTTCTGGAGCTCAGATTATTATATGGTTGAAAAGCTCTTTTATTATTTCAATTAAGAAACAGTTTTGAAGAGCATAGGAAAGCAGCATGTGGGAAAATGAGTTTTTGTTGATAGGAATTTGTGGTGTGTTTTGATCTGGATCCATATAACAATAAGAGAAAAACTTCTGATTCTTCTACTACTAGTGAATTTGAATGACAGATACCAATAATTTTATTATATATATATATATACCTAGACGTATAATTAATTTCACTGAGAAAAATATATGATTAGTAGTTAGTAGTTAGCAGACTTCAAACAAAGTCATAAGTTATTATTTTGAACCAAAAAAATTATAAATTCACGGCAATCAAAAAATCATATAAAATATCAAATAAAGAGATCATATAGAGAACATAAAAAATGCACTAACATTATTCTTATGACCTTAATCATTAAAACGTAGAAGAATATACAATCTTCCGAGCTCTTGTAAGCCGATTACTATTCAATAGCCTTAATCTTATTTTTTGAGTCAATCTAAAATATGAATATATATATATATATATATATATATAATAAGCATAAAAAACATAATAACATAAAAAATTAATGTAATTATTTCTACAAAGTCTTAATATGTCTCTATTAACAGGGCCTACAATATTATGGAGTACCAAATAATGTCATAATATGACTACTAACTATTTTAGAGGTTATGATAATAAAAAAATTGTGGAAGTAATAAAAATAAATATCATAAGTTTTACATTAAAGAAATGATTTTTTTAGTTTATTAACATTTAATATTTAATATAATTAAGAGAGTTAAAAGAATATTTTATAATTTTTTAATATAGCACTAAGGGAAAACATAGAGAAACCCCCCAAAAAGAGAAAAGAAAAATTATATTTCAAAGACAAAAAAAAAGGTCACATCACTCATTTATTATCTAGTTAACTTACTCATACGAAGCACGACTAATATAAAAAAGTTCTTAGTACAAAGAAATAAATAATATAAAAAAGTTCATAGTACAAATAAATAAATAATGTAAGATATATATACCACAAAAATCAAAACACAATTGTATAACAACATACATATAAAAAATTAAATAGAAAAATATATCTAAATTAAAGCATTACAATATCTGCAGTTCGACCCGTTACTCGAGAAGGCAATCCTCTTCATAATACATAGAGGCTATATATAATACTAATTAATACATAGACCTTTGGTCTTATGTTACTCATGTGACCTTTCATTATTGTTTAAATAATAGTATCATCAATAATATTAATAAGTGTAAGACAAAATAAAAATTATTGAAGACCTTTGGTCTTATATAACTCCTCTCACCTTTCATTATTATTTAAATATTATTCATAAATAAAATTAATTTATGTAAATAATATTTATTAGAAAATATATTAAAGACTTTTGATATTTTAAAATGATATAAATAACATGCATTTTGGGCATGAATATAAATAAATATTAGAAAAAATTACGTACCTATATATTAATCATAACTAACTAATGAAATTTGTCTGATCAACATAATTTTTGACTTTTTGGATGAGAGCCTATAAAAAAAATTATTTGAACACTAAAATAATTACAAAACGTAACATTATTTTGGAGTAAAAACTTGTGAAATTAACTTCTTTTAGAGGAATAAATATTCATTTTCTCAAGTTTTTGTCATACAATCTTTAAATCACCTAAATCACCAAGAATGCCACTCTAGAACACTATTTATCTCATGGGTACAAGTATTTATCAACCATTTGGTCACAGTAATATATCTAGTAGTATTGCAATCCCGTGTTATTATGTCAACTCAACAGGCTAAGACAAATAAAATTTGACAAATAAAATAAAATACTCTTAGCTTATCAAGAATAACATAAATTAAAAATAGTAGAAAAATAACTTGATATGTTTCAAATATTTCATTTAAAGTAACATATCAGACAATTGATGATCCATCACCATCGGACTTTCGCAAACTCGGCTGAATAGTACTTGTCAAAATCAAAAGCGCAACTTTCAAATTGACTTTTAAACTATTGTGTAAGCTTTAAATTAATTTTGGTGGTTAATGAAATAAGAACGTGGGAATAAGAAAAGTTGAATTAGTGACTATTGAGGCTTTTAAGCTTCTTCTGTTACTAAAAGATAATGAGATAGTGGAGTATTATGAGACATTTAATAAAAGTTAGAGAAAAGTAAAAAAAAGATAATTGTGATTTTTGGCTAAAGAGTGGTGCCACATCACTTTTTTATGATTAGTTTTTTATTTGTTTTGATTGCTAGTATACTTTTTGCTTGCTGGTTTTAGGCTGTTAGTCTAGGCAGGGGTTGAACTCTATTAGTTCGCTCATCCGGGGGTTGGGTGGACTCCACTCACGACGGGTTGGGTCGTGACACTATTAGTTATCAATTTAGGTTAGTGTTAGTTTATTACATTAATGTGAGTTTGTGAACCTTGAATAGCTTGCTAGTTTAGGTTAGTCTTGTGAACCTTAGTTTAGGTTATAATCTTGAATTAGTTTTCAACTTTAGGTTAGGTTAGTGTTAGTTTTGAATTAGCTAGGTTCTTGAATTTGGAAATTTTGAATTAGTTTTGGGTTATGCATACAGATGCCATTAGGTGATGGTGATCGAGGTCGTCCTAGTAAGAGTAATAGAAAGTCTAGTAACCCTAGGAAGATCTCTAGGAGGCTGATAGAGCATGACGATATTCCAGGCTGTCTTTCATCTTCCCCACAGATTTGTTCTTCTCCACCAGTGTCTATCCCCTATGGCACTGGGAATCCCGTAGATTATCATGATCCTAGACCCACTACTTCTCATCACACTTTCATGCCTACACCCACTATGCCTTGGCCACATGGCAGCGGGACTATCAGATTATTATCTGGTACTCCATCCCCACGTGATTCTTCTTTTCCCCACATATCAGGCTTGCGATTTAGAGATACCAGCTCTGAGTCTGACACATAGGCATCTACACCCCCATTGACTCAGTGTTATACACTTCTGCCATTACCTACATCAGCACTATCTGAGGAGGAAGAGCAGGTGGATCTGAGACCATGTGAGAAGGACGTCATTGGTAGAGTCATGATTCAGCCTGATGGATCATCGTAAGTTTCTTTCTAAATTGATAAGTTTGTTTTGTTTTTTCATCTTAATTAATTATTTATGACTTGACATACTTATTATGTTCTTTACAGGTGGTATACCATGAAAGAGCTCAAACATGCTCTAAAGAAGGCAGTTAGGAGGCTTTTTACAAAACCTTGGCTCTCCTGGCAGGACATTTCAGAATCGATCAAACAGGCCATGTTTGATGAGTTTAAGGTATATACATATATATATTAACTTTTCATAATATACATAAATATATATATACATCTAACACTAGTCATTTCTCTCTTTCAGACAATGTGTACTTGGAAACGAAAGTACAATAAGATCATTTTCACTACTTTCGAGAGAAAGGCCAGTGTCAGGTTGTCCCAATGGCTTAAAAGAGTTAGGGATACTAAAAAGTGTGGATCTTGGCTTCTACCTCATCTTCATGAGCAGCTTAAAGAATATTGAAATTTGAAAGAGTTCAGAGCATTGTCTGACTAAGCCAAGAAAGCCAGAAGCAGTGTCAAAGGTGGATCGTTGCACACTACGGGTGCAAAGAGTGTAGCGGACATTGAAAGGGAAATGGTAAGTAATAATATTAGCTTTTTAACTTATATTTTTTTTATAAACTTGATTAAATAATATTAATTACTTCATTATGTTAAATTTTATTTTGTTTGCAATAAAAGGAATTAGGGTACCCTCCGATTCATGCTGAGGTCTTTCGGAGATCCCACTTATGAGGAAAAATAAATGAGTCAGATCCGGATATATGGGTTGAGCAGAGGGCTCAAGACGCCTATGTAAGTTTTAAATTTTAAGATATAATTAAAGTACTAGCATATATATATATATACCTATTTATTATGTATATATTATAATTTTTATTTTTTTTATATGCAGAATGAGTTTGGACGTATCTTGTCTGAGTAAGTCAGACTCAACAAAGTCAGGGCTTGACGGCCCAGCCTACAAAGGAGGAAGCCACTCAAATGTGGATCGAAAAAGTGGCAGGGGAAAGACAAAAAGGGAGAGTCTATGGTCTAGGCTCTAGGAATGATGTGCGACGCATCCAGTCAGGACTGACAAGTATTGGATCCTCGCGCCAGGCTGAGGTGGTTGATGGTGTTTAGCTTACACATATGTTGCAGCATATCGCACAACTTACTCAGGCCTTGGCAGAATCCGAGAGAAATGGGCTGAGACCGATAAAGATATGTCCAGGACCATCGAGTCTCTTAAAGAACAAGTATCTTCCTTGATTGGTCATCGCCGACGTAGTACAAATTATACTCCTTCCTCCTTGTCATCAAGTGATGATGTGACTGAGCATAGTGATAATAAGGAGGAGTATGTAGATACTACCCTCCATTAGGATTGACTCATTTAGTTCATTTCATTATACTTTTTGATATTTTGACATTTTGACATATTTTGACACTTTGACACTTTTTTTTAAGTTATTCAATATTTTGTAGTTCCTTTTGGTACACCTTTTATGTGATTAGTCATCTTATTAGTTGTAATTTAGTTTCTTGTTGATGTTGTAGTTGTTTTATGATTGTCTTGGCAGTAATTAGTGTTGCTTTGGGTTGTATTGAATTTGTTTTGTAAATGACAGGTGGTGTATTTTGAAAATGCAGGTTTCTGCATCTAGAAAAAATGCAGAAAAGCGATGGACAATGTCTCTTTTGTCCGTCGCTTTTCTGAAATTTTTAAAAAAAATCCAGAAAAAGCGACGCTATCCGTCGCATTTTTAAAAAAAATTACTAGAAAAAGCGACGATGTCCCTCGCTTTGTTCTTCAAGTTCAAGAACAAAGCGACGGACAGCGTCGCTTTCTTAAAAAAAAAAACTCGTTGCTTTTTGATTTTCCTTGTTGTCCGTCACTTATTAAGCGACAGTATCCGTTGCTTTTGGAAAAGCGACTGACCACTTTCCCACGAAAGTGAGTCCATCGCTTTTGGCCAAAAAAGCGACGGACATCGTCTCTTTTGGCCATCTCTTTTTAGGCTTTTTTTAGTAGTGTACCATACATAGACTTTTACCAAAAATAGGTTTTGCCTTATTATCAAAACTTGTTTGACATGGTTTTTTCAACTAGCTTTGTTGTAATCTTGTCCATGTAATCTCGATAGACAGAGCGAGTGATCCAAAAGTAAAGAGTAAATTGCTTTCTGTAATAATCTTGCAGATGTCTCAGTGTCACGACCCAGACCGTCGTGAGTGGCACCCACCCAACCTCCGAATGAGCGAACTCATAGAGTTCAACCCTTTTGCCTAGACTAACAGCCTAAGACCAGCAACGAAAAGGAAACGGCAATTCGAAATCAGCAAATAACCAAATTATTAACATTATCATGCGGAAAATCCCTCCTAGGAACTGAAAGTCGTAGTACCAAATAAGTCTACCAACATCGAGACTACGGGGATGCAACCCCAAAAGTAAAATACGGAAGTAGTTTTAAGCCCGAAACAAGTGGGCTGAAACTCTAAAGATAGATCCAAGGTAGCCTGATCGAACAGCTCACCCTTGAAGTCCGAAATCGCTGGTGCTATAGATGAGGTCGCGTCTCAGCCGCTGGAAGATTTTTTGTACTCATCAAAAGAAAAGCAAGTACAGTATCAGTACACCACCATGTGTACTGGTAGGATTATCAGCCAGTTTTCACATAAACAGTGTATAAGCAGTACAACAATATCAAGTAAATAGTACGAAAGACATGCAACAATGTTCACAGGCAGACCTAGACTACAAGTCTCTACTTAGCTTGTTCCCGCATGAAATCCACCTTTTATACTCTAACCCACCATCACATGTCCATAACCCATACCTCTCCGTCTAGCCCGGACCCACCCTGGGATCCCCTCTAGACCACACCTAAGTGTTAATGAACAACCCGGCCTAATCTAAGACTGACTCAACAATATAATAGAATTTCTCGATCACTCAAGACCACCAAACAAGTAACACATTTCAATAAACAACCCGGTCCACTCATGGAACCAATATCAGTCAATGTACACAACAATATAAATACAATGATGCAGTAAAATAAACCCGTACCTGGAGTGGTCCCTGAGCCAACCGTTAGTATTCTCGTACCAGGCGTAGTACCCGAGCCAACAATTAGTATTCTCGTACCAGGCATAGTACCCGAGCCAACCGAATATCAATAATCCATAGTCAAATAGATGAACAAACAACTTGTAAACCAAAAGTAAACACACCGTTCAACTCACAGACTGTAAAACAGGAACCTTAGACATTCTACACAACTTCGCTAAGCAATGTAATTCATACAAACACTTAGATAAGAGTAAAAAATTGTGCAACATTTACAGGAATCGTAAGCCATCACCTACCTCAAAATAATTCAAGCTCTACTCAACCCGAGCTTTCCCGTGTTCCGGATTCCTTTCTCGTTCTTGGTCTAAAATAACATACAAGTACATGAAATTAACAAACAAGGCCTGCACTTACCCGGATTACACCAAATCCATAAACCCCAGGCCACTCATGATCATTCCACCCTTTTTCCAGGCTTTTTCATCGTTAATTTCTCTAGTTCTATCATTTTTGCAGATAAAAATAGAGAATTTAACAACCTATGATCATAATATCTTACTTTTAATAATACCCAAGAACATTCATGCTTTGAATCCCCCTCCTTTCCTGGATTCTACCATTCCTAGGTTATTCCAACATTCCCCAAGTTCCCTCCTAGCAATTCTACCACATAGGAAAAGTAGTACGAAGATTGGGGAGTAGAAACCTTACCTTAGGGAAGAAAATCAAATGAAAACCGCCTGGAATCGCCTAGCCCTTCTCCCAAAATGAAGTTGTGAAAACTGAATGTTTTGGGGAACGTTTCTGCATTAAAATCCCGTCGGCCCACTATAGCGGTCCCTGCTCCGCTATAGCAGTCCCACTATAGCGGACGACTTCCGCTATAGCGGTCTTAAGCGGCATTGACCGCCTTGACCACCGCTATAGCGGTATTTTCCACCGATATATCAGAGGTCACTACGGCGAACCATTGCACTCATAACGGGCAGAATGTCCAGAAATCTCCCAGATTTGGCCATTTCACAACACACTTGCTTCCCTCGATGACCCAAAAATACCCCTTCACGTCAAATACGATTTCGAGAGTTCTACTTACCCAAATTCGATTCTGAAAAGTCCCCCGGACTCCTTTATTTCTTAGCTACCTAGAAAACTGACTCAAACCAAGACACCTAACCCAATTCTTACCCGGATTTCCCTAGACTCCACCTCGCTCCAAAACTGACCGAGGCTAGCCTAGCCCAGAATTTAAAACTCCCAAACCCGGAGTTTTCTAACTCTAAAACTTGGCACAATTGGACTACCCGTAATGACGGACTCGGTCGTTACACTCAGTCACACGGACAATGCCCAAAAAGTGGTCTATCAACTCTCTGCTTTTGTTAACATATCGTAAGACTAGTGTCATTTGCTATCTATGTGAGATATCCTTCGATTCATCAACGAGTATTCTAAAATAATCACCATCTAAGTCTTTGATAATAGCTTTAATTACTAGTTTAATACAAGCACCCACAATTTCATTGAATTGTCGAACAAATATAATTATCATATCATTTTATGAAGCATGTTGTAATATTACTTTTCCCACATTCGGATGGTTAACCCTATGAAATTTTAAAAGTTCAAGAAAAAGATCTTTGTATTCGAAATTTTCACTCTTATTATGACCACGAAATGGTAATCCATTTTTAGGAGAAATCTTACCTTATCGATTGAGATATTTAAGCGAATTTGATAATCACTTTTTGTTGTCTCAATTTGTTTGTGAAAAGAAGATTGAATCTATTGACCTTGATTCTCCAAATCAATCATTTTATTGAAATATTTATTATGAATATTATTATTTTACCAACATGCAATCTAAATCTTTCTGTATCATGGTTTCAATTCCTAAAACCATCTTGTATAAATGATTTTCCCACATTACCACAATTTTTAAATTCATTCTTGAACAAATAATAACATAAATAAAATGCTGCAGCATCTTTTATGTTATATTCCAACCATGCAGAATATGGAGGTTTAAACCCTCGGGATTAAATTGATATGTTTTGTTCTCTAACTTAGTTTTAGGATATTTACGAAGTTTTGGTTGACAAGTTCCCATTTGAATATGATATCTCCTCACATCATCTTGAATATTAGGACTATGTTGAGATATTAAATGTGCTTTCTTTCTTTGGAATCGCGTTCAAGAGATCCCACTCCAGGAATACAATTAATATTTGAAGAAAGAGGTGGAATAGTCTCTCTTTGAACTTCCGGAGCTACATGTAAAGTAACAAATGAACTGCTACTAGAACTTGATTGTCCAATGTACAACTTAGTCACGTATTTATCCATTTAGATGTTCAAGAATAAATGTTCCTACAAATTCAAATTACTATTCAACTTACTCACAAATTTAGCAATTGCAAATTCATAATAAAATAGGGAATCACACCCCTTTCACATTAAAAATAAGGAAATCGTACCTTTGCAAATTCATAATAAAATAGAGGAATCACACTCCTTTCACATTCAAAAATAAGGGATTCACACTCTCGCAAATTCATAATAAAATAAAAGAAACACACCTCTTTCACATTCGAGAATAAAAAATCATAAATTCATAATAATTTTAAAAAGAAGAATCACACCTCTTCCGTATTCGAGAATAAGAGAATCACAAATTCATAATAAAAAAGAAGAATCACAATGCTTTCAATTTCTAGAAAAGAAACACTACCGTTTTAGGTCTTTTAGTTATTTAGATATTTTTTTAAAAGGCTGCTTTGAAATTGAAAAAAGAAAGGGAGAAGTTGCTGGAGGGATCGATTCCTCAACCAAGAGAGTTAACGCCAACGCTTCAACAAGTGACTCATCCAGTAATTTTGATATATTTTTAAAAATTATACATATAAAATACCGAGTTTAGTCGGATGACCACGGGTTCACGTGACCCATTTTTTATACATAATTTTGCCCCTGGATGTCTTAGCAAAGAAAATTAAAAATCGACAATACACCCCACATCACATATAGACAATTAGACTTAGAATGTTGGGTTTAGACATATTTTTTTAAGAAATGAAATTTAAAAGTGTTGTAATGCATGTGAAAGAAGTAGATTAAAATTAAATTAATGATTAGAATTTATAAAATATTTATAATTATTTATGAAAAACTAATATCATATATTCAAATAGTTATAAAATTTATGTATATAATTTATCAGTTTAGTTTGGTTATTTTCTCAGTATTTATTTAGTAAAACCAAAACCAAACCAATTTTTAAAATTTGAAATCAAACCAAACCAAATGTCGATTTTCTTTTAACCGATTTGGTTTGGTTTAGTTTTTCACCAAACCGTGAACACCCCTAGTTGTAGTATCATGTTCTTCTAGGGAACTCTCACGTATTGAGGAGTTAGCTTCTGGTACAAGTTCTTGATGCTGAATATCCGTGTAGGTTGTTATTATAGCGACACATTGAGTAACTCAAAGGGTGTCATAAATATTACATTAATCGTTGAGAATGCAGTGAGATGTGGAATATCAATAAGAAGGTAGTGAAAATGTGGGTAAAACTATGATAAAGGTGAAAATTACACCTAAGAGTTAGAGTCATAATAAGATTTACAACAATTAAATATTCTTAGGAAAAAGACCACATAAAGGAAACTGTATGGAATAGGAGGAAAGATCACTCCAGCTAACAGAGCATAAAGACGAGAGAAAAAGCCATAGCAAAAGTTGAAAAAGAGCACAAACAGCCACAACGGTTGGCAGTAGCAGCACATCTTTACGTATCTCACTGAGGGCATGATGGTGGTATTTTTATCTTTCATAATACTCTTGCAAAGTTGGCTTTACACTTTTTTGTATAGTGGGTACATCTCAAGATTTCAAAATATTGATCTTTTTATACTCAGTTTACTCATTTATTGACTAAAAAACTGCTAACTTCGTTGATATATATGAAAATAGTAATGGTGAATGGTTGTTTATCGTTTCTTTTAGATGTGTGATTCATTTTCGAAAACGCAAATTCTGTTTGTCGTCTCGGTTTCAATTTGTTTTCTTACTTTTCTTTTTAGTCCAATTAAAAGAGAAAGCTTCTTCCCCATTTTGGCAACTCTTTAACTCTATCTTTTCATATGACATGTTTAAGACCATCAGATTAAAGAATATTTTGGTACATCAAACATGTTTTAATTTAGGACTAGAAGATTCAAAAGTCTTCTTTACTTTTCTAAACTCCGTCTCAAGTAAAAATCAGACAACAAACTTGAAACGGAGGGAGTAATTGTATTCAAAAAGTGTGAATCTTGGTTAATTGAAGTTTTTTTGTGGAGACCAGAGCAGAGTGGGCTCTATTAGTAGTAGTGGACTTAGATTTTTGTTGCAATTTGTGGACCTGTAATTTGAAATGGAAGAGCGTATGAAGAAGTATAGGCAGCTTAGTCCAGAGAGAGCCAAAGTGTGGACCGAGAAATCACCAAAATATCAGCAACAGCAGCCCCATCAATATGATGGCAAAATGCCAGTGGTATACTATCTTTGTAGAAATCAACAACTTGAGCATCCTCATTTCATGGAAGTATCCATGTCTTCCCCTGAGGGCCTATACTTGAGAGGTAATGCGGCTCTGATTATTCGTTTAGACATATATGATGAATATGATTATACACTCATATTATATATCCTCAAACAACTTAATAACGATATTAGGAGAAAAATCTACGATATTTTAGTTACTTTTGAGATAATAGAAATAATGGAACAAAGATGGATAGAACTAATTATACCAGATGATATAGATAACTTAGATTTATACGAACTAGATTTATATTCAGATCAATAAATAATGGAATCAACTACAAAAATGGAATCTTCCCACGACTTAAAAATAATAAATAACCCCTCAAAATACCAAATATTCTTTAAAGATAAAATATTAATCACTATCATTAAAACAGTTAATCTTAACAGAGATTTACAAAAAATTATACTTGATAAAATTATTAATTCTACAGAAGATCTTTGGCCATACGAATCAGATATATATTCAGATATAGACTCAAATTAAAAATAATGAATAAAAATACTTCCGCACACATACCGCGCACAGGGACTCCAAAAATGGTATCAGAGCATATGGAGTTATTAGTAAGAAAGAGCATATAGGAGTTATTAGTAAGAAAGAGCATATAGGAGTTATTAGTAAGAAGATAAGAAAATTGAGAAGAAAATTAAAAAGACTATACCCGGAATATAAACAACTAAGTATTACAAAAACTGATAATAACAAATTAAATAAGTTAATTAATACCATATCTAAAACAGAATATAAGTACATTAAATACTTAAAGAAACAATGACTGATAACAATAACAAACACAGACAAAAACTTAATAAAATGATTATAGAGAAAAGACAAGAATTAAAACATAGACAAAATAGACTAAACGCTAATATATTTGCAGGAGTTTGCCATAAATCCCTATTAGCACAAAGAAGAGTTATATTAGAATTACAATTACAAATAGACAGTCTAGAATATAAATACCAACATAATTCATAAATGAATAAAGAAGAATTCGCATTAGAAGAAAAAACATATGTAAATCCGGAAGGATTAAAGATAACAATAGTATTTTCTAATTTAGGAAGAAGATATAAAAAAATAGGAGATAATCTAAATTTAATGCTAGAAAAAGAAACGGTAAAATTAGAAGATAAATTAACCGCAATGGTTAGAATAACAAAAGAAAATGAAGAAATAGATAGGAAACGAGAAATTGAAAAAATACAACAACAAACTAAAGAAAAAATACAACGAATAGAAGAAGTAAAAAACACTAAAATAATAGAACTAGAAAAAGAATTAGAAATGCTAAAACAATTATATGCAAATAAGCAAAAAGAAAAAGAAAAACGTAGAGAAGAGGAACAAGAGTTAAAACTGACAAATGAAATAGAAAAATTTAAATTACAATTAGAAGAAGAACAAGACAATCTACCAAAAATAAGCATAGACGAAATAAGTGAAGAAAGTGATAATGATAATGATCTAGGAGAAAACTATTCGGAAACAAGTGAAACATATACCGAACTAATAGAAAAAATGGAAAAAGCAAAAATAAATCCAGAAATAAATACAGGAGATATGAGCAATGATGATAAACCAAGTACATCAGGAGTAAAAGACCCAAAGCAATTAAATCCAAGCTACTATAGGACAGACTATAATTCATATGATAAAAATAAAACGTTATGGGAAAAAAGGCCAAATAGGAAATGGACACCAAGGCAGATAACTGAACAAAATAATTTTTTAGATCTAGATTGTGTAGCAGATATAAATAAAACAATTCAATTATGGATAGGATATATCTTCAAAACAATTAATAGACAATAAAATATCGATAGCTGAAACACCAGGATATATAGAAAGAACACTCATAGGAACGGTAAAATTATGGTTACAAAATCTAACAAATGAAAGTCTAGAAACATTAAGAAGTAATAAAACATACGATGGAACAGATGCCACAACAGCTACGGAAATATTATTTAAATATGAAATAGCAATAAGAAATGAATTTAGTAGTATGACGACGGAAATAGAAGAACAAAATAAAGAAAAAATTATAAACAGAAATTTAATGTCAAAATTAGCAATATGTAATATGTGCTATCTAGATGAATACACTTGTGCATTTAAAAATTATTATTACAAAGGAACATATAATCCAGATGAAAGTAAAGAAATAAGAAAATTATATTTTACTAAATTACCAGAACCTTTTAGTTCAAAAATAATAAAAAATTGGAATGAAGCAGAATTAGTAGATACTCTAGGAGCTCGAATAAAATTTTTACAAAATTGGTTTATGGAATTATGTGAAAAATACAAAGAAAATATTAAAATGGGTAAAATATTAGTAAGAAATTTAGCATGTTGTAAAGATAGAACAGCACCCCAATTCGGATGCACAGATAAATATTATAAAAAACATAAGAAAATAAAAAGATATAGTAGTAAATATAAACCATATAAATCAAAATATAAGTATAAAAAACCAAGAAGAAGATATTATGTAAAAAATTACAAATATAAAAAAACCATATAAAACAAAGAAAAAATTAACGGAATGTACTTGTTACAATTGTGGAAAACTAGGACACTTAGCTAGAGATTGCAAATTACCAAAAAATCCAAAGAAAAAACAAATTACTGAAATAATAATAGGAGATGATAAATATACACAAATGGAATATATAGATTATGAATTAGAGAGTGAAGACAGTATATATGAATTATCAGAAAATGAATTATCAGAAAACGAAAGCGAAAATGATATAAATAATAATATAGAAGAATCGGAAGAAGAAAATTATGACTGAAAAAGATATAAGGATAATACAACAAGAAGAACACCAAGATGAACAAACCTCAGAACAAAAAATAATATTTGACACTAATATATTTGAACAAATAAAGGGAAAAGAATTAGATCTAAGCATAGATAAAATATTAGAGGTACCAACAATAAAAAATTGGTTTAAAAGACAAAAAGAAGAATATTATGTAATAAGCCAAAGAGAACATATAATAGATTGTAAATATATTAAAGGTAAAGCTAGAATACCAATCTTAAATAAAAAAGTACTAAATAAAGAAATACAAGATATAAAAGCAAAAAATCCAATAAAATACGTACATTTAGGAGGAACAGAAATATTAATAAAAGCATGTTTTAGAGAAGGAATAGATACCCCTATAGAAATATACTTAGCGGATGATAGAATTATACAACCTATAGAAAAAAGTGTAATAAGTGCAGTGAAAGGAAATCTAATATACCAAAAATTTAAATTCATAATAAGTGCAAATTATTCAGTAGCAATAGATGATAAAAATATAGATAGATCATTAGTTTTATACTGGAAAATGTCGGGAATAGAACTAGCACCAGGAAGTAAGATATTTACGGCAAGATGTAAAAACTTATACATCCTTACAACAAAACATAAAATAACAGCTAGAAATAAAATAAATAGAATTAAAATAGAAAATCCGTTTGAAAGAATAGTATCAGTTATAGATAATAATGATTATAGTTATGCAGAAATGGACATCGAAGAAGACTTAGAAATAGTAAAGGAAAGAATAGAAACGTCAAAACGAACAGGTAATGAAATACCAGAAACATCATCAAGAATGAGTACATCAAGAAGGATAAGTTATGTAACTCCACCAAAATTAATAGAAGAAATAAAACCATATCATTACTATATAACAGGATTAATGGATCAAAGAAAATATTTAATATTAATAAATACAGGACAACAAGAAAATTATATTGCAAGAGAATTAATACCAGAAAAAGAAATAATAACAAATGAACAACAAATTCGGAATTACCAAAAGCATTAAGAAAAATTGAAGAAACAACCGAAAAAGAATTAATTATTGGAGGAATACCAATATTAATAAATTTCAAAATATATCAAGGAGATAAAAATATCACCCTAGGAGCAAAGTGGTTAGAAAAAGTTAAACCATATAACCTAGAAGATAAGCAATTAACAATAATTATGAAAATAAAAAGGTAGTAATCAAAAGAACCTTAATATGATAAAATAATAAATTAACATAATAAATGACAAAAATATATATACTTGCCAAAATAATAATAGAAGGATACTATAATAGATATTATACACCTATGATGGATACAGGAGCAGAAGCGAACATGTGTAAACATAATTGTCTACCAGAAGATAAATGGGAAGAATTGAAAACACCCTTAGTAGTAACAGGATTTAACAATGAAGGAAGTATGATAACACATAAAGCAAGGAATCTAAATTATTCCCACATACTATAACAAAGACACATTGGTGGTTTACTACCCCATGTGGACAAAGAGTAGGAGCAAAAAGAGTAAATAATAAATTAAGAAAAACAACACCATGGATCAAAGGAAGTGAGAAAATTACCCAAAAACTAGAAAATATAACACCAAGCTACCATAAAATAGAAATAATCATATTTTCTATAAATAAGATAAAACTACTCCAAGATAAATTAGAACTACTATATAATGATAATCCCTTACAAGGATGGGAAAAACATCCCTTACAAGGATGGGAAAAACATAAAACAAAAATAAAAATTGAACTAATAGATGAAAATAGTATAATAATGCAAAAACCTTTAAAATATAATTTTACGGACCTAACAGAATTTAAAATGCATATACAAGAATTATTGGACAATAAATATATACAAGAAAGTAACAGCAAACACACTAGCCCAGCATTTATAGTTAATAAACATAGTGAACAAAAACGAGGAAAAAGTAGAATGGTTATAGATTATAGAAATTTAAATGCCAAAACAAAATATAATATAATACTAAAAATCAGACAAATACAAGGATATAACTATTTTAGTAAATTTGACTGTAAATCAGGATTTTACCATTTAAAATTAGAAGATGAATCTAAGCAACTAACAGCATTTACTGTACCACAAGGATTTTACGAATGGAATGTACTACCCTTTGGATATAAAAACGCACCAGGTAGATACCAACATTTTATGGACAACTACTTTAACCAATTAGAAAATTGCATAATATATATAGATGATATACTATTATATTCTAGGACAGAGGAAGAACATATAAAATTATTAGAAAAATTTATAAACATCATAGAAATATCAGGAATTAGTTTAAGTAAAAAGAAGGCAGAAATAATGAAAAATCAAATAGAATTTTTAGGTATACAAATAGATAAAAATGGAATAAAAATGCAAACGCATATAGTACAGAAAATAATTAATTTAAATGAGACACTTGACACAAAAAAGAAGCTACAATCATTTTTAGGATTAGTTAACCAAGTAAGAGAATATATCCCTAAATTAGCAGAAAACTTAAAACCACTGCAGAAAAAATTAAAGAAAGATGTAGAATACCATTTTGACGAAAAAGATAAAATGCATATAAAAAAGATTAAAAATTTATGTAAAGAACTACCAAAACTATATTTTCCAGATGAAAAAAGGCAATTCACATACATAGTAGAAACTGATTCTAGTGATCACAGTTATGGAGGAATTCTCAAATATAGATATGATAATGAAGAAATTGAACATCATTGTAGATATTATTCGGGATCATACACGGAACCACAATTAAAATGGAAAATAAATAGAAAAGAACTATTTGGGTTATATAAATGTTTATTAGCATTTGAGCCATATATTGTTTATAATAAATTTATTGTAAGAACAGATAATACACAAGTAAAGTGGTGGATAACGCGAAAAATACCAGACTCAGTGACAACAAAGGAAATAAGAAGACTTGTATTAAATATACAAAATTTTACATTTACAATTGAGGTTATAAGGACTGACAAAAATGTTATTGCAGACTACCTATCAAGACAAAGGTACTCAAACTGAGCCAGAAGATAATACAATGAATAAGATACTCGAAGCCATTACTACACTTTGTATTAAAGTGGACAGTATGGATGAAGAGATAAAAAAGCTAAAGACTAATGAAGTTAATCTGAAGTCTAAGGCTAAAGATAGCAGTCCCCAGGAAGACTATAAACATCCGGAGCTAGAAGGAGACGTTGGGAAACTCCGAAAAACCCAAAACAATTTATTTGCTAATATTGCAGGTACAAGTGCAGGTACAAGCGGACAACCTACAAAACCACAATATAAAAATACCAATTTAAATACCATGTTCACAAACCCATTTACCCAAAAAATACAAAAACCAGTCATGGCACCACCCCAAATAAATACATACGCAGCAAGTTTACACCAAGAGAAAAAGATATACAACCATTTGTCCCAAAGCTACATACAAAACATATATAGAATCCAGACATATTTAAACCTAAACCCAAGATCAGTTACAACTACAGACCCAACCCAAGACTACATAACCCAAAAATTACAAGGATATAACAGACTTATCGCACAGCCAAAGACAAGTTCGAACCTAGTCAAAACATGTTACCATTATGGACTACTTAGTACAGTATATACATATGACGAAGAAGAGCTACAAGGAATACCAGAGATACACCAAGCATTTCTAACCTACAAAAGAGTTACGAAAGGAAATTTATTCTATGTGAAATTTTATACAGCACCAGCAGAGATATTATATGACGAGATAAAACCAGTGATCCAAGTTGTAAAGTTAGGATTGACAAAAAACATGATATTACCAGACGATATAATAACACAACCAGAAATACCTATGATCGAGATACCCAATTTCTATGCAAACAAACGAATTATTGGAATTTCAACTATTATTCAAGAGCTAGCAGATAATTATCTAAATGGAAACGCAATATGGAGCTACTACGCCAGAGATCAATTAATGATTTATTCAAATTCAAGAAGTGTAAGAGAAGCAGATATGGAAGAAGTTCAGCAATGGATATTATCACTACTTAGACCAGAAGATAAACCGACGACAAGAGCATTGAAGAATGAATTTATTTCTCAAAATCTATTAACAAGATACTGCAAGATAATTAGTCATAAATATCCAGATCATCGTTGTTCGAAATGCAATGGAGGAGATATGACAGAGATACCGGCTGTACAATTGGAATAAAAATATGGAGTGGAATAAAGATATGTGGAAAGAAGAAAAAGAAGATACGTGAAAAAGACAAAAAGAAAAAAGACATGTGGACAAAAGATATGTGGAAAGAAGAAAAAGTGAAAAAGACAAAAGGAAAAAAGAGACATGTGGAAAGCAGGAAAAGAAAAGTTTGAAAAATGTAGAAGTAAGTAGGTAAACGTCATTGTCAAGTAGATAAATGTCTATCAGCTATTTAAGTTTTTGTATCGTGTTGTAAAAAGCCATAAAATAGTGGACAGATGTAAAAGTAGGAATAGTATAATTTTTGTTTTATTATAGAAAGTCGTAAAGTAAATAGTAAGAGTCATTCATGAACAGTAAAGGTCATTCATGAAAGGTCATTTGTGAATAGTAAGAGTCATATGTAAATAGTAAGAGTCGTTTTTTCCTTCTATAAAAGGAGGGAAGAGGATGTAGGAGATCATGAGAGAAAAAAAACAAGAATCAAGAAAAAAAAAATCCCCTCACCTCTAAAATCCCCCACTTGTAAACTTCCATATATATAAATAAAATATATCTTTTAAATAAGCTATGGAGCATCTAGAAGAGCTAAAAAATCAGGTATACTTATTCATAGTCATGTATAGCTAAACTTTTATATTCCTTATAATCTCTTTTATATCATAATTGTTTATCATGTTTTAGTACTGTTATGAAGAACATCTTAAGAAAGCTTGCCATGGCCAAATATTGCTGAGAGTAGTTAAGCCCAGACTATGCCATCCTACGGTCGAAACCGGTAGGCAAGGAGGCCGTTTAGGGGAGTAGACAAAGTTGAGGCGCTGTTAGGGTAAACGATTGAAGCAAGAAAAGCATGGTAGTGGCTAGAAAAGATTGTTCAAAATAACTTATTAAAAGATGATGAACTTTATGATAAACAAAGAGATTAGAGGGAATATGTTTAGTGAAAAACATGACAAGAATAAATACTGATTTAATGAGCAATAATACATACCTAATAGATGATAATAATAATTATAAAATACTCATATTATATATCCTTAAACAACTTAACAACGATATTAGGAGAAAAATCTACGATATTTTAGTTACTTTTGTGTAATGACCCTTCCGGTCATTCCCACGTTTAAGTTTTGAAGTCAAGCAAATCGACAAAAGATATCGTAAGACCTTTAACAAATTTTCTGAACCTTGGGTCAAATGTATCAGGACTTTTCTCCCAATATACAAAGGGACTCCAATTTGTATTTTTAGATTCCTTGCTTTATGTGTTATCATACTTCCTTCATTGTTAAATCCTGTTACTACTAAGGGTGTTTTCAATTCTTCCCATTTATCTTCTGGTAGACAATTATGTTTACACATGTTCGCTTCTGCTCCTGTATCCATCATAGGTGTATAATATCTATTATAGTATCCTTCTACTATTATTTTGGCAAGTATATATATTTTTGTCATTTATTATGTTAATTTATTATTTTATCATATTAAGGTTCTTTTGATTACTACCTTTTTATTTTCATACCTTATTGTTAATTGCTTATCTTCTAGGTTATATGGTTTAACTTTTTCTAACCACTTTGCTCCTAGGGTGATATTTTTATCTCCTTGATATATTTTGAAATTTATTAATATTGGTATTCCTCCAATAATTAATTCTTTTTCGGTTGTTTCTTCATTTTTTCTTAATGCTTTTGGTAATTCCGAATTTTGTTGTTCATTTGTTATTATTTCTTTTTCTGGTATTAACTCTCTTGCAATATAATTTTCTTGTTGTCCTGTATTTATTAATATTAAATATTTTCTTTGATCCATTAATCTTGTTATATAGTAATGATATGGTTTTATTTCTTCTATTAATTTTGGTGGAGTTACATAACTTATCCTTCTTGATGTACTCATTCTTGATGATGTTTCTGGTATTTCATTATCTGTTCGTTTTGACGTTTCTATTCTTTCCTTTACTATTTCTAAGTCTTCTTCGATGTCCATTTCTGCATAACTATAATCATTATTATCTATAACTGATACTATTCTTTCAAACGGATTTTCTATTTTAATTCTATTTATTTTATTTCTAGCTGTTCTTTTATGTTTTGTTGTAAGTATATATAAGTTTTTACATCTTGCCGTAAATATCTTACTTCCTGGTGCTAGTTCTATTCCCGACATTTTCCAGTATAAAACTAATGATCTATCTATATTTTTATCATCTATTGCTACTGAATAATTTGCACTTATTATAAATTTAAATTTTTGGTATATTAGATTACCTTTCACTGCACTTATTACACTTTTTTCTATAGGTTGTATAATTCTATCATCCGCTAAGTATATTTCTATAGGGGTATCTATTCCTTCTCGAAAACATGCTTTTATTAATATTTTTGTTCCTCCTAAATGTACGTATTTTATTGGATTTTTTGCTTTTATATCTTGTATTTCTTTATTTAGTACTTTTTTATTTAAGATTGGTATTCTAGCTTTACCTTTAATGTATTTACAATCTATTATATGTTCTCTTTGGCTTATTACATAATATTCTTCTTTTTGTCTTTTGAACCAATTTTTTACTGTTGGTACCTCTAATATTTTATCTATGCTTAGATCTAATTCTTTTCCCTTTATTTGTTCAAATATATTGGTGTCAAATATTACTTTTTGTTCTGAGGATTGTTCATCTTGGTGTTCTTCTTGTTGTATTATCCTTATATCTTTTTCAGTCATAATTTTCTTCTTCCGATTCTTCTATATTATTATTTATATCGTTCTCGTTCTCGCTTTCGTTTTCTGATAATTCATTTTCTGATAATTCATATATACTGTCTTCACTCTCTAATTCATAATCTATATATTCCATTTGTGTATATTTATCATATGAATTATAGTCTGTTCTATAGTAGCTTGGATTTAATTGCTTTGGGTCTTTTACTCCTGATGTACTTGGTTTATCATCAGTGCTCATATCTCCTGTATTTATTTCTGGATTTATTTTTGCTTTTTCCATTTTTTCTATTAGTTCGGTATATGTTTCACTTGTTTTCGAACAGTTTTCTCCTAGATCTTTATCATTATCACTTTCGTCACTTATTTCGTTTATGCTTATTTTTGGTAGATTGTTTTGTTCTTCTTCTAATTGTAATTTAAATTTTTCTATTTCATTTGTCAATTTTAACTCTTGTTCCTCTTCTCTACGTTTTTCTTTTTCTTTTTGCTTACTTGCATATAATTGTTTTAGCACTTCTAATTCTTTTTCTAGTTCTATTATTTTAGTGTTTTTTACTTCTTCTATTCGTTGTATTTTTTCTTTTGTTTGTTGTTGTATTTTTTCAATTTCTCGTTTCCTATCTATTTCTTCATTTTCTCTTGTTATTCTAACCATTGCAGTTAAATTATCTTCTAATTTTACCGTTTCTTTTTCTAACATTAAATTTAGATTATCTCCTATTTTTTTATATCTTCTTCCTAAATTAGAAAATACTATTGTTATTCTTTTTCGGTTGTTTCTTCAATTTTTCTTAATGCTTTTGGTAATTCTGAATTTTGTTGTTCATTTGTTATTATTTCTTTTTCTGGTATTAACTCTCTTGCAATATAATTTTCTTGTTGTCCTGTATTTATTAATATTAAATATTTTCTTTGATCCATTAATCCTGTTATATAGTAATGATATGGTTTTATTTCTTCTATTAATTTTGGTGGAGTTACATAACTTATCCTTCTTGATGTACTCATTCTTGATGATGTTTCTGGTATTTCATTACCTGTTCGTTTTGACGTTTCTATTCTTTCCTTTACTATTTCTAAGTCTTCTTCGATGTTGTTTTGACTAGGTTCGAACTTGTCTTTGGCTGTGCGATAAGTCTGTTATATCCTTGTAATTTTTGGGTTATGTAGTCTTGGGTTGGGTCTGTAGTTGTAACTGATCTTGGATTTAGGTTTAAATATGTCTGGATTCTATATATGTTTTGTATGTAGCTTTGGGACAAATGGTTGTATATCTTTTTCTCTTGGTGTAAACTTGCTGCGTATGTATTTATTTGGGGTGGTGCCATGACTGGTTTTTGTATTTTTTGGGTAAATGGGTTTGTGAACATGGTATTTAAATTGGTATTTTTGTATTGTGGTTTTGTAGGTTGTCCGCTTGTACCTGCACTTGTACCTGCATTATTAGCAAATAAATTGTTTTGGGTTTTTCGGAGTTTCCCATCGTCTCCTTCTAGCTCCGGACGTTTATAGTCTTCCTGGGGACTGCTATCTTTAGCCTTAGACTTCAGATTAACTTCATTAGTCTTTAGCTTTTTTATCTCTTCATCCATACTATCCACTTTAATACAAAGTGTAGTAATGGCTTCGAGTATCTTATTCATTGTATTATCTTCTGGCTCAGTTTGGGTACCTTTGTCTTGATAGGTAGTCTGCAATAACGTTTTTGTCAGTCCTTATAACCTCAATTGTAAATGTAAAATTTTGTATATTTAATACAAGTCTTCTTATTTCCTTTGTTGTTACTGAGTCTGGTATTTTTCGCGTTATCCACCACTTTACTTGTGTATTATCTGTTCTTACAATAAATTTAAAAAAATAGGAGATAACCTAAATTTAATGTTAGAAAAAGAAACGGTAAAATTAGAAGATAATTTAACTGCAATGGTTAGAATAACAAGAGAAAATGAAGAAATAGATAGGAAACGAGAAATTGAAAAAATACAACAACAAACTAAAGAAAAAATACAATGAATAGAAGAAGTAAAAAACACTAAAATAATAGAACTAGAAAAAGAATTAGAAATGCTAAAACAATTATATGCAAATAAGCAAAAAGAAAAAGAAAAACGTAGAGAAGAGGAACAAGAATTAAAACTGACAAATGAAATAGAAAAATTTAAATTACAATTAGAAGAAGAACAAGACAATCTACCAAAAATAAGCATAGACGAAATAAGTGAAGAAAGTGATAATGATGCCCTCTGTGGCTTATGACAGGATCCTGATAGATATGATTCTAACCTTGGCAGATTAGGACAACCTTTTTCAGTGTGGGTGTATGATACTGGACTCCATGTAGCTTATCATGGTTTATGTTGGTTAAGAAAAACTCCCGTATGAATGTTTTGACTTGTTTAATCTCTCCTCTATGCTATCTTTCATTGCCAAGAAAGTTTGAAGCATGGAATAGATACTCTCTAAGCTAGTATTATCTTCTTCGCTTGTCAAATTATGACTCCTTTCAATATCACAAGCACAACTAGCACCATTGTTAGCATAAGAAGGGGGAGGAGGAAGATAAGTAAGGAAATTTCCCCAATGTCCATCATAACCACTACATAAATAGCAATTACGCCCATCATAGGAGTGAGATGGTGAATACCTCCCTTTCCTAGGGCCAATTCAATAATTTTGCTAATAGTGGGGTCCTCCACAATAACAAAAAAGATCATTATAATAGGAGTTGCAACCACCAAAACCTCTAGCATTTTGGGATGCAATAGAATCAATCAATAAAAAAAAAACTAACTAAAAGAAAAACAAATATTCAGAAATTTGAACTAAAGTATGTAAATTCAAATTCTAAACTAACCCTAATATGCCAAATTGTTCGTCGGCAATGGTGCCATTTTTTATGATGCTCAAAAGCACTCTCCTGAAGTAGGTGGTAGTGATCATCAATAAAAATAATAAATATATCCAACGGATGGTTGGGGTCGAATCCACGGAGAACAATTTAAAGGCTAAACCCTTTTATTTTATATTTTGAGCATTTGCTTTCTCCTTGAACTCAATTCGATACAATCTATATTTAGCTATGCAAAGTCCCTTGGGTATGACCCCGACACTCGTTGGGATTATAAATTTTTTTTGTTGTACGATCACCGTGACTTCCTACTTTGGAGAGCAGGATTTGAGCGTTCATCAATTAGTCAACCTAAAATACATCTCCAGGAACTCATAATGGCCATAACATGTCCTGAATGTTGTCTTAGGGATGTCCTCTGTCCTAATCCTCAACTGATAGTAGCCGGACCTCAAATCAATCTTCAAAAACATGGCTGAACCCTGAAGCTGAACAAACAAGTCATCAATTCTCGGCATCGGATACCTATTCTTCATTGTCACCTTATTCAGCTGCCAATAATCGATACACATCCGCATTGACCCATCTTTCTTCTTGATGAAGAGAACAGGAGCACCCCAAGGAGACACACTCGGTCTAATAAACCCCTTAGCTAACAAATCCTAGAGCTGCTCCTTAAGCTCTCTCAACTCAGCAGGAGCCATAAGGTAATGAGGAATGGAAATGGGCTTGGTGCCCGACTCTAACTCAATGGAGAAATCAATATTTCTCTCAGGTGGAAGGCTTGGCAGGTAGGTAGGAAACACATCAAGAAATCTCTAACCATGGGAATAGACTCATGAGACTAAGGGTCAACACTAGCATCTCCTACATATGCTAGATAAGCTAAACACCCATGGGAAATAACCTTCCTACCTCGAAGACAAGAGATGATCCCAGATGGTGCACGGCTGACAGAACCCTGCCACATAACCGGGGGTACATTGGGCATGGCTATAGTAACAGTCTTGGCATAACAATCCAAAATTGCAAGGTGAGGGGATTACCAGTCCAAGCCCAGTATCACATCAAAATCTAACATATCAAGTATCATCAAATCACCCCAAGTCTCCAAATCACCAATAGATATCATGCAGGATCTCACTACCTCATCCACTATGAAAGCATCTTATCTCTAGTCCCCTGATCAGGTTAATGCAAGTCCTCCATAGTACATACATAGTATGCAATAGCCTGAAATGACCGACCACTAAAAACCAATATTTTAGCTAGTTGTCTAAGCTCTGTACGCAATACCCAAACAACCCTGTGAATATCATCTGGCTCAGTAGGAATGATCATAGCTCCAAATGGATCAAGCTGATGGAAACGGGTCTCATACTCAGATACAGACATAGATCCCTGCATAATCCTAGGGAATTGCTCCCGGTGACTCTCACTATCACTAACACTGAGGTAAGAACTTGGCAATGAAGGCCTTGTAAAACTCATACCAAGACATCAGAGGTGATGTAGAAGGTTTGTAAGCAACCAGTGCCCTCCACCATAACTTTGCTGGACCCTTCAGCTGATACGTAGTACATCCAACCCCGTGAGTCTCTAGCAAACCAAGATTGTGTAACATCTCCTCATAGGTAGTAATGAAGTCATGTGGGTACTGTCCCGATGTTCCAGCAAACCTCGGTGGTGCCAATCTCAAAAATCTATTCAAGGTCTTTTGCTCTTCATATGTTATAGCTGGGCGAGGAGCAAAAGGCTGTGCAACTGCTGGAATCATAATAACCTCAGCACGTGGAGCTGAAGTAGCAGGTTGCGCTCCTGAACTCAGTGCACCTAGGGCTGCCCTCTGAGAGGATGTTTGTGCTACCTCAGAAGGTCTCTCCCTAATCATACCTAAAATCTGAATCAGTAAAACCCAAATATCCAAAGACCGAGCTGGGGCTGAAGCTTGCACAGAAGCTGGTGTTAGAACAGGTGGCGCCTGAGCTGTCCTCGAGTCCACACGTAGTAGCTCAAGAACATACTCTAGCTCTATATTAACCATAGAAGCTCTAGAAGGTGCTGCTTCTCTTGGATGACCTCTAACCCTACCCTTGCAACCACCCCGGCCTCTAGCTGGAGTCAGAGGTGCAGGGGTCGAAGGCTCTCCTATGTTGTTCTCGAATGAACCATCTGCGAAAGAGTAAATCAGAATAAATGATATTTCTATAAACCTTCAAGGATACTACGCACGAGATAGAAACAAGAACAGTCCATTTTTCCTAAGATGTCACTATAGCCTCCCGAAGATTGAGTATGGACCTCTCTGCCCTAATCCGCAGGACTCTACTAGACATTGGCTCTTATACTGATGACACCAGTGAACCTAAAGCTTTGTTACCAAGCTGTCGTGACCCAATTTCTCGATCATGATGGCACCTATAACCCCCTAGTAAGTGAACCTGTCACTCCCCGAGGTTATCCCCTAGACGTAACACGGGACTCGGGACCACAAGGATCCCAAGCTAACCTTTGGTCATAGCATTCTTAAGCATAACAAAAGATAATCGGAAGCATAATACAGAAACCCAATAAAGGAACGTCAATAAGGGTCTAAGGGCCACATAACATATAAGATAAAAAGAGGAACTCGAATACAAACTATGTCTGAAAGCCTCTAGTCATAACATAAGAGTTGCTAGGACAAGACCCTAGCTAACTCAGAATATAAAAGAAAAGCTGACGTAAGGAAAAGCATAACTATTCCTCGAACCATGAGACTCTAGCCACAATGTTGAGAAGGGGTACCTGAGTCTACATCATAAAAGGATGCAACGCAATATATGTTAGTACTAAGGAATGTACTAAGTATGTGAGCAATGCATAAGTAAGGAAAATATGTTTAAAATAGTACTTAACCTTAATTTATACGTAGTAAAGTATCATGAAAAGATATCAACATGAAAAGCTATGTCATAAGGCAAAAGCCAACTTCAAGATGATGTTTCATAAGGAAATTCATAAAGCTTAGAAAACTTGAAAACATAATATACGGGAGTTTCTTATAACCGACATGAGCTACATGGAATCTAATTGTATAACCCCAATTAGCAAAGCTGACTTTGAACCCTGCCAAGGAACAAGTCACCATATCCAACTATATAACCCTAGTTGGCAAAGTTGTCCTATGCCCCGCTAAGGCAAGGACACTTTACTTAAAGACGTGGATCTACTCTTATAAGCCTTTAAGGCACATATCATATCATATCATGACCTACGTTGGCAACGTAGTTTATGGGACTAAGGGTACTCTCACCCCGTCCTCTCAGTGCTAAATACTACTCCCAAAATATGCATACATATATCTCATAATCATGAAGGCATAATATCATGCCAAATCTTGTTCGTAGGGGCATACTCTCATGCCAAATAATATTCATAAGGGAATAATCTAATGCCAAATCTTACACATAAAGCATGAAAACCCATCGGATATCATGCAACTTTCATATCATAGTTCATAAGCTTAGCATAGACATAATTCAAAAAGATGTTTTTCTTTCTAAATTCATACTTGAAGAATTAGGCATGAAATTTCATAAATACATAAAGATCATGATATCTAATCATGCCAAGTTTCTCTTGAAAACATGCAATTTCATAGTTTCAAGCTATGAATCAACTTTCATGCTTGGGATCTTAAAATCAATAAGAGAATCATACTTAAATCATGAGTAATCAAGTAGAAACCATGAATTTAAACATAGAAACTGATTTCATAAACTATCCCTAATTTTTGGATCAAAACCCTAATTTCATATCTTCATAATTCAAAATAAGAATTGGGGAATTTGGGCACAAGGGTGAAAGGAACCCATTGTTAGTAACCCACATACCTTGGTGGAATATTACCCACTTTATTTGAAATGAATTAGGAGACTTGATTTGGGAGCTTGCAGACTTGAGTTTGAGAGCAATTTTCCTTTTTGAGTGAATAATGATGAACTTAAGAGGGACTTAGGTAGTATGGTGAACACCTTTCTAAAAGTAGTCAAAACGACTTCACTTAATACATAATAGAGTGGAAAATAACCAAAATGACCCTGGAAATTAAATAAGAAAAAGCTGGAAAATAGTCAATTTCTAGTGACCACGATTTGATCGACGGTCCGTACTTCAGGAAGACGGACTGTCCTGAGAGTCGTCATTTCCCTGGAGGGATCTGGGGTCTTCTGAACTTCTAGGACTATGGTTGGAATGATAAACCCGTCGTCCTGAAGGACGGGCCGTCCTTCAACCCGTTGTTTTTGGGTACTGGAGGAGGGACTCTGAACTTAGAACGACAGGTATCAGGGTAGCTAGGGATGATGGTCCGTCATCCAGAAGGATGGACCGTTTCTTGACCCGTCATTTCTGGGACCAACTTAGGGGTCCTCTGAGACTTGGATGACCTACGCACAGAACGGACCGTGGTTCCAAACCACGAATCATTGACTGAGCCGTCATCCCTGGAATCATGAATTTTTCTGAGATTTTCAAATTAGATAGCTGGATACGTGCATAGGGTGTTACAATATCCCCCCCTTGGGATCATTCGTCCTCGAATGAAGGTTAGACAAGGGAAACTAAGGGGAAAACAGCCCAACCAAACATCAAAACATAGAAATCAAGGGGTAATCATGAAACCACAACTTTTCAACTTGAAAACATAATTAAATAACTTCGTAAAACATGGATGCATGCTAAAATCATGAGAGGAACTGATGGAGTAGAATCGGAGGGACATATTAAGGAAGAAACTAGTACCTCAAGCTGGAACTGAATCAGAAGGAAAGAGATGAGGATATTTGGCCTTCATGGCCTCTTCTGCTTCCCAAGTAGCACCCTCAACAAGCTGATTCCTCCAAAGGACTTTTACCAAAGCAACTTCTTTGTTTCGCAACCTCTGAATCTGGCGACCAAGGATCTCCACGAGAACCTCCTCATAGGTGAGACTATCCTTCACACCTACCTCTTCAAAAGGAACAATCAAGCTCAGATTGCCAACACATTTCTTCAACAAGGAAATATGGAAAACTTGATGAACCGCTTCCAACTCCATTGGAAACTCCAACTCATAAGAAAAACTACCAACTCTCTTCGAAATTCGATAAAGACCTACAAAACGAGGACTAAGTTTTCCTTTCTTGCCAAACCTTATCACACCCTTCATGGGTGACACCTTAAGGAAAACCCTTCTCCTCACAGCTGCATAAGACTTCTGTCGACTTCGAGTGGTCTTAAACCTTCCCCGAATAAGTTGAACTTTCTCCATGGTCTCACGCACCAAATCTGTACCAATCAAGGCTGCCTTACCAAACTCGAACCAACCAATAGGAGATCTACACCTCCGGCTATAAAGTGCCTCATACTGAGCCATCTAGATTCTAGAGTGGAAACTGTTATTGTAGGCAAACTCGATAAGAGGTAAGTGATCATACCAACTTCCTTTGAAGTCAATAACACAAGCCCTCAACATATTCTCCAAAGTCTGAATAGTACGCTCGGCCTGGCCATCTATTTGAGGGTGAAAAGTTGTGCTAAGCTTAACCTTAGTACCAAGACCTTTCTGAAACGACCTCCAAAACTAAGATGTAAACTGAGGACCCCTATCCGTAATGATAGACAAAGGAACACCATGCAATCAGACTTTCTCCCGAATGTAGAGTCTGGCATAATCATCTATTATATCTGTAGTCTTAACAGCCAAGAACTGGGATGACTTGGTCATCCGGTCAACGTTCACCCAAATAGAATCATGTTACCTTCGAGTACGAGGAAAAACCGCAATAAAGTCCATATTGATTGCTTCTCACTTCCAAGTGGGAAGGTCAATATCCTGAAGCATACCACCTGGCCTTTGATGTTCCACCTTTACCTATTGATAATTGGGACACTTAACCAAAAACCCGGCTATGTCCTTCTTCATACCATTCCACCAAAAGACTTCCCGTAGGTCACGGTACATCTTAGTGGCACCCAGATGAATGGAGTATCCATAACTGTAAGCCTCGGACAAAATCTACTGTCTCAACCCAGCAACATCTAGCACACATAAGCGACCTTGATAACAAAGCACACCATCTCCTCCTAGGGAGAAAATCTCAACCCTTTGCTGAAAAACTGCACCCTTAAGCTGAAGTAGAACAGGATCTTGGTCTTGCTTGGTTTTTACCTCAGCCAACAAGGATGATTCAGCACTGTTAGTTACAATCATACCACCTTTGGTCGAGTCCATAAGGCAAACTCTCAACCGAGCAAGACTATGAACTTGTTTAACCAAATCCTTCTTTCCATTTTCAATAGAAGCTAAACTTCCCATGGATAACCTATTCAAAGCATCCGCCACAACATTGGCCTTACCCGGATGGTAACGCACACTCATATAATAATCCTTAAGGAGATCAAGCCATCTCCTTTGTCGCAAATTCAATTCCTTTTGAGTTAGCACATATTGAAGACTTTTATGATCGGTGAAAACATCCAAACCATACAAGTAGTGCCTCCAAATCTTCAAAGCAAAAACCACGGCCGCTAGCTCAAGATCATGAGTAGGGTAGTTCTTCTCATGCACTTTAAGCTGTCTCGAGGCATAAGCAATGACATTGCCTCGTTGCATCAAAACACAACCCAAACCAATTCTGGAGTCATCACAATACACAACAAAATCATCAAGGCCCTCGGGTAGAGCCAATACTAGAGCTGTAGTCAATCGAGTCTTCAATCCCTGAAAAGTTTTCTCATAATAGTCGGACCACTGAAACTTAACCTCTTTCTGAGTCAATCGGGTCAAAGGGAAAGCAAGGGAGGAAAACCCTTCCACAAATCTGCTATAATAACCAGCGAAACCCAAGAAGCTCCTAATATCAGACGGAGAAGTAGGTCTAGGCCAGTTCTTTACTGCCTCTATCTTTTGAGAATCAACCCGGATACCGTCACTAGTCACAATATGACCCAGAAAAGCACAAGACTGCATCCAAAACTCGCACTTGCTAAACTTAGCAAACAACTGTCTATCCTTGAGAGTTTGCAGCACAACCCTTAGGTGATCCGCATGCTCCTTCTCACTCCGAGAGTAGATGAGGATATCATCAATGAAGACAATCACAAACATATCCAAATAATGTTTGAACACATGGTTCATCAAATCCATAAAAGCTGCAGGAGCATTCGTTAGACCAAAATACATAAAAACAAACTCATAATGACCATACCGAGTCCTGAAGGTTGTCTTCGGGATATCATATTCCCAAACCTGAAGTTGATGATAACCAGATCTAAGGTCAATTTTAGAGAAGAAACTAGCACCCTGAAGCTGATCGAACAAGTCATCAATCCTAGGAATGGGATACTTATTATTGATTGTGATCTTGTTCAATTGACGGTAGTCAATACACATTCTAAGAGAACTATTTTTCCTCCAAACAAACAAAACTGGGGCACCGCAGGGAGAAATACTAGGCCTGATGAAACCCTTATCAAGAAAGTCTTTCAGCTGGTCTTTCAACTACTTGAGTTCCGCAGGGGACATTCTATAGGGAGGAATAAAGATAGGATTCCTATCTGCAAGAAGATCTATCACAAAGTCAATTTCCCACTCGGGAGGGACTCTGGGTAAATCATCGAGGAAAACTTCTAGGAATTCATTCACAACAGGAACAAACTGAATAGTCGGGGTCTCAGACTCTGTGTCCATAACCCGAACTATATGATAGAAATAACCCTTAGAAATCATCTTCCTCGCCTTAAGATAAGATATGAAATGACCCTTCAAAGAAGCTGGACTACCTTGCCATTCTAGGAAAGGTTCATTAGGAAACTTGAAACTAACCACACGAGTACGGCAACCAACTGAGGTATAAACTGCATACAACCAATCCATACCAAGAATGACATCAAAATCAATCATCTCCAACTCTACTAAATCCGCTAAAGTGACTCTATAAAGGACTGAGATAGGGTAATTTCGACAGACTCTTTTGGCTAGGAAAGACTCACCAACAGGAGTAGAAACATGAATGGGTTCTAAAAGCAATTCAGGACGGATCTCGAACTTACAAGCCACATAAGGGGTTATAAAGGATAAGCATGCACCGGGATCCGACAAGGCATACACATCAAGAGAGAAGACTTTTAACATACCGATAACCACATCTTGTGAACTCTCCTGGTCCTGACGGGAATACATAGCATAAAGACGGTTCTGGTGCTGACCACCAGAACTAGGAGTTGCGCCATGCGGGGCTGGTCTACCACCTGAAGCTACTAGGATGAACTGAGTCCTACCACCTACCCGCCCCTTCCTAGATGAAGGGAAATCCTTGATACGATGTCCAACCTTATCACAACCAAAGCAACCACCTGAACTGGCCAAACACTCACCAACATGATTCTTCCCGCACTTAGTACAAGATGGGTAGGAGCGTCCCTTAGTAACACTACCCTGAGACTGGGAATAAGAACCATACCCTCTACCACCCTGATCATGACGAGGCTTCTGAGCCTGGGTAGGAGCACTAGCTGAAGAGTAAATCGGACCAGATGACTTCTTCTGGAAAGAAGAGTGATGTTCACCTCCGGACCTGTGATAACCAAAACCTAATCCCTCGGATCTAACCCTCTTATTCTCCCTAGCCATCTCCTTAAGCATATCACCCTCAATCTTATGGGCATGAGTCATTAGACGAGAGATGTTTATGTCACTAAACAACAAGGCAGACCTACACTCATTCTTCACTATATCAGAAACACCATAGATGAACTTGCTCATTTGATCATGCGGGTCCTCTACCATGGAGGGGGGATATCTAGACAACTGAGTGAACTTCAAACTATACTCTTGCACCGACATCAGACCTTGCCTCAAGTTCACAAATTCTTCCACCTTCTCTTGCCTCAACTAACAGGGAAAGAACCTATCAAGAAAGGATCCTTCAAAACACTCCCAATTCATGGGGATCGCATCTCTCACTCTAGCCTCATTCCATTGCGTGAACCAAATATGAGACACATCCTTGAGTTGATAGGATGCAAGCTCAACACGATCAACACATTCTAATTGCATCACCTCAAGGATCTTCTTCACTTTATCAACAAAGTTGAGCGGGTCCTCTACTACTTTCGAACCCCAAAACTCTGGTGGGTTCATACGGATAAAGTCACAAACTTGGGCAGCTACCCAACCTTGAGGATGGGCAGGGGCAGGAGCCTGTTGATTTGCCAAAGTGTGAGATAGTAGGTGAATAGCATTCCTAAACTAATTATTCATGACATCGGGAACCATAACTTAAGGAGCAGCATTTCCAGTCGCTAGGGGAGGAATAGCACATCGAGGAGGAATAATCTGAAATGCATAAGATAAGGATTAGAGGAATATTAGACTTAAGTTCTATCGCACAATGTGATCATGAAAGAAGTGAAGTTTTTCTAAGACATCTCATAGCTTCCTCTTCATATGTGTGGTGCGCTTCACACACATGAGAATGACTCTACTCGATGCATCTCTAATACCATGTTTGTCACATCCTAGGACTCTTGAACCAGAGTCTCTAATACCAAGTTTGTCACACCTTGAGGTTACCCCCTAGATGTAACACGGTCTCGGGACCACAAGGATTCCAAGCTAACCCTTAGTCATAGCATTCTAAAGCATAACAAAAGATAAGCGGAAGCATAATACAGAAACCCAATAAGGGAACATCAATAAGGGTCTAAGGGCAACATAGCATACAAGATAAAAAAGGGAACTCGAATACAAACTATGTCTGAAAGCCTCTAGTCATGACATAAGAGTAGCTAGGATAAAACCCTAGCTAACTCGGAATATTAAAGTAAAGTTGACATAAAGAAAAGCATAACTAGTCCTCGAACCATGAGGACTCACCACAGCCGACTAAGAAAGTGGTCTGAGACTCTAGCCACGAAGCTGAGAAGGGGTACCTGAGTCTGCATCATAAAAGGATGCAGCACAATATGCATTAGTACTATGGAATGTACTAAGTATGTGAGCAATGCATAAGTAAGGAAAATATGTTTAAAAGAGTACTTAACCATAATTTATATGTAGTAAAGTATTATGAAGAGATATCAACATAAAAAGCTAAGTCATAAGGCAAAAGCCAACTTCAAGATGATGTTTCATAAGGAAATTCATAAAGCTTAGAAACTTGAAAACATAACATACGGGAGTTTCTTATAACCGACATGAGACCACGTGAGCTACATGGAATCTAACTGTATAACTCCAGTTAGCAAAGCTGACTTTGAACCCTGCCAAGGAACAAGTCACCATATCCAACTCTATAATCCTAGTTGGCAAAGTTGTCCTATGCCCCGCTAAGGCAAGGACACCATACATAAAGACGTGGATCCACTCTCAGAAGCCTTTAAGGCACATATCATATCATATCATGACCTACGCTGGCAATGTAGTTTATGGGACTAAGGGCACTCTCACCCCATCCTCTTGGTGCTAAATACTACTCCCAAAACATGCATACATATATCTCATCATCATGAAGGCATACTCTCATGCAAAATATTGTTTGTAGGGGCATACTCTCATGACAAATTTTATTCATAAGGGCATACTTATGCCAAATCTTATACATAAAGCATGAAAACACATCGGGTATCATGCAACTTTCATATCATAGTTCATAAGCTTAGCATAGCCATAATTCAAAAAACATGCTTTTCTTTCTAAATTCATACTTGAAGATTAGGCATGCAATTTCATAAATACATAAAGGCCATGATATCTAATCATGCCAAGTTTCTCTTAAAAACATGCAATTTCATAGTTTTATGCTATAAATCAACTTTCATGCTTGAGATTTTAAAACCAATAAGAGGATCATACTTAAATCATGAGTAATCAATAAGAAACCATGAATTTAAACATAGAAACTGATTTCATAAACTTTTCCCAATTTTAGGATCTAAACCCTAATTTCGTATCTTCATAATTCAAAATAAGAATTGGGGAATTTGGGCACAAGGGTGAAAAGAACCCATTGTTAAAAACTCACATACCTTGGTGGAAGATTACCCACTTGATTGGAAAAGAATTAGGAGACTTGACTTGGCAATTGATCAATTTAAAACCATTTTCAAAAAGACATCATTTCTCATTCAAAATCAAGGGAATTTTTGCCATTCAAAACAAGACATTTAAGCTTCTCAAGTTATTGGCATAGACCGTCAAGGTTTTGCTCGAGATTCGCCAAACAACTTGTCTCATTCATTCCCCTCAATTGAAATATAGACTTTATGTTTCAATTCGAGTGCATGATGCCACTCACCAAAAGAGAGAATCCCACTCACAATCTTTCAATTCACAAAACAGGGGATTATAGGAGAAATAATAAGACTCTCATTCTCTAAAGAAAGTTCAAGTGCATAAGCGTTGAACCATAGGCTTGCCCTTCATGTATATCGCCACTAATGTAGGGTAGCCATGCTCGGAATAACCAAGGACTTGCTGGTTGCGATATTGGCTTGGGATAAAGTAAGGATATCATTTGGGCTAATGTAGGGTAGCCATGCTTTTCCTCAAAAATTCATTTCCCTTCTTTCTTTTATTTTCAAAAAAAATTGCCACGAGAAATTTTTCAGTGGGCCCATTTCGAGAAAAGCAACTACGGAGTAAATTTTAAATTAAAACTTGGCATTTTCCCTTAAGAATGTCGCCTCTAAATATATCATTGGGAAACACCAACTCGGTTCGACACAAAAACATAAGAGAAGAAAATGAAAATAATCAAAATCTCTTTTTCCTTGGGAAAGAACTGTGGTATTAAGAAAACCCTCAGAGTTTATTTCTAAACTACTATTAACAAGGCAATATCAGAGTTGCACGCTCATGATTCATGTTTAAACAAGCATCGGCGTAGGACTTTAACGCATTTGCAAAGCACGGGTAGTAAAAAAATAGAGCATGTAAGACCAACCCGGTAACACAATCTCAATCAACAAAAAATAAGCCTGACAAGGGAACAAATAAGCATAAAACAAAACATAAAAATAAAATGAAATCTAAAGGCCCGACAAGGGCAATGTCAACACAAAAAGCATCACAATAGTTACAGGCTCCCCCAAACTTAAATTAAGCATAACCTCGATGCACAATAAGTTATACAAATGAAAATGAGTGCCCAAAACTTCCTGAATAGGCTAATAATGATGACGGCACCTCCTTGAGTAGAACCAATGTGGTGGACAAAGAGGTTGAGGTGCTGGTGGAGCTGGTGGTGCCGGTGGTGGTATATATGCATGTGCAAGATCTATCTAAAAACTTGCCAATGGTGGTATCATAGGATCCCATGGCAGCTTAACTGGACCGAATGGGTCATCCACATACCATATGTCCTCTGCAGTTATCAACTCATGATAGGACGGGCCCCTGCCCCGGCTAGGCCTAAGTGGAGTCCTTCAACCTAGAACAGGTGAGTCAGGAGGATCTGAGTATTGCTGGACTATTGGTGGATCAATTACTGCTTTGATTTCGGATGCACATTCATTGTTAGATTGAGTCCACCCTGTGTACCAATCATCAGAGGGGCTAGCAGCTCTTTGGGATGGTGAGGAGTTTGGGGCTGGTAGATTAAGATCCCAATTTGATTCAACATGCGGGACCACTTGATTGAGTTCCTCAACCCCCACTTCTATGGTGTCCACTCTAGCACATAGATATCTCATTCTTGACACTACCAGTTTCAAGGCCGATTTAATGGTAGATTGAAGTATGGTCGAAATGTCTTTGGCCAACTTTTGAAGCATCTTCTCATTCTTGTTAGTAAGTAGACTCAGTTGTAGCAAGTTAACTGAGGAGGAGGTGGTGGCTTGAGATGCCCTATGAACCGTGCTCGAAGTGCCCTGAAACAATGGTGAACTCCCTTCTTGATTATGTACAATGTTGTTGGCTCGAGACATGGGTGTGCTAGCATGTGATGGTTGATAGAGATGCTTTCTTTTGACATGTGGGGCATATTTATCCCTCTTTGTATACAAGAAAACCATCCTCTTAGATTGGCTGGCCTTGTCAAATGATCGAAACAAAGGACACCCAGTTTGGACACATAGAAGAGTTATAAGCATGGGGTCAGCCATGGATATGGAGTCATGACGTACCTTTCTCTTGAGGTGTTCGGAGATGATCTCACCTTCATTCAAATGGAGGCCTCTCATTGTGTATGCAAGTAGAATGGCCATCTCTATGGTTACTTTAGTGGTGTGGCTAGTCAGTATAAGTCTTGTTCTAACAAAGTAAATCCACATACGTTCTTCGAATTTGATATTGGAGCGATGGATTTGTCCCTTGGAGGTGGCTCATAATGTGTTTCCTTCAGCAATCACACTAGCAACCCATTCATATTCATCATTCTTTCTGGCCACACATTCAAAGTACCTTGATTCGTGGATTGGTTCGTCATCCTATATGGCAAAATGAATGGCTTCAGGGGTAATGTTCACCTCTTTACCTCGTACCAATACTGACTTGAGGCACGGCACCTTGCTTAGCAGGCCTTTGTGATTTAGCTCATCGAGGCAGGCTCGGTATGAGGCATAGAATTCTCACACCAATTTGGGAAAGTAGAGGCCTGGTGTAATGGCAAAGTGTTCCTAAGCTCTTATGCAAAATTGCTTTGGCATATTCGGAAAATCCGCTAGGAACTCTTCTACATTGAACCCCTTTTCCTCTAAAAATGGGTGATTCCGGAATTTGAGATAGTAGGCTTCCATTCCTATTAGCCTAATGCGGACTCCCGACTCAATGTGCTCAGCCTATTGCATCCAAACACCTGCATTTAGAGTGTGCTTCACGGTATGACTCTTTTTATGGTGCCTGTTGGAAGACATAATCCTGTGGATGGGCGTTAGCAATATGCAATATGAATATATACACAACTAAAAGAAGTTGGGAATTCAGTGAAGTGGCAATCAAAAGAGGGGGCTGGGGCTCGTACAAACCACATGCAGACCGCACAAGAAAGAGTGCGTGTTGCATGTGCTATCGCACGAGCTAACAGATTCATACAGTTGGTTTCCAGCTATGGTGCGTAGCTGGTGCGGTTCGCACCTTGGCAAGTACGTATCAAACAAAGCTCCGCGCGTCAGCACAGTGACCTACTTTATATTTTCAACATGGTGCGGTGCCTCATGCGACCCACACATCAAGATTTATATGTATCATGCGAAGCGCACAATAGCACAATTGGAATTTTTGGTTCATTGTGTTTTTGTGAGATCCGCATGTGACGGATAGAGCAAGATGTGCATAGATAGTGGGCACCCCACAATAACCCAATCAGCATTAAACAAGAGGGATAAGGGGGTATCATGACCATAACTTCTGGTACTCATACTTCCCCGGATTTTCATTGGAAAAAATAGCGAGCAATAAAGGAACTCAACGACTTCCCTTAAGATGGACGTTACCCCATCTATCATGGGGAACATCAAGCCCTCACTTGCACAATGAATATCCTCAATTTCAGCAACAATTAACCCCTTCCCTGCACAAGATCATATACCCTAAATATAATGCTAAACAATAATTATGGGTATCCAATCAGCAAAATTAAAACCTCAAGGGTCAACTTTTAATCAAAATCTCATGAGAAACGATGATTTACCCTTAAAAATGATATCACCCTATCTATCGTCGGGCCAAATCATCCATTCATCATATGTAGGTTACTGAGACTTCACCCTAACACATAATTCAAGGATAAAAATCACTACCAATCAACATGCATTACCAAAATTAAAGTTCTACCAAGTTGGAAGCAAGCGAAATCATCAATTCAACTCAAAATTGGGGACCAAATTTTTTTGGATCTCACCCAAAACCAACATGGTAATTCTAGCAAGAATGCTTCATAATATGAGTTCCCAACCTTCATAAAACAAGTATTTAATGTTGGGGAACTTACCACAAGTGAAGGTTATGAAGACAGGAGTGAAAATTGAAGCTTTTGTTCTTTAATAATGGTGACCATCAATACCTTCCCAGAGAGATGACGTCGGTAGTGGTGATGGAGTGGTGGAGATGGTTGGGTGAGAGAAGAAGAATATTTTGGGGAAGTTTGATGGGTTTGGAGAAAGTTTTGGGAGAGAAATTTTGGGAGTTGGTGAGAAAAGATGGTGGAAGAAGAAGAGAAGAGGTTGTTTTAAAAGAAAGGAAGAAGAAAGGTCAGCTGGGTCATCTCTCGGTCGAGTTGGTCAAAGGGATAGGTCAATTAAAATTTAAAACTTACTGCTTGTGTGCCGCGACATGTGATTCACAAAAGACAAGGTGCGAACCACATGGCATTTGGCACATGCCCCTTTTTCTCCCCTGGGTTTTCCCAGGCATCTGTTTCACCATGCGACGGAGGTGTGACATGCACTTGGGCACGTGCGGTCCGCATGGCCTAGCACACGTCACCTCTAAATTTTCAAATTTTCATTAGGCAGTCTGTAATGGCATGCGGTGCACTGTGTGATACGCATAATTGCTTGTGCAGATCGCATAGTTTGCCACACAACCCATTTTTTGCCCTGTTTTTCCCTTGTTAAATTTTCCACTTCATGAACTCCCTGCAAATCACTAAAAACAACAATGGGTGAAGAAATTTAAAGAAAAGACTTGGGTTGCCTACTAAGAAGCGCTTGATTTTACATCACGGCTCAACGATAGTACCTCAATTCTCAACTGTTATCGGAAGGCATTCCAATCCGATTGGCGTGGCCCCATCCCCTGAGGTGAACCTGCTCTATAAATATCTTAGAGATGTCATTAAGTTGCTCACTTGGCAATGAATCAAATGTAGGTTTCTTGCCCACTTCACACTCTCCGAGAGCATTATCCCACTCCATTTTCAATTCTATCACTGATATTACTCTCTAATCATCCAGAGGTCACGTGGGTTGGCAAACATTGAATGTCACTACCTCATCCCCTACTCGAAATTTGATTTCTACGTGTTCTACATCAACAAGGTCCCTCCCCGTAGCTAATAATGGTCATCCCAGAATAATGGTCACCTCCACATCTACCACACAGTCAAAGATGACAAAGTCTATAGGAAGAATTAGTTTGTCCACCTTTACCAATACGTCAAACAAGATTCCTACAGGGTGCTTAATAGACCTATCGGCTATGAGTAGCCGCATAGAAGTAGGTTTGGGGATACCCAATCCTAGATTTTTGAAAATCACAAGGGGCATCAAGTTGATGCTTGCCCCCAAGTAGCACAAGGCCTTTCAAAATACAAAAAATCCAATTTTACAGGGTATGGTGAATGCACCCGAGTCTTCGCTCTTTGTATCCACATTGCTAGTTATTACTGCACTACAACTATGTGCCATCTCAATCGTTCCCACATCCACCACCTTCATCTTTTTAAGTAATTCCTTCATAAATTTTGAGTATCCTGGCATCTGCATTAGAGCTTCAACCAAAGGAATGTTGATGGATTGCTTGTTGAACATGTTAACAAACTTGCTAAATTTTTGTTCTTCCTTCTTCTTATTTAGCCGATAAGGGTACGGGGGAGGTCCTTTAGGAGTTGTGGTAGGTATTCTTTGCATAAGAGGGGGGTATACCTCATCAATGATGGTTACTTGGAGAGAGGGCTCTATTTCTTCTTTATCTTCATCACTTCCAGCACTTTCTGAGGCAGTCGATGCACCAAGTTCTTCCCTTACCTCCAGAGTTTCGACCACATTCTCATGCACCACCTCTTCATCTTTGTCTCTTGGATTTTTGCCTACTTCAGGAGTAGGCTCCTTTAGTTTCACAACCGGTTCTATAATGAGTCCTCTTATCTCACCAATTGTTCATCCACTCCTAGTAATGCTGGCCATGATGTCCCCAGCACTTTTAGAATTCATAGTGGCGCTACTAAGAAGTGACATCTTCATCTTCGGGATCATTTGAATGGAAAGATGATCAATTTGGACTTCAAGTTGTTTGATGGAGGTTGAATGAGAGTTCACAGTCTTATCAAGTGTTGATACTTCGCTTTTAAGCTCATGCATCCCAACGTGGGTTGTGTCAACATTTTTTAGCACCAAGGACAACATGTCCTCTAACTTTGAATGTCTGGGGTCACTTATGGTTGGTTGATAGAAGGAATCAACTTTGATAGGGGGCACATAAGGGCTTCGATAGTTGTGTTTCTCACCATACCTGTCCTAGTCATTTCCTATCCAACCTTGATTCTCTTCCCTCGGGTGATAGTAACCGGGACAAGAACCCGCTGACACAAACATAGCTTACCATCAGCCTCAACCATGAGCTCTTCAACATTAGCTTGTATCTCTGACGCATTCACAGTATTCACCCCCCTTTTTACCAATTACATGACTTGCCAAGAGATTTATTTGGTTCATCATCTTGGTCATTGTTTCATCGTGGATTTCCCTCTTTTTCTGATCTCATTTGCCAAGATGAATGGGGCTAATTCCGAGATTGGAAAATCTACCTCTCGTGTATACCAAGCTTGGTTGGTTTTCATCATCCATTCTAAGAAAGACGAGGCAAGAGGAAATTGCATATCCATGAAGGTGCCACCTCCAAGGTTTTCAGCCATTGTCTTGTTCAAGGAGTTCAACGATCGATAGAAAATTTGAAGCAATACATTGTTCCATAACTTATGATTTGGACATCAGACAAGTTTCTTCTTGAAGCGCAACCAATCCTCATGTAGGAGTTCATTCAAGAGTTGCCTGGAGTTGGTAATCTCATCTCTTAGTTGTATCATGCAAGACGGAGGAAAGAATCTCGAAGTGAATGCTTCAACCAACTCATAACAAGATGTTATAGACCCGTCCGACAATTCTTCCAACCATGTCGTGGCTTCCCCCATCAAGGAAAAGGGGAATAGGTGCAATCGAATGGACTCCTGGGAGATGTTTTGAATAATATATGGTTGGCAAATATCTCCAAAGTTTCGAATATGCCGGTTGGCATTTTCATGTGCTTCTCCACTAAATAGGACCTCCATTTGGATTAAGTGGAACATAGTGCTAGTCATATGAAAGACAACATTTCCTACCGTGGGGGTAGGGGGATTCTACCTATACCCCTTTGCATCACATGCTCAGCCTCATCGGCCTCCATGAAGCCGTCAATGCTCTCGTTGTCGTCGGCCTAGTTAGTAGGCTAGCCTGCTCAATCAAAACACAAACAACAAACAAAAGTAAAAGAAACAAGTACTCTCAAATTGACTTCAAATCAACAAAAAAAAATATCTAACAACTCAAGTCCCCGGCAACAACCCCATTTTTTGATGAACGGTCAAATCATTCTCTCCAAAGTAGGAGGTCATGGAGATCGTGCAGCAAAATAAAATTTATAATCCCAATGAGTGTTGGGGTCGTAACCAAGGGAATTGGCGTATCTAAATAGAGATTGTAGCGAATTGAGTTCAAGGAAAGAGAAAATGCTCAAAATATAAATTAAAAGGATGGGGGGAATTTGGTTATTATCACTACAATTGCAACTCAATTAAGAAGCAAATAAAGTAAAATGGGTGTACCAAGTTGACTAGACGACTAGGGATGCATATCCGATGGGGCTTTGGTTATGGGATAGGGTGATTACCAATTCATACCTATTCCCACTTAATGACATGAGTAGCATTGGTCATGGGTAAGATTTGCTTATCTCTCTATCAACAATCTCATATCCGATGATATTGGTTAGAGCATCATCTGTTTGATCAATAAACAACCAATCTAGCTTGGTGATAACGGACAAAGAGGGAAGAACAAGAAGGAAAGAAAACAAAAGAAGGATATGTGAGTTAATATTCAAACTCTTGAATTTATGGGCAACAAGGGACTTGATACCCTCACCTCCCAATTGAATTCAATAATTCAAACACAAACCCTAGTTTGAGAAAAATCAAGGAACTCAAGAAACCACAAATGAGCAACCTTCGATTAACCAAACCAAGAAGTTCACCAACAATTCCAAGATCCACACTACTAAAATTACCAACTAATGCTAGGCTTCACCTAGAAACTACAAGCTAAATACCTAGAAACTACAAGCTTCAAAGCTCAATATTCAATATTCATCAAAAACTAGTCTTCAAAATAAAGAAAAGCTACTACTTATACTAAGGAAATAAGAAGACATTGACTTTTTACAATATTGCCCTTAATGAAGCAAGGGCCTTGTTTGGTTGTCTTCTTTATGGATTCTTGAATTTAAAGCCTAGCCACTTGCACAAATGGCCTCTTTTCTTCATCCACATCACTCCCACGGACTCATAAGCTTCCCTTTGCATGAACATCGTATGTGTTATCTATGCCATCCATGCTCGTGTCAACCATGCTATCCATGCTAGTATCATCCTCTCCTTCTTGAAAATGATTCGTCCTCGAATCCAAACCTTAAAACATATGAGAAGGACAACAACCAAAACATCCTCAAAGCATGAGGGTTAGTACAAGGGTTAGCAATAATATCATCATGCCAAGGAGGCACAAATTTAAGGTACAACCAAATATCATTTGCTTCCAATAAAAGCAACTCATCATACAAGGTGCAAAGGTTTTGATTATGATAAACATCAAGAGACAAGGCAAATACAAAGGTCTTCGTGGCATCAAGAATTCCAAAAGATGGTATCATATTTAACTTTGGAGCCATAAGACACAATTATTTCATTGTCTCGCAAGAAGGCCACACCAAAAGTGGTGCCATCACCCATAAGGGTTCATTGGGGTCAAAGAAGTAAGAGACCCACATATCTTTGTCACAAAGACAATTGGATAAATCAAAGGAACCCCTACCTCTATAGGAAACAAATCTAATACAAACATAGATATCATCATACGCAAAGAGGTAGTAGAGAAAGGTGTTAAGCTCACTATTCTCATCTAAGGCATGCCAAAAGATAAGGACATCGGTAGATAAGAAAAGACATTTTAAGCACAAAATAACCCTCTCTAACAAGCAACTTTCCAAAGGAAGGAAGTGCACCAACAAAGGCATGCTACTAGAATAGTCGAGGGATCTATTAGGAGTCAAATCACTCCATGTCAAATAATACTCCCAAGGAGTTGGGGTCCCTCCTATCATAGAACCAAGCATGCTTCCAAGAGTTCCATTTGAAACTTCAACTCGTCCAACCCTATGAAGGTGACAAGGATATTTCAATATCCATGGACTCTCCCAAAAATAAATAAGCAACTTAGTATCCACTCGAGAGTTCTCAATTGCAAATACACACTTAAAGAAAAGAATGTTAACAAGATGACATTCACAATTTGGAACACAAGAGGATGAGATTAACCATTTCAAGGACACTTTATTATTATTCCCCAAACAAACTCCCACAAAGAGTGGATAAACATGCAAATTCATGCTTCCAAGAATCCATCCTAACACCTCAACTTTCCTAGTCACATAAGTGTGACAAGGAGTAGAATACATAAATCGGGTATCATGGATGCACCATGGATTCTTTCCAAAACAAAAACTATGGTTGGCATTTAAAACATAAAATTCACATAACTTAAGCATAGCCAAAACCAACCATGAATACATTGGAGCTATATCATCACTCTCATGGTAGGGTATGAGGTCATACAATTTCCAAAACCTACCTACCATAGGAAAAATGTCATCATGACTCCAAGGATTGCTTGGAATAAGAGGGGAAGGGTACATACCTCGAAGACGGGCCTTTGAGTGTGCATTCTTGTCCACCACACTTGGTTTGCCAAATATTTCCCTCCAATGCGTCATCTTGGACCCATAGACTTGGTCCTTGTGTTTCTTTTTAGGAGTTGACTTTCTAGGTAGCTCCATTATTAGGCCTTTAACCCTTTGTTCGCGAGGGACTTTGTTTGGATCTTCCTTTAGAAATAATTGTCCATGAACCTTCAAAAGAGAAGGGATGGTACTAGGTAAAATGCTAGCACCATGGTTAGTAGGCAACAAGGGATTGGTATTGGTAAGTCCCACAATTAAGTGCTCCTTGTGCGCCTCTTTTAAGTCACTTTTTGGCTCATCAATCTCATACAACTTTCCTTCTTGAGCCAATTCTTTCTTCTCCTTTTCAAGTTCCTCTCTCTTAAGTACTTTCTGAAGCTCCCTTATTATCTTGTAGTCCTCACTCACTTGATAGGGTGTTAAAGGTACAAGAGTGTGCCTTCGTCCCCTAAATACAAATGAGTATTTGTTGGACTCCACTTGATATTGAACATCCCTATTGGCTAGCCAAGGTCTACCAAACAACATATGACAAGATTGCATGGGCAAAACATCACATAACACCTCATCTCGATACTTGCCAATGCTAAAATTCACGACCACTTGCTTGATTACCTCTACTTTATCATTCTCAATGAGCCATTGAAGTGTGTATGGCTTGGGGTGTCTTTGTGTAGGAAGCTTCATTCTATCAACCAAAGTGCAACTCACCACATTAGTACTACTCCTACCATTAATGACCAAGGAACATATCCAATCCATCATCTTGAACCTTGCATGAAAGAGGTTCACACTTTGATCAAGTTCCTCTTTAGAAAGATCCCCCATGATTCGCCTTAGATCACAAGGAGAGTTCAAACCCTCCTCCAATTGCTCATCATCAACATTTGAGGTTGCTTCATCATGCCTAACCTTAGGCTCATCACAACCATTCCCAACTTCATATTCTATCACATTTTTAGCACAAGGTCCATCACACAAGATAACATTTAACCTCTTTTTTGGACACTTTCTAGCAATATGTCCTTCACCTTGACACTTATAACATTGAATGGTAGAAGGAGAAGATTGAGGGATATCATGATTACCTCTATAGGCTTGGTCTTCCCCTTTTGTGTTGTAGTTAGCTTGAATAGCTTGACTACCATCTTGGAACATTGGAAGACTCACTATGTTGTCACCCATCCCATGATTTGAAACACCTTGACCACCATATCGATCACTTCGATCTTCACACCTTTCTCCTTCATTCCTATACATATCTCCACTATTCCATTTGCCTTGACATCTCATGCCTTGGTTCATACCAAAGCCTTCGGGTCCCTCACACCATTCATTCGGGTTAACCTCTTCACACATTTCATCATAAAGAGGGTTTTGATAATAGATATCTTGGTAGGGTACTTGTGAGTAGTGTTGTTGGGTTGGAATAGAAGGTACATGCAAGGATGCATGTGATATATTTTGTGGAGGTGCTTGGCTTCTATCTTGGTTTTTCACAAAGGGACTCCTTTGTGGTGGATGATATGGTTGTGTATTTGGATGTGGGACGACTTGCCTAACATAACTCGGGTTCATTCGAGATGTAGGTTGAGGGTAGGTTTGGTTCCAATTTGGTTGGGGGTAGTATAAGTTGGACTCTTGACCCGAGGTCCTTCTTGTTTCTTCACTTTGACTTGTCATAGGGAACCTCCTTTCAATCATACTATCCATCCCTTTCACCCTTTCCTCCATACCTCCAAACCTCCCATTTGTTTCAACCACCCTTTCATTCATATTGGTCACCCTCCTTGACACATTGAAATTTGTTCCCATGTTGTTCACCAAGCTCCTTCCTCCATGGGTATAAGGAGAATGATTAGACATTGTACCTACAAAACTCAACAAACAATATTAGTAGAAAAAGCCTCACATCACTCGTATGCAAACTCTCAACTCACCTCCTAAAATGTCGTCTCAAAATTGGTAGTGAACTAGCTTTGCTTGATCAATTCAAGATCACCTATCCTTTGTAGTGGAGTGGATTTTTGTGACTCTTGAAAGAGGGACGACTCGATTGAAGGTAAAAGGACTTGAATCAAGAAATTTATCAACGAATTAAGATGAGAAAAGTTGAAGAAAAAAAAAGCACGAAAGAAAACGAACTCAAAAAAAAAACTAAGTAACAAAAGTAGAGAAGTTACTTGTGTTGCTTAATTTGAAGAATCAAAGAGATGATTTGATGATTAAAACTAGTTAACAAGTAATTAAAGATGTTAATTAGTTGTTAATTAGTAGAGAAATAGAAGAAAAATGAGTGTAGAAGAAGAAGTTTGAAGTTCCAACACTTAGAAAAAAATTGGGGTCTTAAAAGTTCCAACACTTAGAAAATTTTTGGGGTCTTAAAATTTGAGACCCCTCAAAAAACTAAGTGTAAAAACCTGCAGAAATGAGCTCTCTGAAACTGTAGTCACGCGCTGACGTGGCGGGTGACGTGGCAGTCAACGTGGATTTTTTTTTTTTTTTTTTTAAATTCCACTTGTGGACCCAACAAACATCTTTGACCACTTTGACTTGGAAAAGTTGGATCAAACGTACCTTTTGGCTTCTTCTTCTTCAAGATGTTCTTGATGAATATGAAAAACACCTAGAACACCAAGAACACACACTAAACACCAATAACTTCAAATGAGCTCGGAATTGGCTCAAATTTTAGGATTAGCTTCCCCTTAACGTAGGGAACAAACCCCAATGATTTTTAAGCTCCAATTCCTCCTTAATCAATAGACCCACTTTCAAAGTTTGTAAAGCTTTAAAAGCTCAAAACACTTTAATGGCAACTCCACTTCTACAATTCCAAATCGCACGAAATTTAAAATTTAGACTCAAAAAACACTAGGGAACAAGGATCTAGTGTCAAAAACAAGAAATCAAACAAGAAAATTTTCGGATTTTTTTTTTTTTTTTTGGATTTTGAAGATATCAAATTCGCAAGAGTTAGATTTGTGGGAACAAATCTAAACCTGGCTCTGATACCAAATGATAACGGACAAAGAGGGAAGAACAAGAAGGAAAGAAAACAAAAGAAGGATATGTGAGTTAATATTCAAACTCTTGAATTTATGGGCAACAAGGGACTTGATACCCTCACCTCCCAATTGAATTCAATAATTCAAACACAAACCCTAGTTTGAGAAAAATCAAAGGAACTCAAGAAACCACAAATGAGCAACCTTCGATTAACCAAACCAAGAAGTTCACCAACAATTCCAAGATCCACACTACTAAAATTACCAACTAATGCTAGGCTTCACCTAGAAACTACAAGCTAAATACCTAGAAACTAAAAGCTTCAAAGCTCAATATTCAATATTCATCAAAAACTAGTCTTCAAAATAAAGAAAAGCTACTACTTATACTAAGGAAATAAGAAGACATTGACTTTTTACAATATTGCCCTTAATGAAGCAAGGGCCTTGTTTGGTTGTCTTCTTTATGGATTCTTGAATTTAGAGCCTAGCCACTTGCACAAATGGCCTCTTTTCTTCATCCACATCACTCCCACGGACTCATAAGCTTCTCTTTGCATGAACATCGTATGTGTTATCTATGCCATCCATGCTCGTGTCAACCATGCTATCCATGCTAGTATCACTTGGGGAGGTCACACTATCTCTAGTTTAGACCCTTAAATAGGAGAATTCGATGATAAGAGATATCTCTAGCCTGAAATCTGAGTGGAATTTCATGTTCCCACTAGTAATTTCACATCCAAAACTATGAAATCCTTTCTCAAGCAATCACATAGTCAAGTAATGAAAATTAATGTTTGTAACCACCAATTTTAGGATTAAAACTTGGTGAAATTACTAAACGCGTGTCAATTAAGCAATTATAAGCAAGAATAAATAATACCCATACCTATTTCTTAAGCACCCATCATTAATACACCACTAGACAAGAGAATTTAGCCACTCATAGTAAGAGAGAAAGAGATACTAGTTGGGTAATTCAAAATCCCTCCATTAGAGCTGAATCTCAAGTTCTAGATTCAATTTGAGCACAAAAGTGTTAACCAAGAGAATTAGATTGAAACTCTTTTCTCAATGGAGGTGAAAAACTTAGTCTCCAACCAAAAATCTCTTCAAAATATTTTGAATGATAAAAGTTATTTACAATTGTGCCTGAATAGGCCTTTTATAGTTTCCCAAAACGTCACTAAAAAAATAGGACAAAAATTCCCTTCAACAAGTGTGTAGTGCGATATGCGGTTTGCACGTTGTAATTTGCATGTCACACACTACCTCCAATTGAACCAGTGACTTCAGCTAGAATTGGGAGCTCTGTGCGAAGGGGGTGCGATTCGCACCTCAGGATGTACGCATCGCACAACGACCACACATTCATTGACAGACTCTTCAGTGACTTTTGCAGCTTGTGCGAGGGAGGTGCGGTTTCCACCTCAGTCTGTACGTATCGCACAGCCACCACATCTCTAGTTAGAATCATCATCTTTTCCAAACACTTCACACTTCACTCTTTTTGAGCTCTTTTTGGGTTCATTTCCTTATTTATCATCATCTATCGAAAGTACCTTCATAGATATTAATAGAGGTCATAAGAACCTCTAAATCTATTAAAAATATAGTAATAATTTATGGATATAGGCTCAAAAGGTTGGTAGATTACTGACTTATAACTAATGCCCTCGCAGCTTTCATAGACTTGATGCACAGGATACTTAGCCCGTACTTGGATATGTTCATGATAGTCTTCATTGATAACATTCTGATATACTCGAGGAGTAGAGATGAGGATGAGCAGCAGTTGAGGATTGTACTTTATACTTTGAGAGATTATCGGCTTTATAACAAGTTCTCAACGTGTAAGTTTTAGCTCGATTCAGTTCCATTCCTTGGGCACGTGGTGTCTAAGAATTGGATTAGAGTTAATCTGCGTAAGATTTTGGCAGTTCGTAATTTGCCTAGACCTACTACTCCTAGTGAGGTTCGCAGCTTTATTGGGTTAGCCGAGTACTATAGATGGTTCATTGAGGGATTTTCTTCCGTAGTAGCACCTTTGACTATGCTGACTATTAAGGATGTTCAATATGAGTGGTCGGATTAGTGCAAGGATAGCTTCTAGAGGCTTAAGGCCTTATTGACTTCAGTTCCAGTTTTGACTTTAGCGGTTGAGGGTCAGAGTTTCATCATGTATTGTAATGTTTCTGGGGTTGGTCTTGGTTGTGTGTTGATGCAGAAAGGTCAACTAATAGCATATGCATCAAGGGAACTGAAGGTTCACGAGCGCAACTACCCCACTCATGACTTAGAGTTAGCGTAAGTAGTCTCGCGCTCAATATCTGGAGGCACTACCTATATGGAGTTCATTGTGAGATATTCAGTGATAACTATAGTCTTCAATACATTACGAGTCACCAAGAGTTAAACTCGAGGCAGAGGAGATGGATGGAGCTACTGAAGGACTATGATTTCACTAATCTATACCATCCGGGCAAGGCAAACATGGTAGCAGATGCCTTGAGTCAGAAGGTAGTGAATATGGGTAGCCTAGCTTCACTTTCAGTTTTTGAGCGACCGTTGGCCTTGGACATCCAGTCCTCGGCAAACCTCTTGGTTAGACTTGATTTGTCAGATCCCAACTAAGTTCTTGCTAGTGTTGAGGTTCATTCTACTCTAGTCAATCAAATTATCAGAGCTTGTGTGACCTCTGTGATCAGGTAGTTTGGGGTAAGGCTAGCTGGGCTACTTTGGGTTCTGATGGTATTCTGAGGTTCGACAATCATCTTTGTGTTCCAAGGGTTAGAGATCTGATTCAGTTGATACTTTGTGAGGCGTAGCGACATGTACAAAGATTTGAGACATCTTTACTGGTTGAGCAGTATGAAGAGGGAGGTAGCAAAATTCATAACTCGGTGCTTGAACTATAATCAGGTGAAGTTTGAGCACATGAGATTGGGTGGTTTGATGCAATGACTTCCCATTCCCGAGTAGAAGTGGGAAGGCATTACTATGGACTTTGTGGTTTGTTTACCTCGTACTTCTCGGGGTTTTAATTGCATTTGGGTGATTGTGGATCGGCTGACTAAGTTGGCCCACTTCTTACTAGTTCAAAGTTCCTATGGTTCTGAGAGGTTAGCTTAGATTTACATTCGTGAAATAGTTTGGTTGCACAGGGTCCCAGCTTCTATCATTTTAGACCGCGTCACTCAGTTCAAATATCAATTCTGCAGAGCTATATAGAGGGATGTGGGTACAGAGGTTCAGCTTAGTACTCTTTTCCACCATCAGACAGATGGCCAGTCCGAGAGGACTATTCAGGTCCTGGAGGATATGCTTTGGGCCTGTGTTCTTGACTTTGGAGGTTCATGGTATCAGTTTGTGCCTTTGGCCGAGTTTGCTTATAATAATAGCTTCCATTCGAGCATCTGCCTGGCACCTTTTGAGGCCTTGTATGGTAGGCATTGCAGATCGCCAATTGGTTAGTTTAATGGTGTATAGTCTAGACCACAAAGTACAGATTTTCTTAGAGATTCCTTGGACCGAGTCTGTTTGTTTCAGGATAGACTTAGAGAAGCCCACAGTAGGCAGAAGATCTACACTGATTGTAGACTTCGTGCCTTGGAGTTTAGTGTTGGGGACTTGGTATTCCTTTTAGTATCACGCATGAAGGGCGTGATGAGATTTAGTCAGCGGGGCAAGATTAGCCCTAGGTTTATTGGGCCGTTTGAGATTCTCCAGAGGGTTTGTACAGTGGCCTGCATGTTAGCTTTGCCCTTGATATTTTAAGCTGTACATCCCATTTTTCATGTCTCAATGTTGTGTCGGTATGTTCCAAATGAGTCTCATATGTTGCAGTGGGATTCAGTTCAGATAGATGAGAGTTTATCCTTTGTTGAGGAGCAGATAACTATCCTGGCCAGAGATATCAGGAGATTGAGATCTAGGAAGATTTTGGTTGTGAAAGTTTAGTGGAGGAATCGTCCAGTCGAGGAGGATACTTGGGAGACCGAGAGTGAGTTGTGTGCTCAGTATCCGCAGTTGTTTGAGCCTTCAGGTACACCCTTCTTTCTTGACTTTCGAGGAACAAATTATTTTTAGTAGTGGATGTTGTGATGACCATTCTGGTCATCTTCGCATTTATGCATTCATACAACTGGTAGATCTTTCCTGTAGTGAACCCAATTCATTTATGTCTTGCTGGGACTAGTAGTACGGTGCCCTGGTCATTCGTTTGGTAAGTTTGGTTGTTTGCCTTTTTTAGAGCCTTAACTTAGGATATCATTGACTTTAGTCAACATTCATAGCTAATGTGCTCGAAATTGAATTTCGATAGTTCTGTTAGCTTCGGAGCATTACGTATAGTCGAGTTGGACCTTAATTTGAGGCCTGAGAACTTTTGGTGTGAGTTTTGTGTTTCTTTTTCTGTTTTTAGGCCATTTGGAGTTAAAAGTGTAACTTGGGTTAGCTTTTGATGATCGCAGCGTCAGATTGAAATCCGACAATTCCATCAGCTCTGAAATGTTGAGTTTGGGTTACATAGATGGTTGGTTTGGGTTCCAGGTGAGCCAGGCTCATTTTGGGTATTTTGTTGCGTGTTGGTTAGTGTTGACTTGGGTCAACATTCCTCCAAAATGACCTCGTAAGAAAGTTACGTTGATTCCGTTGAGTTCGAAATATCATTTTCACTCTGTTAGCATTATTGGTTTTTAAATATTGACTTTCGATTGTGCCTGGAATGCCCCATCGAGTTTTGGAAAGTTGTAGACTTTTTTTATTGCATGTGCAGGCATCAAGCCTCAATCGCGATCGTGAGCCCCTACCCTCACGACCGCGATGAAGCACCTTGGCTTCTGCTCTTTGCGATCGCGTGATTGCCTATCTCGATTGCAATGAGGTCTCTTCCCTATTGTTTTTCATGACAACATGGCTAGCCTTTGTGATCGCAATGGTCTATCCAGTGTGGTCCTCGCGATTGCGAAGGGTCCCTTAACGATCGCGATGAAGGACCCTTGGTAGTATAAATAATTGTGGACTTCATCTCTTTCATTCAAAATACAAAATCCTCCATGGTTGTTGCTCTAAAATCATCCTAGCTCAGTATTTGGTCAATTCTCGGTATGAGGGTGCATAATTCTTGCTTGTGATCGCTGGTGCATCGTAATTGGTAAGTTTTATCCGCTTGAAACCCATTAATCCGCCACTTTGTTCTTATGATTGGCTGGTTGGTTGGAGACTTTTACATGGCCACATTCTCTATAAATTCTAGGCACGCACATCTTGGAGTGTGGTGATCGTTGTGCGCTTTTTCATTTCAAGCTTCGGGTTGTGGGGCCCATGGGCGCCTCGGTGACCCAAATTTTGAACCAGCTATCTTTATAGTTATATGGGTATCATTAGACTCATTTTAATGTATTATTTATGTTTTTGATAGTTTGATTATCATTCGGGATTTCTCAGAGCAATTCGGGCTTGGATATCATTGTCCCAGCAGCTTATCGTCAGATGATAGGTAGGTTACGGTTTAAAACCCTTTGTACTTTGCATATATAGGATAAAATTATACTAATGGGCATCCTTGTGTTGGGTTTACTAGGTTGGTGCCACAGACCTTGACTGCTTATTCATGTCAAGTTAATTTTCTTCCTCCGATGTGTGTAGTATTTGTTTTATACGCTCTATTCACCCTTGTGGTCCTGTGTGGCCTTTTATAGACTTTGGAACATAGTTGGTGGGATATTGGGAATGTATGTGAGTCCCAAACATCGTTATTACTATTATAGAGCTGGTTATCTGTGTTGTAGAATGATTGGAGCTTGTGCAGGGTCGATAAGTTAATTGTGAGCTATTGGCTATCGATTGTGATTGAGCATTCCATCATCATGCATATAAAAGGATTTCTTTCATGATTTTTCTATGGTTTTGGCTTCGAGCCTTCTACTTATGATTTCTAAACCTTGCATGGCCCATGAGGCCTATTTTCGATAAAATGGATTATGATTGATTGATTGGGTATCATCTTAATGGAACTTCTTGGGGTAAGAAAGGTTAAAAGATGATTTGTTACATTTTCCTATTCTATGTTAGACCCAGTTGGACCGAGGTTCTAGATTTACCCTATTATGGATGAGAAATGATATTAGCCTCGGTAAAGCTAAGCAACGGACTTGATTTACTTTTGTTTTAGACCCGGATGCGCCCGGACACCCTTGAAGGGGGTTTATGAGACTTATTTCATTGATTTAGACCTGGATAGAATTCAGGAATGCATTTTGAGCATTGAGTACCAGTTGGATCCAGTTGCACTCCGGACACATATTTTAAGGTTAGAGTGTAGTATGTGGTCTACGAGTAGACCTCCATGGACCCTGTCATTTCTGACCAAGTGCTACGGGAAAAAGGGTGACCGGGGGTAGTGGTGTACGGCAGAGTATATGTTCTCAGGAGAAGTCCTTCCATGGATCCTGCCTTTATTTGTACTTTGGGGCACCAGAGAGGGTAACATACTGACACCATGGTTGAACTTAGTTTGGCACATCATATTATATCATTAATTTATGTGAGGTTCCACCCTTGTTTACTGTTCGTTGAGTGTACGCTATGATTGTATGGGCATCCGGAGGGTTTGTTTTCACTTGATTGCGTTCCTCGGTTGTATAGGCGGTTGGGGGACTGTAGATAGATGCTTGTTACTTTATCACTATACTACACCCTATCATGGTTATATATATGAGATTAGATACTGAGAGGTTGTAAGTTCTTGGCTTGAGTTTGGTATGTTTAAGTTGGTTATTTATTCCTGTTTTCCCGAGCATGCCTATCTTTATTCTTCTCCTCCCTTCACTTGTACTTGAGGTTACCGGTATACCGTCTACTTCTAAACTTACTATATATTGTTATTGCTAGGATTCCAGGTGCTCCATTTCTTACTCTCACCTGTGCCTGTTGTGTATATATTCTACTTGCTAGCCTTATATTTTGCTTTCTGCTATCTCCCATCTAGGCTAGTTTCTGTGTACTTATTCGTTGCCTTCTGTGACTATCTGTTTTCTATTCTGTTCATTATTTCTCTTTTATCCTATATGTTCCCAGTTGTCCTATGATACCTACTAGGTATCGGTTACTTTGCAGTTGGTGCTTATACTATACTCTGCATCTTATGGTGCACATCCTAGTATGGGGCATCGCCGCTAGATCGCTGTGAGTCATGCTTGGAGATTTTGGACTATCCAGACTGAGGGTGAGCTCTTAGCGACCGGAGCTTAGCATTTAGTTTATCTTTTGCTTTATGTACTCTATTACTACTCGGAGACATTGTGTATATATTATTTTGGATCCTTTCATACTCCTTACATGTAGATCCAGCTCTATACTATGATACCAGGTTTTGGGTTTGGTTTAGCTTTCGCATATGCATGCATATATTCCTGTTATCTATTTTCTTCATCTTGCTCCCTTGCTTTCGCTTATTAAACTGTTCTTCTGCTTAAATTGTTAGGTAATATCCCATTACTGATCATTCCGGGCTACGGGGATTGGTTTGCCTACTGGGGGTTGTAGGTGCCATCATGATCGAGAAATCAGGTCGTGACAGTTATTTTATTTGAGGCTTTTTTCTACATCTATAAATAGTCCATAAGAATAAATTTAGAGGAGAACCGATATGTATTTTTTACTTTTAACATTGTAAGCTAGGAAGAACTAAGAATTTTCATGGAGGCCGGAGAATTTTGATTTATTCTTTACTTCTCCTTTATTATTTATTTGTGTTTTTGGATTATTTTGCTACTTTGAAGTAATTTTCATGGTTAATACAAGTAAGTCTTTTATTATGTATTATTCTTTGATTTTTGCAAGCATGAGTAGCTAAACACCATAACTAGGGTTGTGGGAACCATGATGAATTAACAAACATAGGTTAAATAATTAATGTTTCTACGAAGGTGTTTATACATGTATTGTTCTTTCCTTTGCTTTGATTGCTTTGTAACGATGCGCAACCTTAGAACTTGCCTTATTCTTACTTGCTGGACCAAGGGGGTAACGAATGGGAAAAGGGATGTTACAAAGGAAATTTGAGGCTATTAACCCTAATCTAATAGCTTGACCTTGTACGGGAATAGCTAATTTGGGATCAAAGGTAGGGGTTAGTAAAGCATACACCCATAGACAGACCAAGTTGCGTGGTGAAATTCTTCTATCTAGGGGACCAACGATTTAGTTAAACTTAACATACCGATCTTGCATGTTAAGCACTAGAATAAATCATTAATTGCGTATACCTACTACGTTATGAAATCATGGTGACCTCAGTCCTAGTTACCTTTAATTCTTTGAACACAGTTAAATATTAAATTACTAATAATTTGTATCTTTACTTTTGACACAAAAATCCCCCCCTTTTTAAATAAAGACGATTGATTGAATATTCACTACTGACGTATTTCTTCCATATTCCTTGTGGGATCGACCCTAACCTCAGTAAGGTTCTATATTTGACAATGATCACTTTATACTTCATAAAAGAGGTGTAATTTGGGCGTATCAGTGTCGATAGCCATATGCCAAGGGAAGTTATATCTTTCATGAGCGGCTTGGCCTATACTACTTATGTCTATGATGATAGTGCCACCATACCTTGACTTGAGTCAGTTCATATGGTTTGCGAGTATTTGGATGTGTCTCTTTCTGATCTACCAGATCTTCCTCGTGATTGTGATATTGACATTGCCATCAATATTAAGCAGGGCACTCGACCCATTTCTATTCTTCCATATCGTATAGCACTAGCTGAGTTTAGGGAACTTCAGGATCAGCTCCAGGATTTTTTTAGTAGAGGTTTCATCAGGCTTATTTTGACTCCATAGGGTACTCCGGTTCTATTTGTGAAGGAGAAGGACGGGTCTATGCGTATGCATATCGACTGTAGGCAGTTGAATAAGGTGACAGTTAAGAACAGATATCTGATTCTACATATTGATGATCTGTTTAAATACCTACAAGGTTCAGCAGTGTTCTCTAAGATAGACTTGAGGTTCGATTATCACCAGTTAAGGATTAGGGTTGCAGACATCCCAAAGACTGCATTTAGCACTTGATATGGCCACTATGACTTCGTAGTCATGTCTTTTGGCTTGACAAATGCCCCAACAACTTTTATGGAGCTGATGAACCGCGTGTTCAGGGTCTACTTGGACTCTTTTGTGATTGTATTTATCGATGATATATTGGTATATTCGAGGAGTAGAGAGAAACATGAGCAGCATCTCAGAGTTGTACTTCATACCTTGTGAGACCATCAATTATATGTCAAATTCACTAAATGTGAGTTTTGTCTTGAGTCTGTGGAATTCTTATGACACGTGTTGTCTAAGGATGGGATTATGGTTGATCCGGCAAAGATTGTGTCTGTTCACTATTAGGCTAGGCCTACTTCTCCTACCAAGGTTTACAGTTTCATCGGGTTGGCAGGTTCCTACAGACGGTTTATGGAGGGGTTCTCTTCTATAACAGCTCCATTGACTAGACTGACTTAGAAGAATGTTCCTTTCCAGTTGTCCAATGAATGTGAGGCAAGCTTCCTGAAACTCAAGGCCTTATTGACTTTATCTACAATTCTTACTCTTTCAGTCAAGGGTCAGGGGTTTACAATGTATTGTGATGCTTCAGGTATTGGTTTGGCTTGTTTATTGATGCTCCAGTGCCAAGTTATTACTTATGATTCTCGATAGCTAAAGGTTCACGAGAGAAACTACTCCACTCATGACTTTGAGTTAGTGGCGGTAGTCTTTGCATTGATGATTTGGAGGCATTATCTATATGTCATGCATTGTGAGATATTCACAAACCATCATAGTCTTAAGTACATTTTCAGCTAGAAGGATCCAAATTTGAGGCAGCACAGGTGGCTGGAGTTACTGAAGGACTATGACATCACTATTCTTTATCATCTGGGCAAGGCAAATGTCATAGTGAATGCCTTGAGCCCAAAGGCAGTGAGTATAGGTAGCTTGTCTCTCTTAGCAGCGGAGGAGCAACCTTTAGCGTTCGACATCCATTCCTTGGCTAACATATTGGTTAGACTTGATATTCTTGAGCTGGGTCATATTTTTGCTTGTATTGAGGCTAGATTTTCCTAGTTGGAGCAGATATGGGCACAAAAGTTTGATGATGCAAGGTAGAGGATCATTAATGACAAGATGTTAAGCGGTGAGGCTAGGAAGGTGACTTTAGATTCAGAGGGTGTTCTGAGGATTGAGGGTCATATCTGCGTTTCTAGAGTTGGTGACCTGGTTATATTAATCTTGGAGGATGATCATTATTCTAGATATTCCATTCAACTAGGCAGCTAAGGTATATCATAACTTGAAGAAGCACTACAAGTGGTGTGGATTATGAGGGATATCTAGGATTTTGTCTCTTGGTGCTTAAACTATCAGCAGGTGATGTTTGAGCACCAGAGACTAGGTGGTTTGCCTCAGAGGCTACCCATTGGAGTGGAAATGGGAGAGGATAGCTATAGACTTTGTAGTCAATTTGCCACGCACATTATAGAGATTTGATGCTATTTGGGTCATCGTGGATAGGTTGATAAAGTTTGCTCACTTTCTGCAGGTTCAGACTTGCTACAATTCTGAAAGGTTGGGTCAGATATACATTCGTGAGATTGTTAATTTGCATGAGGTTCTAGTTTCTATCATTTTTTATCATGGTACTCAGTTTACTTCATTTTTCAGGAGGTCTATTCGGAGGGAGTTGGGTACCAGGGTTGAGCTAAGCACTGCTTTTCATCCACAGACTAATGGTAAGTCAGAATGTACTATTAAGGTTCTGGAGGATATGTTGCAAGCCTGTGTTATTGATTTCAGAGGTCAGTGGGACCAGTTCTTAGCCTTGGAAGAGTTTATGTATAATAATATCTACCACTGCAGCATTAAGATAGCTCCATTCGAGGCTTTGTGTGGTAGGTGGTGGAGATCTCTAGTTGGTTGGTTTGATGCCTTTGAGATTAAACCATGGGGTACTAATTTTCTTCATGATTGGATGGATAGAGTACTGGTCATTCAAGAGAGACTTCGTACTACCCAGAGTAGGCAGAAGAGTTATGCTGACCATAGGGTTTGAGACATAGAGTTTATAATTGGTAATCGTGTATTCCTTTGGGTGTCGCCCATGAAAGGCATGATGAGTTCCGGGAGAAAGGGTAAGCTCAATCCTAGGTTCATTGGGCCATTTGAAATCCTTTGTCACATTGGGGAGGTTGCTTATGAGTTAGCCCTGCCTCCTACTCTTTTTGGTGTGCATCCAGTTTTCTATATTTCTATGTTGTGGCGGTATATGTCATATGAGTCTTACGTATTTCAGTGGGATTCGATTCATTAGGATGAGTTTCTAGCCTTTGAAGAGGAGCATGTTGCTATCTTTGACATGCAGGTTAGGAAGTTTAGTTCCAAAGAGATTCTGTTAGTTAAGGCTCAGTGGAGGCATCGTCATGTCGAGGAGGCTACTTGTAAGATCGAGATTGACATACGGACCCGCTATCCTCACCTTTTCGAGCCTTCAGGTATTTCCTTTCTTTAACTTTAAAGGATTAAAGTCCTTTTAGTAGTGGATGTTGTAATGACCCTCCAGGTCATTTACTTAATTTTTGTACTTTTTCAGTATTTCTAGCTTTCACACAGTGGCTATAGGTCATTTATGACTTACCAAGATTGATGGTTTGGTTCCTGTGCAGTTCGTTTGTATTTTAAGCTCATTCCCGTGATTTGCAACTGTTATAGCTGGTAGAGTTGACTTTAGTCAATATTTAGAGAAGATGGCCTTAGATGGAAATTTCATCAGTGTTGTTAGCTCTGAAATGTTGACTTTAGGCTAGAAGGACCTTTGGTTTGGGTCCCGAGGCTTCTAGACTTGTTTTAGGGTATTGAGTTCCATTTTGGTAAAAGTTGGTTATTGGGCGTGAAACCCAATTTTTGTTAAAACAATCTCCATTGGGAGTTTTGTTGATTCTGTTGAGTTTAGAATGACATTTTTGGTAGGGTAGCATCTTTGGTTTGTGTTCACGGGGTTCCGAATGAATCCTGGGGCCCCATTCGGTGACTTTTTAACCTTAAGTATTTGCTAGTTTCTGATTTATATTGCAGACCATTTTTGTCATCACGACTGTGAGGTGACCGTCGCATTCATAATTGTCTGGCTTTTTTACCATCGCAATCGCGAGGGTTTTATCATGATCGTAATGAAGGCCGATTGGGACTCAGTGATAATGTTCCAAAGCACTCTCCTGAAGGAGGTGGTAACAATTGTCAAGCAAAACAAGTAAGTAACCCAACGTGATGTTGGGGTCGAATCCATGGAGAATGGGACAATAGTGTTGCCAGTAAATGTCAGAATTCAATTCACTAATGTGAGTAATTATTTGAGAATTTTAAATTAAATTTTGTAGGAAAGGTTTGGGTATTATCGAATTGCAACTAACCAGAGAATGACGTAAACAAAATTAGAATGATCAAGAGAAGGAAAAACTAGGGGTATGCTTCCGATGGGGTTCTACAAAGGGATAGGTAATTTATTAATCATGCAAACTTTCAACTAAAGATATGGGTAGCTTGGTTCGCGCTATATTTGGTAGTCTTTCAACCCTACAAATATATGTACCATGGTCATTTCTCAAACCCCATAGCTTTTTCTTAAACCAAACAATTAATGCTTGGGTGAATCAAACTATCTCTAGATTTGATTCTTAGATGAGAATTTCCTTCAATCAATCTATATCTAGCCTTAATTTATGGAGGAAATCCCAAATTCCTATTATGGAATTCTTACTCAATTCATGAACTCCTCTATCAAGCAAGTACAAATTTAGTAAACTCAATCAATGTTTGCAACCATCAATTTTATAATTAAACCATGAAAAATTTAATATACCCATACTAATTAATAAATTATAAGAACAATTAATCAATACCCATTAACAAATTCAAACACCCATCATGCACATAAACCTAGAATAGAATTTAGCTGTTCATATTAAAGGAACAAGAGAATATATCAAATGGGTTTCCTAATATTCCCTTCATATTGTAAGCTAAGTTCCAATTCCAAGCTCAAAATTCCTTACAAATGGTGTTTTTCCAATGAGGAAGAAGAAAAGAGAAATTGTACTCTCAATATTCTTCCTTGGAAAAGTAAAAACTCAAGAATAATTCTTAGTACAGACCCCCAAAAGGGTTTTAGACCCTTCTAAAATACGGTACACATATTTTCAAAAAAATTCCTTTCAGGGCATGTGCGAGGTGAGGTCCAATAACACCTGCGATCGCACCATGAGTTTTGCGGCTCGCATGTACCATTCTCTTAAGGAAGTGAAGTTCTGCAGTGTGAGAGTCAGGTGAAAAGGGGATGGACAATCTCCCTTGATAAAGTGCGGCTTGCATGTGAATGACTGCTAAGGAAATTTTTTATCCTCCTTGTGCGATGGCACCTGCGAAATGCAGGTGCCTCTTTGCGGCTCGTATATAACTTTGCCTCTCTCTATAGATTCTTCAACTTCTGATCAGCTTTAGCTCAACTTTATGATCTTGTGGATTCAATTCCATTGCTTTCTTTCTTTGACCAAGAGTACCTGCATTTACATCAATAAAGGCAATAAGTACCTCTAATTCTCATAAAAACATAGAAATAATTCATGAATAAAGGCTCAATAAGTTGGTAGATTACCAACTTATCAAACCCTCAAACCTGAACTATTGTTTGTCCTCTAGCAAGTTACTCACAAGGTAAGGAATGAAATAGGTTCTCAAAACAAATGGGGTGTACACAAGGTTATATTGACTCAAAAACATAAGAAAACTAACAAACAAAAGACTCAAAGCAAAAAGAGTCAACTATGATGCTCATCTCACTTTGTATCAACATAACCTCAAGGCAAGTACTCATTTCAAAGCTTTTACCAAAAGGACTTCCTTTCTCATTCAAAAGTAGGGAATTTGTCAATCAAAACATGATTTTCAAGCTTCTTAAGTCATTGGCATTGACCTTCAAGGTTTTCCTTGAGATATACCATACAACTTGTCTCATTTGTTCCTCTCAATTGATATAAAGACTACATTATTCGCTTCATGTGTGTGATGCCACTCACCATTAGAGAGAATCGCACTCACATCATACAATTTATACAAAGGGATTATACGAGAATCCAAGAGACTCTCACTCTCTCAAAGAAGTTTGAGTGCACACGCATTGACCCATAGGCTTGCTCTTTATGTAATTTGCCACTAATGTAGCGTTACTAAGCTAGAAATCACTTAGGACTTACGAGTAACAATATTGGCTAGGGTTAAGGTGTGGATTACTGTAACACCCCGTACCTTTCAAAACCTATGTGACTAAGTAAATATCGACGAAGGTATTTGAGCTCGAGATTGTGAAGGGGTACTTTGGCCTAGAATTTGAAATGGTCAAATGTATATAAGTGTTAAGTTAAATTATAAGGATGAGAGTTTTGAAAATGAGATAAAACAAGTGAGGTACTTGCTCGACTTATCTAAGCTCTTAGGTGACAAGTAAGTGCATCACCTACCTATGCTAACGAACTAAGTTCCGAGGGCCGATTACGGGCAGCAACACCATGTATTATTAGACCTAATGGTATGAATCTTAAAGTTAGCCCATAAAAGCACAACCAAATCTGGCCCAAACAACTACAAAAGGTAGCCACCAATATTGACCACATATTGACCCAAGAGAAGCCCAAATCGGCAACAAAACTTAACCCTTTTGAGGCCCAAGAAAAGGGTAATTTTGGCCCAAGTTTCTTTACCCATTTTGACCCAAACATACTCAAAAAATCCGGCCAGAAAGGTCCATTTATACAGACCTTTTGTGGATCAATATTGATCACAAAAAGCTGGAAAAATTCTCTCTTATCTCCTTTCCTTTTGGAAGCCCTTCTCTCTCTTTATGGTTCTAAGAAGATCAAGATTCATTCAAGCTTAAGGTGAGTTAAACAACATGTTATCTTGGTATTAATCTACTACATAAAGCTAGGGTATCCTATGGTAAAAAAGACATGAACTATGGCAGTCCCTTTCTTAAGATTTAACACATAGAAATTGTGTAAAAATTATAAGATTTCTTCTTCTCTTGTTGGTGTATGTGTAGGGGTACTTAAGCTTTTCAAGGCATCAATAAAAAGAGAATAAAGCACACCTTCAAGTGTGGTAATTACTCTGTCCATAATCATATTATTGGATTGAAGTTCGGATGGACAATTGTTGTTGAATTGTTGTTAAGAACTCACAGGACGACGATCGGAAGCCGTGGGTTCAATGTGTTGCTATTGTATTTCGGCATGGTGAGTTGTGTAGGGGCTGTTTGATGTGTTTTGTATTATTGGAGGCAGTAGGTTGGTGTGTGTGTGATGTGTATTGGACACGGGAGAAAGGTGTGACGATACACCTTTAATTAATGCAAAATACGTAAATCTGCCCGGGAAATGTTTAGCTACTGTTTTGGAAAGGTTGCATCAGGTTTAAGAGCTAATATTAGCTTCATTATACCCTTATGTTGTACATTAACTTAATAAAGGAAAGCCCAAGTTCTGGAAAGCACAATCTTCGAAAGGAACGAGGTATGTTAAGGCTTCTTTATTCCTTATCGGCATGAATCTAGAAATAGAACTCTAAATCTCCGAAAGAAGGAATTTGAGTATTCTGTTGTAAGAGAGCTGATTTGGTAACTCAAAAATTCTTAAGGAACTAAGTTATACATTATGGTGATTCAAGTCTCCTTCTTATAAAAATCTGATTCTTTTTGCACGAAACGTAAATTATCCTTTTGTCAAGTTTCTTCTTTTTAGTGTGATCCCTAATCAAGCTTTAGAAAGTATACAAGGAAAGTTAGAAAGTCAAATCCCCATTTATATGTGTTTGATATGTTGAGTCCAACACCTAGTAATCCAAGGCTAAAGAAGTTATCTAAATGAACCTTCATAAATAACAAGAATAGCTTTAAAGGTCAGTCTAGTAATACACTTATTATGCGTGGTTTGCGTGTTAGTGTGCACCGAGGTGCTACTGCCATATTAAGGCTATTATAGACATAGTGTGCACTGAGGTGCTACTGCCATATTGAGGCGATTATATACATAGTGTGCACCGAGGTGCTACTGCCATATTGAGGCCATTATATACATAGTGTTTGCCGAGGCACTACTGCCATATTGAGGCTATTATATATAGGGTGCACCGAGGCGCTATTCTGGTTCAGCGTGGGTTATAAAGAGTGAGTTGTGGTGTGAGTTAATGCATGTGTTGTATTCTAAAAAGAATAAAGGATAAAGAGCTTAACGAGGCTTACCAATTATAGTTTACAAGTTTCATATTATATCTTGTTAAGATTTACTACTTGCGACTTGCTTTTATGCTTCTACCTTACATGCCAGTACATTATTGTTGTACTGACATCCCCATTGCCTGGGGGCTCTGCATTCATGCCTGCATGTCCAGACAGAAACCCAGATAGACCTCTTCAGTAGGAGTTGCAGAGTTCAGCCATTTTGGTAAGCTCCATTCTTCCTAGAGCTGACGAGTCAGAGGTCTAGCTTATATTTTGACTAGGTTATGTATATGTACAACTTTTGGGTAGTCCAGGGCCCTTTCTTGGATATGAGATATTTTACTTACTCCTAGAGGCTTGTAGACGTGTATATGTACATCAATGTTGGGTATGGCCTTGTCGGCCTTGTTATTAGCTATCTACTATGATAATAGCCTTGTTGGCCTTGAGTTGCTTACCTACTATTGAGCTTTTAGTGTTTCAAATTGCTATTCTTAGAGACCTTGTCGGTCTCATACCACCAGCAGGTTCAATAGAGACACACTCTATTTTGGCACCCTCGGCCTTTTGGGGCTCCGGGTGTCGGTCATGCCTCCCATGGTTTGGGGCGTGACAAACTTGGTATCAGAGCACGTCGAATCCCACGGAGTCTACAAGCCGTGTCTAGTAGAGTCTTGCTTATGGGTGTGTTGTGCACCATACCTATAATCATGAGGCTATGGGACATTTAGGAATTGTTATCCTTCTTTCATTTGCTAGATCGTGCAATAGAGCGAGGTCATAAGATGTTTGAAGTGTAATTCATGTTTTTCTATTCCTTGTTTACAGAAATGCCTGTGACCAGACATATGAGTAGCCGACGGGTTGGCACGGATATGGGGGAAGGTACTAGTCATTCCCCGCCTATCCGATTGGATAGATTTGATTCTCAAAGTGAATTACCGACACCAGAGATCCCAGTTCATCAAGTACCTGATGAGACTAGGGGGGATCCAGTACCCCTGACCCCATCTGCTCCAGTGACATCTGAGATAGCTAGAGATTAACCAGCACCTGTAGCTCCTCCACCTCAAGCAGAGGACCAGGACATCAAGAGTGCTGTTCGATTATTGACCCAGATGGTAGCCACACAACAACAACAAATTGGGGCATCAGCGAGTGCTAGGTCAGGTGGCACAGAAAGTTGTAGGGCTCGATAGTTTATCAGCCTAAGTCCTCCTATATTTACAAGCTCTGACCCACGTGAGGATCCTCGGGAGTTTATTGATCAGACTTATTGAGTACTTCGAGTCATGCATGCAACAGTAGTGGAGGCAGTAGAGTTTGCATCTTTCAGGTTACGAGATGTGGCCATTTTATGGTTCGAGGTTTGGGATCGGTCTAGGGGATCAAATGCACCCCCAGCTGAATGGGAGGAATTTTCAGAGGCCTTCCTAGCTCACTATCTTCCACAGGAGGTTCCAGAGGCCAGACTTGATCAATTTCTAGCCCTTAGGCAGGGCAATATGAATGTTCGATAGTACAGCCTCAGGTTTAATTCATTAGCCAGGTACGCCCCCGATATTGTGAGTATGATGCGAGCTAGAGTTCATCGATATGTGTGTGTCCTTATTTGTAAGATACAGGCTATTGCTCAGACTGCAGAGGATCTTGAAGTAAAAATTGGAGATAACAAAAGCCGAGAAAGGTATCAGAATAAGAGAGCTAGATCTATTGGGTCCTATGTATAGCCACGAGGTAATGTTAGGCCACATTTTAATAGGCAATCACCCCACCCTACTAGTGGTGCCCCATATCAGTTGCAAAGGCAGAGGTATGATCATTTTTCTACGACTGGACCAGGCCACAGTTCAGGTGCATGCAGTTCCTATCGCCAGGGGCATTCAGGTCAGATGAGGCCACCTTTGCCACCTTGTGTTCATTGCGGTAGGAAGCATCCTGGGATATGTCGGCTGGGTTCAGATACTTGTTATTCATGCGGGAATCCTGGTCACTTTATACGAGACTGTCTGAGTAGAGGTAGGGTGAGATGTCCCAGCCTACTTGGTCGATGGCAGCTTCTTCATATACTATTTGTACCCCTAGGACAGGCCAACAGGCTACATCAGGTCATGGTAGAGGTAGAGGAGAAGGAGGAGCATACAGTTCAGGTAGTGGTCAGAATCGCACTTATGCTCTAGCCGGTCGCCAGGACTTGGAATCGTCACCTGATGTTGTTAAATGTACATTGACTATTTTTACAAATGCTATTGATGCACTTATAGATCCTGGCTCTACTCTTTCATATGTTACCCCGCTAGTTGCTGGTAAGTTTGGGCAGGCCCTGAGTTGTTGCCTAGACCCTTTGTTGTAACTACGCCCGTTGGTGAATCTATTATAGCTAGATGAGTTTATCGAGATTGTGCAGTGTGGATTTATGACCGCCTCACTTTAGCTGATCTAATCAAATTAGATATGACTGACTTCGATGTAATTATGGGCATGGACTGGTTAGCTACATGTTATGCTAATATCGATTGTAGAAATAAGGTTGTCGAATTCCATTTTCCAGAAGAGACAATCCTAGAGTGAAAAGGTAATGCTACCACGCCAAGGGGTAGGTTTATTTCCTACCTTAAGGCCCAGAAAATTATTTCTAAAGGCTATATTTATCATTTAGTCCGAGTAAGAAGCACAGAGGATGGACCAGCGACTCTTCAATCGGTCCCGTGGTGGGTCAGTTTCTAGATGTATTCCCAGATGAGCTTCCAGGAATCCCTCCAGAAAGGGAAATTGAGTTTGCTATTGACCTACTCCCAGATACTCAGCCAATATCAATTCCCCCTTACATGATGGCTCCTGCATAATTAAGAGAGTTAAAGGAACAGTTAAAGGATCTACTCGAAAAAGGTTTCATTAGGCCTAGTACATCGCCATGGGGTGCACCAGTTTTGTTTGTTCGTAAGAAGAATGGGTCCTTGAGAACGTGTATTGATTACCGACAACTGAACAAAGTTACAATCAAGAATTAGTATCCTCTTCCAAGGATTGATGACCTTTTTGATCAGTTGCAAGGCGCCAAATGTTTTTCAAAGATTGACTTGCGGTCGGGGTATCACCAGTTACGTGTTAAAGGGGTAGATGTTCCAAAATGAGCCTTTAGGACAAGGTATGGCCACTTTGAATTTCTAGTAATGTTTTTTGGGCTTACTAATGCCCCAGCATCTTTTATGGACCTAATGAATCGAGTCTTCAAGCCATTCCTAGATGTATTCGTGATCGTATTTATTGATGATATCCTGATTTACTCGTGGTCCAAAGCCGAACATGTTGATCATTTACGTGCAGTATTGCAAACACTTCAGAATCATAAATTATATGCGAAGTTCTCCAAATGTGAGTTTTGGTCGACTTCAGTGGCTTTTCTTAGCCATATAATTACAGACGAAGGTATTAGAGTTTACGGCCAAAAGATTGAAGCAGTAAAGAATTGGCCGAGGCCCTTGAATGCTACAGAGATCCGTAGTTTTTTGGGCTTAGCAGGTTATTACCTGAGTTTTGTGGAAGGAGTTTCTTCTATATCTGCACCATTGACAAAGTTGACTCATAAAGCTGCCAAGTTCTTGGGGTCTGATACATGTGAGCAGAGTTTTCAGGAGTTGAAGGACAGACTTACTTCAGCACCTGTCTTAACTCTGCTAGAGGGCACGGAAGGTTATGTTGTTTATTGTGATGCTTCAAGGATTGGGTTGGGCTGCATTTTAATGCAACATGGTAAAGTTATTGCCTATGCCTTGAGACAACGAAGAAAGCACGAACAAAATTACCCTACTCACGATCTTGAATTGGTAGCAGTTATATTTGCCTTGAAAATTTGGCGCCATTACTTTTTTGGAGTCCATGTAGACGTGTTTACAAACCACAAAAGTCTACAGTATTTATTCAAATAGAAGGATTTAAACCTAAGGCAAAGAAGGTGGCTAGAGTTACAAAAGGATTATGACGTAGATATTTTATACCATCCAGGGAAGGCCAATGTAGTGGCTGATGCACTTATCCGCAAATCCATGGGAAGCTTGAGCCACGTGGAAAATAGAAAGATTGAGATGACAAGAGAACTACACCAGTTAGCTAATTTGCAGGTTCGACTAGACCAAGGTAATAGGGGAGTTGTTATTCAAAGCACAACGGAATCCTCACTTATGACAGAGGTAAAGGAAAGACAATATGATGATCCAGAATTAGTAAGATTGAGGGAGGAAATTCCACAACAGAAGCAACCACTAATAGAGCTTAAGGAAGATGGGGTTCTGAGATATCAAGGTTGTCTATGTGTACCTAACGTCGGGGAGCTTCAGGAGAAAATTTTGGCAGAAGTTCACTATTCCCGCTATTCAATCCATCCCGGAGCAACGAAGATGTATCATGATCTTCGACAGATTTATTGGTGGAATAATATGAAGAGAAATATTGCAGAGTTTGTAGCACAATGCCCGAATTGTCAACAGGTAAAAATTGAACACCAGAGACCCGGAGGTCTAACTCAAAGTATAGTGATACCTACATGGAAATGGGAGGTGATCAACATGGACTTTATTATAGGCTTACCCCGTACTTATCAAAAGTATGATTCCATATGGGTGATTGTAGATAGACTTACAAAATCAGCTCACTTTTTGCCAGTCAGGACAACTTATACTGCTGAAGATTATGCCAAGTTGTATATTAGTGAAATAGTTCGACTTCATGGTGTCCCAATTTCCATTATTTCAGATAGGGGCGCTCAGTTTACAGCAAATTTCTGGAGGTCTTTCCAGAGAGGCTTAGGTACTCAAATAAGTCTCAGTACAGCTTTTCATCCACAGACAGATGGACAAGCTGAACGCACTATTCAAACACTCGAAGATATGCTAAGAGCTTGTGTACTAGATTTTAAAGGGAGTTGGGATGACTATTTGCCACTAATTGATTTTTCCTATAATAATAGCTTCCATGCAAGCATTCAAATGGCTCCTTATGAGGCTTTATACGGACGAAAGTGTAGATCACCGATTGGATGGTTTGAAATTAGAGAAGCAGGATTATTAGGGCCAGACCTAGTTAATCAGGCAATGGAGAAGGTGAAGCTAATCCAAGAAAGACTACTAACAACCCAGAGTAGGCAGAAATCATATGCAGATGTGCGACGTCGGGATTTGGAATTTAATATTAGTGATTGGGTTTTCCTAAAGGTTTCGCCCATGAAAGGCGTTATACGATTTGGTAAAAAGGGAAAGCTTAGTCCAAGATATATTGGACCATACAGGATCATTCAGAGGTTAGGAAAAGTGGCATATGAGATAGATTTACCCACAAAATTGGAGACAGTCCATCCTGTATTTCATGTATCGATGCTACGAAGGTGCATAGGAGATCCTTCACGTATTATGCCTATCAAAGATGTTCAACTTTCTGAAGACTTATACTATAAGGAAGTACCAATTTCTATCCTAGATCGTCAAGTTAGAAAGCTCAGAACCAAAGAAGTAGCCTCAGTAAAGGTGTTGTGGAGAAATAATAATATCGAGGAAATGACGTGGGAAGCCGAGGAAGAAATGAGGAAAAAGCATCCCCAGTTATTTATGATTTGAAGATAGTATAGAGGTAAGTCATATTCTTATGTTCTTGATACTCTTCCTACTATGCAAATATGATCAGGTTTGAACATGTGAAAATGATTACATTTAATTGTATATAGTTGTATCGCCCTGTGAGGCATAGTGCTGGACTTTTGCTGAGTTTCAGGTTTTTGGATATTCCCAATTATAAAGAAAACTCTTTCGAAATTTCAAAAAATCCCAAGGGACTAGATCTCTATATGCATTACCCTTATTCGAGGACGAATGACCCAGAGGTCTAACTCAAAGTATAGTGATACCTACATGGAAATGGGAGGTGATCAACATGAACTTTATTATAGGCTTACCCCGTACTTATCGAAAGTATGATTCCATATGGGTGATTGTAGATAGACTTACAAAATCAGCTCACGTTTTGCCAGTCAGGACAACTTATACTGCTGAAGATTATGCCAAGTTGTATATTAGTGAAATAGTTCGACTTCATGGTGTCCCAATTTCCATTATTTCAGATAGGCGAGCTCAGTTTACAACAAATTTCTGGAGGTCTTTCCAGAGAGGCTTAGTGATAACGGAAATACAACAAACAAGAAGAAACGAAGGAAAAGATATGAGAATTAATAACTAGGAATTGAAATTATGGGCAACAAGGGGCTAAAACCCTCACCTCCCAATTGATTCCAACAACTAGATACTAATTCAACTCAACTAATCAAGGAAACCTAAACGAAATCCACAAGTGGGAGACCTTCGATTAATTAAGTAAAGAAGTTAAACTAACAATCAAGAGAGTCACCCTAATCACTCACTAATTCCTTAAGGGAATTACACTAAGCCTTACACTAGCAACTACAAGTTTAGAGTATCAATCTTCAATATGCAAAAACTAGTCTTCCAAATGAAGAAAAGCTACTACTTATACTAGGGAATAAGAAGACACTAGCTATTACAATTTTGCCCTTAATGAAGTAAGGGCCTTGTTTGGTTGCCTTCTTTTGGGAATTCTTGAATTCCCCCTTCCACCTCACTTTAATAGACCACCCACACATTGTATGCTTTCCTTTGGGATTCTTCAAGCTTCTCCAATGCTTCCCTTTTCATGAACATTGCTTGAAGGTCTTGGAGCTCTTTAGCTTGACTACGTGTGAAAGGCCTTGAAGGATAAGTGCCATCCAAGATAGTACCATCCATGCTTTCCAATCTAGTATCATCCTCCCCTTCTTGAAAATGATTCGTCCTCGAATCCAATTGATCACCTACAACACAAGGAGAAAGATCACTAACATTGAAAACATTATGAACATTATACTCACTTGGTAAGTCAATCATGTATGCATTGTCATTTATCCGCTTGAGCACTTTGAAGGGTCCGTCTCCCCTTGGGCTTAGCTTTCCTTTTTGAACTTGTGGGAACCTCTCCTTTCGTAAATGAATCCACACCCAATCGTCCGGGTTGAAAATCACTTCCTTTCTTCCACGATTCTTTCGATTGGCCACCTTTGAATTGTTCTTTTCAATGGCCTCTTTTACCTTGGAATGAATGTTCATCATCTCCTTTGCTCTTTGTTCAGCATCTAGGCTCACAACAACATGGCTAGACAAAGGAGTCATAGTTAATGGAAACAAAGGTTTAAATCCATAACATGCTTCAAATGGGGACATTCCAATAGAAGAGTGGAAAGACCGGTTATATGCAAATTCTATCAAGGGTAAATGGTCTTCCCAAGTGGTTGGGGTGCCCCTAATCATACACCTAAGCATGCTTCCAAGAGTCCGGTTGACTACTTCGGTTTGTCCATCCGTTTGAGGATGACAAGAAGTAGAAAACATGAGTTTGGTACCAAGTGTACCCCATAGATTCTTCCAAAAATGACTAAGAAATTTGGAATCCCTATCACTAACAATGGTTTGAGGGACTCCATGCAATTTAAGCACATTAATGACAAACAAGGATGCTACATGGGATGCATCATCACATTTATGGCATGGAATGAAATAAGTCATTTTAGAGAACCTATCCACTACCACAAATATGCTATCATGTCCTCTTTTAGTCCTAGGAAGTCCCAACACAAAATCCATAGAAATGTCCATCCATGGACCACTAGGAGTAGGAAGAGGGGTATACTTACCATGAGGCCGAGTCGTGGATTTGGCTTGCTTGCATTCGAGACATTGTCCACAAATCCGCTCCACATAATGCTTCATCTTTGGCCAATAAAATTGTTCCATAAGGATGCCAAGTGTCTTGGGTACTCCAAAGTGCCCCATCAAACCACCACTATGAGCTTCCTTGACAAACAACTCTCTCCATGAACTCATGGGCACACAAACTCGCCCATTCTTGAACAAGAATCCATCAACCAATTGGAACCTATCAACCCGCTTCCCTTGACTAAGACAATCAAAAATTTCTTTGAAATCGGGATCCATAGAATAGAATCCCTTCAAGCTTTCAAATCCCATCATTTTAGAAGTCAAGGTGTTGACCAATACAAACCTCCTTGATAGAGCATCCGCTACTATATTCTCTTTGCCTTGCTTGTAGTTGATCACATATGGAAAGGTCTCAATGAATTCAATCCATTTAGTATGTCGCTTGTTCAACTTGGATTGCCCCTTAAGATGTTTCAAGGACTCATGATCGGTCCTTATCACGAACTCTTTGTGCCACAAGTAGTGTTGCCAATGAGCCAATACTCTCACAAGTGCATATAATTCCTTGTCATAAGTTGAGTACCGAAGAGTAGCTCCCTTTAGTTTTTCACTAAAGTAAGCCAATGGTTTTCCCTCTTGCATCAAGACACCACCTATCCCAACACCCGAAGCATCACACTCTATCTCAAAAGCTTTATCAAAATTAGGTAGTTGGAGTAATGGGGAGGAACGCAACATGGACTTCAATGCTTGAAAGGACTTCTCTTGTTCTTCCCCCCACACAAAAGGTACATCTTTCTTGATCAATTCGGTTAATGGGGAAGCAATTGAACTAAAACCCTTCACAAAACGCCGGTAAAAGCTCGCCAACCCATGAAAACTTCTTACCTCAGTTGCGTTGGATGGGGTCGGCCAAGTCTTGATTGACTCCACCTTTTCTTCATCAACCTCTATACCACTTGCACTAACCACAAAGCCCAAGAACACTACCTTTTCAACACAAAAAGAACACTTCTTGAGATTCGCGAATAACCTTTCTCGTAGCAAAACATCAAACACTTGTTTCAAATGGCCTACATGCTCTTCGATTGTCTTGCTATACACAAGTATGTCATCAAAGTACACAACCACAAACTTGTTGATGAAGGGTTTTAGAAGAAGAAGTTTGAAGTTCCAACACTTAGAAAAAAATTGGGGTCTTAAAAGTTCCAACACTTAGAAAAATTTTGGGGTTCCAAAATTTGAGACCCCTAAAAAAAACTAAGTATAGAACCTGCAGATTTTTGCTCTCTGAAATTGGGCAACACGCGCTGCTGACGTGGCAGTCCACGTGGATTTTTTTTTTTTTTTTTTAAATTCCACTTGTGGACCCAACAAACATCTTTGACCACTTTGACTTGAAAAAAATTGGATCAAATGTACCTTTTGGCTTCTTCTTCTTCAAGATGTTCTTGATTAATATCAAAAACACCTAGAACACCAAGAACACACACTAAACACCAACACCTTCAAATGAGCTCGGAATTGGCTCAAATTTTAGGATTAGCTTCCCCTTAACGTAAGGAACAAACCCCAATAGTTTTTAAGCTCCAATTCCTCCTCAATCAATAGACCCACTTTCAAAGTTTGTAAAGCTTCAAAAGCTCAAAACCCTTTAATGGCAACTTCACTTCTACAACTCCAAATCGCATGAAATTTGAAATCTAGACTCAAAAAACACTAGGGAACAAGAATCTAGTGTCAAAAACAAGAAATCAAACAAGAAAATTTTCGGATTTTTTTTTTTTTTTTTTGGATTTTGAAGATATCAAATTCCCAAGACTTAGATTTGTGGAAACAAACCTAAACCAAGCTCTGATACCAAATGATAACGGAAATACAACAAACAAGAAGAAACGAAGGAAAAGATATGAGAATTAATAACTAGGAATTGAAATTATGGGCAACAAGGGGCTAAAACATTCACCTCCCAATTGATTCCAACAACTAGATACTAATTCAACTTAACTAATCAAGGAAACCTAAACGAAATCCACAAGTGGGAGACCTTCGATTAATTAAGTAAAGAAGTTAAACTAACAATCAAGAGAGTCACCCTAATCACTCACTAATTCCTTAAGGGAATTACACTAAGCCTTACACTAGCAACTACAAGTTTAGAGTATCAATCTTCAATATGCAAAAACTAGTCTTCCAAATGAAGAAAAGCTACTACTTATACTAGGGAATAAGAAGACACTAGCTATTACAATTTTGCCCTTTGTAACATCCCGTATTCTGCATATACTAGTCCTATTCATATATCACTTGATATAGCCTTGTTGTATAGGTGAGGGACCGAGTTTCTTATATGAGCAGTGATAGTTTAATGTGTATTGGGAGGTGTTGTAATGCCCTATTCAGTTCAGCACGTAAACGGCCAAGTTAACCTCGACAAAAGTATTTAAACTCGAGATGGTAAGGTTGTATTTGAGTAAATATTTAGGGTGAAGTTTTAAGTTAAAGCAAAAGGGATTAGAAATTAGAAAATAGAATAAAATAAGTGAGCTGCTTGCTTGACTTAACTAAGCTAGTAGGTGACAAGTAGGTGCATCACCTACTTTGACTTATTGACCAGCCTAAAGAACTAGGTAGGTGCATCACCTACTAAGACTATTTTGACTAGCTTAGAGGGCCAAGTACACCCATCACCCACTTGAATAAATTCTGGCCCAAAGAAGTGAAAGAAAGGGAAAGAATTGGCAGTCAAGGCCCAATAAGGTTAAGTCCAACAAAGCCCATGTAAAATGGCCAAGTAGGTGTATCACCTTCTTGACATTTTGTGGCTCAAAATGAGCAAGGAAAGTCGGCCAAAGCAGCCCCCCTTTAAAGGGGTTAAGACCAGCTCATTTCACTCATTTTAACTTGAAAAAAATAGATTTTAGAAGTTCTTTCTTTCTCTCTCTCTTAGCTTCACATAGCAGCCATAAAATACCATTAGGGTTCTTAAGTATTCTCCCTCTTTTCAAGCTAAGTTGAAGGGGAGTTCAAGCTCTTGAAGAAGTACAAGTTGGGAGGACAGATTTTCAGAATTTAAGGTAAAGTTACTGCCCATTTTTACCCCTTTTTATATGCAAGTTTGATGAAGAATTCTGTATGTGTTTGTGTCAAGAACCATGGGGTAGTGATTGGAATCCTTGAGTTAAAAATACTTTCTTATTATGTTGAAGGATGTTTGGGATTGTTTTAGGAGCGGTTTTATGTGTATATATTTGGGACAGCTTGGTGGAACTTGTAAAAGGGTGTGTGAAGTTGTATTGAAGTATGGAAGGAGGGTGTGGTAATACACCACTTAATTGGGTGTTATGTTAACTTGCTGCCTGCACACCTTTGTATGTTGTTTGGTATATGTTGTGAAGTCGGAAGAGCTTCAAGGGACCTTATGAGAAGGTCGTACAGTATGTAGATATGTTTAGAGGAGAAGAGGTGAAAGGAACACTCTTGGTTTGATCAATTACGAGCTTACTGCCTAGTTACTGATTTAGTGGGATCAAGTAGCCCAAATTGGTTAACTAGCTACTAATACTAGTTTTGCCACGTATTTCATTGTAGATAAATAATCTGAAAGGGGGAAGCTTAATTCGTTGTAATATCCGAGTTACACAACAAGGTATGTAAGGTTTCTCAGTTTCATATTCCTTGGCATGAACTCTTATATTTGTGTTGTTACCAACGAAGTGGGTTTCCTAGTAAAGGTACTTTCAACAACAAGCTTTGTGAGTTATTCTCTAAGCCAAATGAGGTTCAGTGTATCATATAAGCTCCTAAATAGTACGTTGATGTTACGTTTGCTCCTTATATCATTGTTACTGCCTTAAGTGCATGTTCACATGTCTTCTACTACTGGTCCATAGTTTTGAGCTCAATAAAGGTTACAACCACCAAAGTAACAATCTCAAAGATTAAAGAAACTAAATAAAGTAATCTGTATATGTGTGGGTGGCAGCCCAGGGGTGAAAGCCTAGCATGGGTCGATCCCTATTTGTGTACTTATGGGTGGCAGCCTAGGGGCGAAAGCCTAGCATGGGTCGATCCCAATTTGTATATTTATGAGGGCAGCATCCCAGGGGTTAAATTGCCTAGCATGGGACTCCTCTTCTACCACTGATCAGTTGGTCACGTGTATTACATGCCTTACAATGATCATAAAGCAAAGAAGAGTAACCAAAGAACGTAATATACATGATTTCACAAGTGTAAGCAAATGTGATCGATCTTCTATTCTTATTTACATGTTTATGCACTGATACCTGATTCTATTTGAGCTCTTGTTTACATATGGGTTACTTTATGCCTTACATATTCAGTACATTCTCTCGTACTGACGTCCCTCATGGGGACGCTGCATTTCATGCCGCAGGCACATGTACTCTGGCTAGTAGACCTCCCCAGTAGGAGCACAGGACACTCGGCTGCTGTTGGTGAGCTCCAGGTTGATTCGGGGCTTTACCGAGTCTTTGGTATATATTTTGGGTATTGTATAGTTAAGGGTAAGGCGGGGCCCTGTCCCGACCTAAACTAAGTTTGTCTATCTTGTAGAAGCTTTGTAGACCAATGGTAAAGTAAAACTTAGTTATGTCTTTGCTCTTAACAGTTGTGGCCTCAATGGCCAGATCGTGTACATAAGTTTTGGGCATATCTATGTTGGTCTTGTTATTCAGGCAACTTATCTATAGTCAAAGCTTCTTAATTGTCATAGTTATATGCATGATGAATCAAAGGTTATAAGTTGGTTCTCTAGGGCCTTTAGGGCATCGAGTGCCTGTCCGTCTAAATGGAATTTGAGGCGTGACAAAAGTGGTATCAGAGCAGGTCATCCTAGGGAGTCTACAAAGCCATGTCTATGTAGAGTCTTGCTTATGGGTGTGTTGTGCACCACATCTATAAACAGGAGGCTACGGGACATTTAGGAGTTGTCTCTTTTTCTTCATCTCTTAGATCATGCAATAGAGCCAATGTTATAGGTTTATCGTATCTAACCTTTAAATTGTTTTTATTATAGCAAAAATGCCGGTTACTAGGAAAAGTAAGAGTACTGGTAAGCAAGTAGATGTGGCTACTGGAGAAGGGACCAGCAAATCACCACCTAGACGAGCTAATCAAAGTGAGGCTCAACTGTCTTCATCACGGACTTCCTCCACTCCTCCGTCTCCAGAAGAGCTAAGGAGGGCAGCAGCACCCCAAGAACCACCGGTTAATGCTACTGACCAAGATTTAAAGAATGCAGTCCAATTGTTGACTCGTATACTTGCTGGTCAAGGACAAGGGCAAACAGGTACTAATGGTGCAAATAGGGAAGCTAGTGTGCGGATACGTGATTTCCTTAATTTGGACCCTCCATCATTCACCGGGTCAGATCCTAATGAAGATCCGCAAGACTTTATTGATCAAATCCAAAGGACCTTAGATATTATGCATGTATCTGGTAAGGAAGCAGTTGAGTTGGCAACATATAGATTAAAAGGTGTGGCTATATTGTGGTACGAAGCTTGGAAACAATCTAGGGGTATAAATACACCTTCAGCTAAATGGAAAGAGTTTAAAAAGGCATTCCTTGACCATTATCTGCCATTGGAGATTCGGGAGGCCCGTGCAACTCAGTTCTTAAATCTTCACCAAGGGAATATGAGCGTGAGAGAGTATAGTCTCAAGTTTAATTCTTTGGCCAGGTATGCTCCTAATGTAGTAGCTACTATGGAGGATAGAGTTCATCGTTACGTGGATAGATTGGATTCATTCCTGGTTAGGGATTGTACTATTGCTGCTTTGAACAAAGATATGGATATAGCAAGGATACAAGATTTTGTACAAAAGATGGAGGATCAAAGGCAAAGGAGAAGGACACAAGAGTCGGAAAGAGGGCAGGCCAAGAGGGCCAGATCTATGGGCCAGTTTACGTCATCCCAAGGTGAGTTTAGGCCTCGGTTTTCTAATAGACTGTCTAGGCCATCATCTTCCTACTCTACAGCTAGCGCTCCACCTCGATTTCAAGGGTCTAGGGCTAATCAATTTGGGCAAAGGAGTGAGAGTCAAGGCTCACAAATAGCAGGGTACCAAGAACAGGGAAGTGCGACCCAACCAAGACCTCCTAGACAGTCTTGTAAACAATGTGGAAGAAATCATCCAGGTATATGTCGGCTCGGAACAAATGTTTGTTTTTGGTGTGGTACACCGGGACACATGATGAGAAATTGCCCTCAAAGGGGCATGGGTAGCATGGCACAACCTACTGGATCGATTGCTGCATCATCATCATCGGTGCCTTCTTTAGGTAGAGGGCCACAGGTGCCTGCAGGTCGTGGTAGAGGTGGTAGAGGAACTGCTAGTTCTAGTGGATTTCAAAATCGTACATATGCTCTAGCGGAACGATAAAATTTGGAGGTTTCACCTGATGTGGTTACAGGTACATTGTCCATCTTTTCATATAATGTATATGCATTAATTGATCCAGGCTCTACACTATCATATGTAACTCCATTGATTGCTGGAAAGTTTGAAGGAACACCAGAATTATTGGTTAAACCATTTGAAGTATTTACGCCAACTAGCGAGTCTATTATAGCTAGAAAAGTCTATCGTAATTGCATAGTAACTGTTTGTGACCGTAACACATTGGCTGACCTTATTGAGCTAGATATGCTAGATTTTGATGTTATAATGGGTATGGATTGGTTGGCTTCATGTTATGCCATGGTAGATTTCCGAGCTAAGAGGGTGAGTTTCCATTTTCCAAAAGAGGCAGTCCTTGAATGGAAAGGTAATGTTGGGACACCAAGAGGTAAGTTTATTTCTTATCTTAAGGCAAAGAAGATGATGTCCAAAGGGTACATATGTCATCTAGTGAGAGTGAGAGATATAGATGCGGAGCCACTAGATCTTCAGTCTATTCCAGTGGTAAATGAATTTTCTGATGTATTTCCCGAAGAGCTTCCAGGTTTGCCTCCAGAAAGAGAGATAGAGTTTGGTATTGATGTGATTCCAGGTACTCAACCCATCTCCATCACTCCATATAGGATGGCCCCGGCAGAATTACGAGAATTGAAGGAGCAATTAAAAGATTTGTTAGAAAAGGGATTCATAAAGCCTAGTATATCCCCTTGGGGAGCACCAGTTTTATTTGTACGCAAGAAAGATGGCTCATTGAGAATGTGTATTGACTATCGGCAGTTGAATAAGGTGATAATTAAGAACAAATATCCCCTTCCTAGGATTGATGATTTGTTTGGCCAGTTACAGGGTGCTAAGTGTTTCTCGAAGATTGATTTGAGGTTGAGTTATCATCAAGTAAAAGTTAAAGAGAAAGACATACCCAAGACAGCTTTCCGAATACGGTATGGTCATTTTGAATTTTTAGTTATGTCATTTGGGCTAACAAATGCACCAGCAGCTTTTATGGATCTGATGAATAGGGTGTTCAAGCCATTCTTGGATGTGTTTGTGATTGTATTCATAGATTATATCTTGGTCTATTCAAGATCAAAGGAGGACCATGCTAATCACTTATGGCAGGTGTTACAGGTTCTTCGTGATCGTAAGCTATATGCAAAGTTTTCTAAATGTGAGTTTTGGTTAAAATCTATGGCATTCTTGGGTCATATTGTCTCTGATGAAGGAATAAGGGTTGATACTCAAAAGATAGAAGCCGTGAAGAACTGGCCAAGACCTACAACACCTACGGAGGTTCATAGTTTCCTTGGGTTGGCAGGTTATTATAGAAGGTTCGTTGAGGGATTTTCCTCTATTTCTGCACCCTTAACAAAGCTAACACACAAGGCAGCCAAGTTCCAATGGAGCAATGCATGCGAAAGAAGCTTCCAGGAGCTGAAAAATAAGTTGACTTCTACACCTATATTGGTACTTCCAGAAGGCATAGAAGGGTATGCAGTGTATTGTGATGCATCGGGAGTGGGCTTAGGATGCGTATTGATGCAGCATGGTAAAGTAATAGCTTATGCCTCAAGACAGTTGCGGCCACATGAGAAAAATTATCCACCCATGACCTAGAGCTAGCAGCGATTGTATTTGCTTTAAAGATATGGCGCCACTACTTGTATGGGGTTCATGTTGACATATATACGGACCATAAGAGCTTGCAATATATCTTTAAGCAGAAGGATCTGAATCTGAGGCAGCGAAGATGGCTTGAGTTATTAAAAGATTATGATGTTGATATCTTGTATCATCCGGGGAAAGCAAATGTGGTGGCCGATGCTTTAAGTCGTAGGACAATGGCAAACACCTATGGGCAGTCCATGGAAAGACAAAGAATAGCTAAGGATCTATACCAACTAGCTAGCTTGGGGGTTCGCCTTCTTGAATCTCAAGATGAAGGGATTATTGTTCAAAATGCAGCAGAATCCTCATTAGTAGTCGAAGTAAAAGAGAAGCAATATAAGGATCCTATTCTATTACAGCTTAAGGAGAATGTACAAAAAGGGGTGACAAAGGCATTTGAGCTTACGCAAAACAAAGTACTCCAGTGCCAAAACAGATTGTGTGTGCCTAATATAGATGGACTAAGGGAGAGAATTATGACAGAAGCACATCATTCAAGATATTCTATCCATCCGGGCTCAACTAAAATGTATCATGACTTGAAAGGAGTGTATTGGTGGAGTGACATGAAAAAGAACATTGCAGAATTTGTTTCTCAATGTCCAAATTGTCAACAAGTTAAAGTAGAGCACCAAAAGCCTGGAGGTTATATGCAACATATAGACCTTCCAATTTGGAAGTGGGACATGATCAACATGGATTTTGTCACTGGTCTGCCTCGCTCATTTCGGAAGTTTGACTCCATATGGGTGATAGTTGATAGACTCACCAAATCAGCCCACTTCTTGCCGGTTAAGGCTACTTATACAGTTGAAGAGTATGCAAGGTTGTATATTAAAGAGATAGTTCGGCTACATGGAATCCCAATCTCTATTATATCTGATAGGGGAGCTCAATTCACTGCGAATTTTTTGGAAATCATTCCAGAAGAGTTTGGGAACACAAGTGAATTTAAGTACGGCCTTTCACCCTCAAACGGATGTTCAGGCAGAACGTACAATCCAAACACTTGAGGATATGTTACGAGCTTGTGTATTGGACTTTAAAGGTAGCTGGGATGACCATTTACCACTTATTGAGTTTTCTTACAACAATAGCTACCATTCAAGTATTAAAATGGCACCTTATGAAGCTTTATATGGGAGGAAGTGTAGATCACCAATCGGATGGTTTGAAGTGGGTGAAACTACCTTATTTGGGCCAGATCTTGTTCATCAAGCTATGGAAAAAGTTAAGGTGATACAACAGCGGCTGGCAACGGCTCAAAGTCGATACAAATCATATGCAGATATTAGAAGAAGAGGGCTGGAGTTTGCTATAGGAGATTGGGTATTTTTGAAGGTGTCACCAATGAAAGGGGTGATGAGATTTGGTAAAAAGGGAAAGTTAATTCCACGCTATATAGGGCCATATAATATTATTCGAAGAGTTGGCCAAGTCGCATATGAGTTAGAGCTACCCCGAGAGCTTTCAACTGTCCATCCGGTATTTCATGTCTCAATGCTTCGAAAGTGTATAGGTGACCCATCTCGTATTACTCATATTGAAGATGTACAAGTTATGGGAGATCTCACTTATGAAGAAGTACCCATTGCTATTCTGGATCGCCAAGTTAAGAGGCTAAGAAATAAGGAAGTAGCTTCCGTAAAAGTACTGTGGAGAAACCAACAAGTAGAAGAAGTTACATGGTAAAGTAACTTAGTTATGTCTTTGCTCTTAACAGTTGTGGCCTCAATGGCCAGATCATGTACATAAGTTTTGGGCCTATCTATGTTGGTCTTGTTATTCAGGCAACTTATCTATAGTCAAAGCTTCTTAATTGTCATAGTTATATGCATGATGAATCACAGTTTATAAGTTGGTTCTCTCGGGCCTTTAGGGCATCGAGTGCCTGTCCGTCTAAATGGAATTTGAGGCGTGACACCCTTAATGAAGTAAGGGCCTTGTTTGGTTGCCTTTTTTTGGGAATTCTTGAATTCCCCCTTCCACCTCACTTTAATAGACCACCCACACATTGTATGATTTCCTTTGGGATTCTTCAAGCTTCTCCAATGCTTCCCTTTTCATGAACATTGCTTGAAGGTCTTGGAGCTCTTTAGCTTGACTACGTGTGAAAGGCCTTGAAGGATAAGTGCCATCCAAGATAGTACCATCCATGCTTTCCAATCTAGTATCACTTAGGTACTCAAATAAGTCTCAGTACAACTTTTCATCCACAGACAGATGGACAAGCTGAACGCACTATTCAAACACTCAAAGATATGCTAAGAGCTTGTGTACTAGATTTTAAAGGGAGTTGGGATGACCATTTTCCACTAATTGAGTTTGCCTATAATAATAGCTTCCATGCAAGCATTCAAATGGCTCCTTATTAGGCTTTATACGGACGAAAGTGTAAATCACTGATTGGATGGTTTGAAATTGGAGAAGCAGGATTATTAGCGCCAGACCTAGTTAATCAGGCAATGGAGAAGGTGAAGCTAATCCGAGAAAGATTACTAACAGCCCAGAGTAGGCAGAAATCATATGCAGATGTGCGACGTCGGGATTTGGAATTTAATATTAGTGATTAGGTTTTCCTAAAGGTTTCACCCATGAAAGGTGTTATGCTATTTGGTAAAAAGGGAAAGCTTTGTCCAAGATATATTGGACCATACAGGATCATTCGGAGGGTAGAAAAAGTGGCATATGAGCTAGATTTACCCACAAAATTGGAGACAGTCCATCCTGTATTTCATGTATCGATGCTACGAAGGTGCATAGGAGATCCTTCACGTATTATGCCTATCAAAGATGTTCAACTTTCTGAAGACTTATCCTATAAGGAAGTACCAATTTCTATCCTAGATCGTCAAGTTAGAAAGCTCAGAACCAAAGAAGCCTGAGTAAAGGTGTTGTGGAGAAATAATAATATCGAGGAAATGACGTGGGAAGCCGAGAAAGAAATGAGGAAAAAGCATCCCCAGTTATTTATGACTTGAAGATAGTATAGAGGTAAGTCATATTCTTATGTTCTTGATACTCTTCCTACTATGCAAATATGATCAGGTTTGAACATGTGAAAATGATTACATTTAATTGTATATAGTTGTATCGCACTGTGAGGCATCGTGCTGGACTTTTGCTGAGTTTCAGGTTTTTGGATAGTCCCAATTATAAAGGAAACTCTGTCGAAATTTCAAAAAATCCTAAGGGACTAGAGCTCTATATGCATTACCCTCATTCGAGGACGAATGATTCTAAGGGGGGAAGGATGTAACACCCCGTACCTTTCAAAACCTATGTGACTAAGTAAATATCGACGAAGGTATTTGAGCTCGAGATTGTGAAGGGGTTCTTTGGCCTAGAATTTGAAATGGTCAAATGTATATATGTGTTAAGTTAAATTATAAGGATGAGGGTTTTGAAAATGAGATAAAACAAGTGAGGTACTTGCTCGACTTATCTAAGCTCTTAGGTGACAAGTAGGTGCATCACCTACCTACGCTAACGAACTAAGTTCCGAGAGCCGATTATGGGTAGCAACACCATGGATTATTAGACCTAATGGTAGCCCAAATGAATCTTAAAGTTGGCCCATCAAAGCACAACCAAATCTGTCCCAAACAACTACAAAAGGTAGCAACCAATATTGACCACATTTTGACCCAAGAGAAGCCCAAAATCATCCACAAAACTTAACCCTTTTGAGGACCAAGCAAAGGGTAATTTTGGCCCAAGTTTCTTGACCCATTTTGGCCCAAATATACTCAAAAAAGTCAGCGAAAAAGGTCCCTTTATACAGACTTTTTGTTGATCAATATTGATCACAAAAAGCTGGAAAAATTCTCTCTTATCTCCTTTCCTTTTGGCAGCCCTTCTCTCTCTTTAGGGTTCTAAGAAGATCAAGATTCATTCAAGCTTAAGGTGAGTTAAACAACTTTTTATCTTGGTATTAATCTACTACATATAGCTAGGGTATCCTATGGTAAGAAAGACATGAACTATGGCAGCCCCTTTCTTAAGATTTAACACATAGAAATTGTGTAACAATTAAGAGATTTCTTCTTCTCTTGTTGGTGTATGTGTAGGGGTACTTAAGCTTTTCAAGGCATCAATAAAAATATAATAAAGCACACCTTCAAGTGTGGTAAGTACTCTGCCCATAATCATATTTTTGGATTGAAGTTCGGATGGACAATTGTTGTTGAATTGTTGTTAAGAACTCACGGGACGGCGATCGGAAGCCGTGGGTTCAATGTCTTGCTATTGTATTTCGGCATGGTGAGTTGTGTAGGGGCTTTTTGATATGTTTTTTATTATTGGAGGTAGTAGGTTGGTGTGTGTGTGATGTGTATTGGACTGGGAAGAAAGGTGTGACGATACACCTTTAATTAATGCAAAATACGTAAATCTGTCCTGGAAATGTTTAGCTACTGTTTTGGAAAGGTTGCATCAGGTTTAAGAGCTAATATTAGCTTAATTATACCTTTGTGTTGTAGATTAACTTAATAAAGGAAAGCCTAAGTTCTGGTAAGCACAATCTTCAGAAGGAACGAGGTATGTTAAGGCTTCTTTATTCCTTATCGGCATGAATCTAGAAATAGAACTCTAAATATCCGAAAGAAGGAATTTGAGTATTCTGTTGTAAGAGAGCTGATTTGGTAACTCAAAAAGTCTTAAGGAACTAAGTTATACATTATGGTGATTCAATTCGCCTTCTTATAAAAAACAAATTCTTTTTGCACGAAACGTAAGTTATCCTTTTGTCAAGTTTCTTCTTTGTAGTGTGATCCCTAATCAAGCTTTAGAAAGTATACAAGGAAAGTTAGCAAGTCAAATCCCCATTTATATGTGTTTGGTATGTTGAGTCCAACACCTAGTAAGCTAAGGCTAAAGAAGTTATCTAAATGAACCTTGGATTCCCCATAATTTTTCATCATTAAGCTTGGATATTGGTTATTAGCTCCATTAATGAAAGGGAAATTGAACTACCCAATTGGTATCTTCTCTATTTCCTTTAGCTTGAGTGGCTAGTCTCCTTGTCTAGGGGTGTATTGATGATGGGTGTTTGAATTTAGGTATGGGTCTTATTTAATTGTGCTTATAATTGCTAAATTGATATGGGTCTAGTGAATTCTCTATGTTATAACTCTAAAATTAATGGTTGCAAACATTGATTGAAATTACTTGTTTGTGTTCTGGCTTGAGAAAGAGGTTCATAATTTTGGATGAGAATTCACTAGTGGGTACTTGGGATTTCCATTTAGATTTAAGGCTAAAAATAGCCCAATTCGCTGGAAACACCCATTTAAGAGTCTAAGCTAGAGATAGTGTGACTTTCCCAAGCTAAAATTGGTTGTTTATTGTTGAAACCATGGTTCTTGAACAAAGACCATCAAAAATATAATTGTTGGATTGAAAGATTGATATTCATAATTAAAATCAATGCTATCCATGTCGTTTAACAAGAATTTGCATAATTAAGTGAGTACCTTAACCCATGCTTAAGTCTTATCAGAAACATACCCCTAGTCATCCTTTCTCTTGATACAAATTTGTGTTAACTTTATGTCTTTAAGTTGAATTGAAAATTGTGACAGATTTCCCAATTCCCTGATTTATACCTTTTTTACTTCTATTGTTGTTTGATCATTGACTCTATTGGTGATTGATATACGACAATCTTATAGGAAACTCTACCATTTCTTTGTGGGATCAACCCTGACTCCCATCAGGTTTATAAATTTTGTTTTAATTAGTGATCGCCTTCGCCTCTGTATAGAGAGTGTTACTTGATCATTATCAAAAATAGTGCCATTGCCAGGGATTTTGTTTTGAGTAGCCTTTTTGATTGATGTTTGAAATCACTTTGTGCATTTTTGTTCACCTTTTACTTTGTTTGTTGTTTTTGATTATTGTGCAGGCCACCCATGAGCAAGGTGAGAGATAATGAAAGTGTTGAAGGGTTCATGGATGCAACCTCTGAGCCTGAAATTCAAGGAGGCATGGGTGTAATATCTACCTCCCATGATTGGGAATGCGGTGTTACATGTCACTAGTACCATGCTCCACCTCATACAAATGAAAGGGTTGTTCATAGGAGCTATATATGAGGATACAAATCGGCACATCAAAAATTTCATTGAAACTTGCCATACTTTTATCTTCCACAATATCCCCCGAGAATCTATTCGGCATTACCTATTTCCCTTCTCTATCACAAGGGAGTCCACGACATAGTTAGAGGAGCTTCTGGAAGGATCAATCAGCTCATGGATTAGTCTTGTCGAAGCATTTGTAGTTACATTCTTCCCTCTCTCAGGAATGATGTAATTGAGGGATAAAATCACTAACTTTAGTTAACTCCAAGATGAACCATTACATGAGGCATGGCTAAGATTTAAAAAGAAACTCTTATTGTGCCACAATGACGGATTTCCAGATAATGTCCTTCTATAAAGCTTTTATAGGTAGTTTAATTCAATGAACAAGTTCGTGGCCAACAATATTGCTAGTGGTACCTTTATGGATCAATAGTATGGTATCGCTTAAGAGCTTCTAGAAAGGATGACCAAAATGAATCATGCTTGGCACACAAGGGAGGATGATATTCCCATGGGGTGACCTCATCAATTTTGACAAATGAAATGCACCATAATAATGAGGAAAGAGATGAGGCTATAGCCAAAATGCTAACACAAATTGATCTCTTGGCCAGGAATGAGATTGTCAAGCCCCGTGGTTACCCCCTAGATGTAACACGGGATCTGGAGCACAAGTGCTCTAGATTAACCCTTGGTCATAGTGTACTCAAGCAAAACAATAGATAGGTGGAATCATAGTAAGAAGGTTCAAAATTAAACATATAGATAACCGAGTCAAAAGACATAGAACTCCAAGGAAAAGACTCAAATACTGTCTATGTCTTAAAAGCCTCTACACATGACATAAGGAGTTTCTAGGACAAGACCCTAGATAACTCAAAGTATGGAAGTAAATAACCATAAACTAGCTAAGATCATAACTAGCCCTCAGACCATGAGGACTCACCAACAGTGCACTGGGAATGGCCTGAAATCTTTAGCCACGTGCCTTAGGGAAGGAGCCTGAATTTGTATCATCAAGAGGATGCAGCACAAAATATACGTCAGTACTATAGGATGTACCGAGTATGTGAGACATGCATAATCATGATAAAAACATGCAAAATATGTGCTTAGACTCCTTTCTTTTCAATTTCAAGTGGGTTAACTTCCATAAAGGTATGTGGATATTCAACAATGGGTTCCTTTCACCCTTGTGCCCAAAACCCTAAATCTTTATTTTGATTTCATGAACTTTTAAATTAGGGTTCTTACCCATATAAGTTTTGCTATAAAGTGCCTTCTCATGATTTTATTATGAAATTTTATTAAATTGCATGATTTTGCATGGGTTTTTGCATATGAACTCCTATTGCATGAATTGAAGGATAATTAGGTAAACCCTACATTCATGGATTGATTTAAGTAAATTGGGTATTTGATAGCATGTATCCTCACACATTTTCAAGCAAGTGCATGCCTAGTTCCTATGTTTTATGAAGTTATATGTTATTATGAAATTGACTAGTGCTATGTAAATTTTCAAGTCATGAACTATTATGCAAGACAAGACACCCGATGTACCATCAATGCTCATGAATTATTTCCTAAAACCAAGGTTCGTGAGTAGTATAAAGATCCAGGTTATGAAAACGTTTATGAATAACCTTTGACATATAGATATATTTTAGGAGTAGTATTTAGCACCGAGCGATGAGGGTTCTAGATAACCCAAGTCCAAAACTACATTGCCACCGTAAGTTGCCCTCCGTGGCTTATGAAAGGATCTTTATGAATATGGTTCTAACCTTGGCCAGTTAGGATAACATTTTTCAGTGTGGGTGCATGACACTGGACTCGATGTTGCTCAACATGGCTTATGTCGGTTAAGAGAAACTCTCACATGATTATTTTCAAGTTATGAAGTTATATGATACTTTACTTTGAACCTTTACTTTACTTCATGTTTATGCCTTATATCTTGATAATTTCTTATGCTATCTCTTATTTCGAAAGAGCTCATTTTAAATATGTTTTATCATGTTTATGCATATCTCACATACTCGGTACATCCTATAGTACTGACGCATACTTGCACTGCATCCTCTTGATGATGCAGATTCATGTTCCCTTCCTCAAGCACGTGGCTAAAGATCGCAGGCCATTTCCAGTCAGTGTCGGTGAGTCCTCATGGTTCGAGGGCTAGTTATGATTCTAGCTAGTTGTTGGTTATTTACTTTTGTATCTCGAGTTAGCTAGGGTCTTATCCTAGCAACTCCTTATGTCATGTGTAGGGGATTTTTCAGACATAGCCAGAATTCGAGTCACTCTTTTAAAACTATGTTTCGTATTGACTTATCATTTATGGTTTTGGATTGCCTAATATTCTATCTATGCTTCCGCTATGCTTTCTTATAAATGACTGGATATGCCATGACCAAGGGTTAGTCTAGGGCACTTGTGCCCCGGATCGCGTGTTATGTCTAGGGGGTAACCTCGGGGCGTGACAAACTTGGTATCAGAGCCTCAGGTTCAAGAGTCCTAGGATGTCTAAAAGCCGCATTGAGTAGAGTCTCATTCATAGGTGTGAAGTGAGCCACATTTATGAGAGGAAAGCTATGTGATGTCTTAGAAAAACTTCACTTCTTTCATGATCATATCGTGTGATAGAGCTTAACTCTATTATCCCTGTAATTCTTCCCTTGTACATTTCAGATCATGCCTCAATGTGCTATGCCGCACTGAGCTGCTCGGAATGCTGCTCCTCCAGTTCTGACCCCCGAGGTCACAAATGAGGATTTTAGGAATGCCATCCATTTGCTAGCCCAGACCTTGGCCGCTCAGGCCAACCAGCTGGCTCCTATCCCAGTCCACCCTCAAGGTAGGGTAGTGGCCCGGGTTCGTGATTTTTTCCGAATGAACCCGCCTGAATTTTAGGGTTCGAAGGTGAGTGAGGACCCATATAGCTTTATTGATGAAGTGAAGAAAATCTTTGATGTTATGCAAGTGGGTGATGTTGATTGTGTGGAGCTCGCTTCCTATCAACTCAAGGATGTAGCCCATATTTGGTTCATGCAATGGATGGAAGCTAGAGCTAGGGGTGATGTCCCTATGACTTGGGAGAGTTTTGAGAGGGCCTTCCTCGATCGGTTCTTTCCCCGAGAATTGAGGCAAGTGACAGCTGAAGAGTTTGTGAACTTGAGACAGGGATCTATGATAGTCCAGGAGTACAGTTTGAGGTTTGCTCAGCTCTCCAGATACGCTCTTGCTATGGTGGCCGGCCCACAAGATCAGATGAGCAAGTATAATTATGGAGTCTCAGACTAAGTGAAAAAAGAGTGTAGATCTGCGATGTTGTTGAGTGACATAAGTATCTCCAGACTTATGACTCATGCTCACCAGATTGAGGGGGACAAGCTTATGGAGATGTTTAGAGAGAACTAGAGAGTTAGATCCGAGGGTTCAGGTTTTGGCCATCAGAGGTCTGGTGGTGGATATCGCTCCTCGTTATAGAAGAAGTCATCAGGACCCGTTCATTATTCTGCTAGTGATCCTACCCAGGCCTCGAGGCCTCATCATAGTCAGACTAGTAGAGGATCTGATTCTTATTCGCAGTCTCAGGGGAGTGTTGCTAAAGGATCCTCCCATTCTATTTACAGCAAGTGTAGGAAGAATCACCTGTGAGAGTGTCATTTGGGCACGGGTGCACGCTTTGGGTGTGGATAGACTGGACACATGATTAGAGATTTTCTTTTGGCTAAGAAGGGGCTGGGGGGTAGTAGGGCTTAGTCTGCTTAAACACCCCCAGGAGGTCGACCAGCCCAGCAGGGCACTGCTTCTAGTTCTGGTGGTCAGCGCCAAAACCGCCTCTATGCTATGTCCTCTCGTCAGTACCAAGAAGGTTCCCCAGATGTTGTTACTGGTGTGTTGAAAGTCTTCCCTTTTGATGTGTATGCCTTGTTGGACCCCGGTGCATCCCTATATTTTGTGACCCCTTATGTAGCATGCTAATTCGAAGATGAATTGCTTTTAGAACCCTTTTGTGTTTCTAATCCTGTTGGTGAGTAAGTCCTAGCCAAAAGAATTTACCAAAATTGCCCTATCTCAGTCCTTCATAGATTCAATTCAACAGATTTAGTAGAGTTGGAGATGACTGATTTTGATGTTATCCTTGGTATGGATTGGTTGCATGCTTGTTATGCTTCGGTTGATTGTCGTACTCGAGTTGTTAGTTTCAAGTTTCCAAGTAAGCCTGTATCAGAGTGGAAAGGTAGTCCCCCATCCTCGAAAGGTCATTTTATATCTTATGTTAAGGCAAGAAAGATGATTTCTAAGGGTTATGTTTATCATATAGTTTGGGTTATGGACACGGAGTCCGAAACCCCATCCCTTCAGTCTGTTCGTCGTGAATGAGTTCCAAGAAGTGTTTCCCAAGGATTTTCCAGAGTCCCTCCCAAGAAGGAAATTGACTTTAGGATAGATCTTCTTCGAGACACGAATCCTATCTCTATTCCTTCCTATAGGATGACTCTCGCAGAACTTAAAGAGTTAAAGGATCAGTTAAAGGATCTTCTTGATAAGGGTTTCATTAGGCCTAGCATTTCTCCATGGGGTTCTCCAATCTTATTCGTGTGAAAGAAAGATGGTATCCCATTCCTAGGATTGATGACTTGTTTGATCAGCTTCGTAATCGAGTTGTCAGTTTCAAGTTTCCAAGTGAGCCTGTATTAGAGTGGCAAGGTAGTCCCCCATCCTCGAAAGGTCGTTTTATATCTTATCTTAAGGCAAGAAAGATGATTTCTAAGGGTTATGTTTATCAGAAGCCATTATGCGCATTGCACATAACTTCGCATGAGCTAACATATCCTTTTGTTATTTGTCCACTGAGGTGTGAATGCTAGTGTAGTTCGCATGAACCAAAGTGTGTGTTGCACCCTACTTCGCACCTCTAAACAGTGAGCTAGAAGCACTTTTTCAGCAGGTGCAGTGCCTTGTGAATTTCTCACATGAAGATCCACGCACCACATGTGAAATGCACAAGAGCACAATTGGAATTTTTGATTCCATATGTACTTGTGAATTACACATGTAATTCGTGGAGCAAGATTTGCATAAAGCACTTGGCACCAACCAGAAAATCAACAATTAAACAATAAGGGGCAGAACATAACATGACCACAAATTTATCCGAGTACTCAAACTTCCCCAAAAATCCATTCATCCATAAAACAAAAGAAGGACTCAACGACTTCCCTTAAGAAAGATGTTACCGCATCTATCATCGAGAACATCAAGCCTTCAATTGCAATAATTAGGCACCAAAGCTCAACAATAATTTCTACCTCCTCGCACTAGATCATACACCAAACAAAATATTCAACAAAGAACATGGCTGCGCAATAGTAGCAAATTTCAGCCCTAATCATTAATTTTCAACCAAAACCTCATGAAAAATGACGATTTGTTCTTAAGAATGAGGTCATCCAATCTATCATAGGGCCAAATCATGAATCAATTACAAGTGCGTTACTCAAAATTCACCCAAAACAGAAATTCAAGGCTAAAAACTACTACAATCAACATGCATAATCATAATATCGAGTTCTACCAAGTTGATCCTAAGCAAAATCCATAATACAATTCAAAATTGGAGACCCTAAAAATTTTGAATCTCACCCAAAATCAGCATGGTAATTCCATCAAGAATGCTTCATAATATGAGTTCCTAATCAACATTAAATCATGTATTTAACATTGAGGAACTTACCACAAGTGAAGATTAAGTGAAGAGAAGCAAAAATCAAAGCTTTCAAGGTGCAACAATAGTGACACAACAACCTTGCCCAGAGAATGACGATGATGGTGATAGGCGTCGGTAGTGGAGGGGTTTTGGGAGAGAGAAGAAGAAAGTTTTGGGGGAGTTGAGGGGTTTGTGGATGATTTTGAGAGAGAGTTGGAAGCTTGTGGAAGAACAAGTGATGTAGTGAGAGAGGCTGTTGTGGAGCCGGTAGCAAAAAAGCCTATTATTGAAGCCATTATGGAGCCGTGTGATGAAGAAGAAGAGGCTATGTGTGATAAAGAAGATGTGGAATCAGAAGTTGGGGTGAAGCTTGGTGCACCCAATTCCCCGGTGAATGTTGATGTTGATGATGAGAGAGAGGAGTTTGAATCTCCTCCCGATATGGATGTTGAAATTGAGAAGGACCCTTCCATTATGCCAAGTGTGCCGACCACACTACCTAAGGTACCTCCTCCATACCCTCAAAGGCTAAATAAGAAGAAGGAACAGCACAAATTCAATAACTATATCCCTATTGTGATCATAAATGGCCCTTATACATTCTGCTCCAACCTTAAAGGGCAAAAAGAAGGCCCTAGCATCTTTCAGTGCCCAAGTTTTAGAGGAGGAGAGAATTTGGTTTGAAGTTGAAGGTATGAGGGTCATTTATGATCGCGACAGGGATAGGTCCTTCAACACGGAGTAGAGCTTCAATCTGAATATAGTAGGGGATAAGCTTCCTAACATCCCTATATAGTTTGCCAGCCGACAGTGGCAACCATTTCAAGAGGTGCCCTAAAACTATTACAAGGAGATAGTATGGGAGTTCTTTGCCTCGTATTAATCCACACAAGTTACTAAGGGCTATAAAGGGGGGTTGGAAACTTTTCCCACCATGGATTAAATCATTGTTCAAGGTAAAGTGGTCCATATAACTCGCTACTATCAATGTTGTCTACTGGGACACCCCCAGTGAGCCTGCACCTGAACTCATGGCCCAAGATGACTGTCAAATACAATACTCTTGAGTGGGCTGCTCTTATTATTGCTCTTGATACACCTCTCTAGGCCACCATGGGGGTGACATACCATGAAAGTCCCTACTCTTCGAGGCTCATATTTGGTATAATTTTGTTTGCTCGTACTTTCTCCCTTCTCAGAATGACCAAAAGGTCACCCATGATGGGGCCATCCTGATAGCCTCAGTCATGGTGGGGGACCATATCAACTTTGGTGAGATTGTTTCCTTGGTGATCAAGAGAAATGCTCGTAGGGGTAGTGATGCATTCCCCTTTCCTATTATTATTAGCAAACTATGTGCAAATACTGGCATCCCTTTATTTAGCTTTGATACTCCAACTCTCGCCACGGGTGTGTTGAATGTTGATAGGAAGACTGACACGGATTCCTCCAGATTCAAAAGATGCAAGGTGGAGACATAAGTCGAGGTTGAGGTGGATGAGTTAGATGTTGAATCTAATGCCTCCTCTCATTCTCAAGTTGCTTCTGAGGCATATACTCCCACAACTAGTCCACCTAAAAGGCCTTTGACCAAAAGTGGCCTCCAGGATATGGTTGATAAGACATATAATCAAGAAAGGCAATTGAATGACTTGGCTAATAAGTTGCCTGGTATGATACAAAGAGTTGTCAAGAGTGTCATGCAAGGGGTAGTGGAAAGTGTCACCAAACTCTACAAAATGGTTGACATTATTGAGGGTGCGGTAAAGGAACATAAGAAGGATGTGGCCAAGCAAAAGGAAAAACTCCAGTTGAGGAGGCATACTTGAGAATCTTGCCCTAGCCCCGCTAGACTCGTGAACCCATAGATGATTTCTTTGCAGCCTATGCAGAGGATAAGCCTGATCTTCATGGTGCTTAGTAAGTTGAGCTAAATGATGATGAGAACCCACTATTACAGTAGGCCCTCAGGGATTCCACAGTGACAACACACTCTCTAAAGGGTGGTGCAAGTCCTAGTGGAGATGTTGTAGTTGATGAAGTAGTAGTTGACGGTGATGAGGCATAGTCCTCCAGGGAGTTGGACCCCTTCTCTCCTTATTTGATCTTAAATCATTAAGAGTAATGCTTCTTTTTATGGGGGAAGGTGGTGCTATTTGATTTGGGTTCCCGTGTTGGGATTGAGATATTTTATTACCCTTGTCGGGCCTTGTTGTCATTCTTAGTTCCATTGCTAGATTTGATTTATCCCTTGTCGGGCATGTTGGATGATTGTGATGATATTTTCCTTGCCGGGCCTTTTTATTATGTTTTTGAGCTTAATTGTTCCCTCATCGAGTTTGATTTTTAATTCTTGGTTGTGTATTGGGTTAGTCTTACACAATTTCTTTGTCTTGCTTCCCGTGCCTTATAAATGCTCTAAGGGTCTACACCGAAGATTATTTTTCAAATGATTAATGAGCGCGCAATATGGTTATCCCCTTATTAATAGTAGTGTAGCAATAAACTCCGAGGTTTTTTTTAATACCATAGTTCTTTCCCAAGGAGCAAAATGTTTTCTTGATTTTTCTTTTTCTTTTCTTTTATTTTTTGTGTCAAACTGGGTTGATTTTCCCTATGATAGATTGAGAGGCGACTTTCTTAAGGGAAAATTCCAAGCTTTAGTTTAATTTAAGTTTGTAGTGTGCTTGTCTTGAAATGGACCCACCGAAAAAAAAATCTTGGCAAGACATTTTTTAAAAGGAAATGAAAGAGGGAAAATGAAACTTTGAGGAAAGCATTCTCGTGTCATGACTTGTACATTCTCATTTTGTCTTGAACGATTCACAAGAGAGTGAGTAATGAACTCGGAATAGCTTGTCAAAAGTCATTTGTCCTAATTGATATTGATACTAATAAAATAAGTCTTGTGGCATGATGCCTTGTGTGGTGAGGCTTTACCTTTATTCTTGTGCATATGTGTCATCTAGAACTTGCCCCAAATATGATTCAATGCAAAATTCTAGGTGTGACCGAGCTTGGATAAGGATTTTAGGCCCTTCTTGATAGCCACTTCACCCAAATGACATCCCTCAACATCAATCCTAGTGAACCCCTTTGAGCTTGTGACCGTTCTTTGGCACCTTGTTTAACACCTAACCTTTTTGGAACTTCTATATTAGCACCCATTCTTCCTAATTGCTTGAAAGTGAAACATAGACTAAAAGCCTAAGTTTGGGGGGGTGAAAAGACAACATAGGCAAATTTCTAAGTTTGGGGGTGTATGTGATCAATAAGGAGTAGAAAAGAGATGCACTTCAAAGTGCAAGGTAGCACCTTATTATGAATCGAAAAATTTCTCCAAAAGGTCCAAAATCCAATGAGAAAAATGAAATGAAAACTATGGGTGCTACCAAATGAAGGTGTTATAAGGAGGTTGAATTGTAGAAATAAAAAGGGAAAATCTTGGGTTATGAGAGGGAGAAACAAGGTGAAGTCTAAGTTCAAAAAAAATGTGAGTGGTGTTCAAATCAATGAGAAAGAGCATTAGGGAGGTTTAGTCACTTGAGCCATATGAAATCCTCACATTAGCCCTAGCCATTATTGTAACCCGCAGGTCCTTAGTGATTCCAAGCTTGGCCTCCCTACATTAGTGGCAATTTACATGAAGGGAAAGCCTATGGTTCGACATGTGTGCACTTAAACTTCCTTGAGAGAGTGAGAGTCATCTTGATTCTCTTATAATCCCTTTGTTTTGTGAATTGCATGATTGTTAGTGGGATTCTATCTTGTGGTGAGTGGCATCATGCACTCGAATTAAAACATGAAGTCTCTATTTCAATTGAGAGGAATGAATGAGACAAGTTATGTGGTGAATCTCAAGGAAAACCTTGATGGTCCATAACATTGACTTTAGAAGCTTAATATCTTGTTTTAAATGACAAATTCCCTTGATTTTTAAATGAGAAATGAAGTCCTTTTGAAAAAGTTTTGAAATGATCAATTTCCTTGATAATGTAGTGGTTCAAATTGAGATGAGCATGATAGTTGAGTCTTTTATTTGAGTCTTTTTGATTATTATTTTCTTAGTTTTAATAATAGAGTAGTCTTTTATTCCTTGATAGATTTTAGAGAATAATTTATTTCTTACCTTGTGAGTATCTTGCTTGAGGATAAGCAATAGTTCAATTTTAGGGGTTTGATGAGTCGGTAATCTACCAACTCATTTAGCCTTTAATCATGAATTATTGCTATATTTTTATAAGATTTAGAGGTTCTTATGGCCTTTATTGACATGAATGCAGGTACTTCTATCTTAAGATGGAAAATAAGGAATTAGACCCAAAGAGATGAAAAGGTGTTAAAATGTGAAGGATTGAACAAGATAGAGATTCTGTCGAGAGGCGCGGATCTCGTGCGACATGCACAACATGAGGTGCAGTCTGCACTTTTCATCATACAAGACTTAAAAATTGGCTAAGAATTTGTTAAGGGGTGCGGTCACTGTGCGATGCATACACTCCCTGGTGCGAACTGCACCCCACTGTGCATGAAACTCCCAAGTTGGCTTAAGTAACTGGACAACTGAAGAGTGTTGTGTGATGTGCACTTCACGATGTGCAAACCACGATAAAGGCCATTTTCATCAAATTTTTTAAGACATTTTGGGAATGTTCTTAAGCCCAATTCAGGCACAATCTTAGACAATTTTGAATAGTTTTTGAAATAACATTGAGTAATGAGATAGTTTTCTCTCCAAGAAAGAAGAAGAGGGTTTCACTCTAATTCATTCTTCCTAACTCTTGAAATCATCATTCTTATAAAAATTGAGTTTGGATATTGAATATTTAGTTTGAATGAAAGGTAATTTGACTTAGCCATTTAGTATTGTTCTTTATTCTTCTAGCATGAGTAACTAAACTTCTTGTCTAGGGATGTTTTGATAATGGGTGCTTGATAAATGGGTATGGGTGTTGCTAATTTGTGCTTAAATTGCTAATATGACATGAGTCTAGTGATTTCACCATATTTTAACTCTAAAATTAATGGTTTCAAACATTAATGTACCTCACTTGATTGTGTTCTTGCTTGTAAAAGAGGTTTATAATTTTGGATGTGAAATTGCTAGTGGGTACTTGAGATTCCACCTAGATTTAGACTAGAAATAGCTCAATTTATCAGAAATACCGATTTAAGGGTCTAAGGTTAAAATAGTGTAACCTCCCCAAGCATATGTTGGTTGGTTATTGCTTAAACAATGGTGTTTGAATAGAAACTGTTGGATATATGATTGTTTGGTCGAGAGATTAACAAGCATACCTAAAACAAATGTTATCCATGTCATTTAGCAAGAGTTTTTATGAATGAGAAATCACCCTATCCCATATTCAAGTCCCATTTGATACACATTCCTAGTTGTCCTCTGTCATTGTTTACAATCGCTTTTACTTTATTATTTTATTTCAAATTGTGAATTGTGATAGATTTCCCAATTCCCCCCTTCCTTTACTTTTTTTGTTGCGAACAAATTACTCTCGTTGTGAATTCTTTTCTTTACAATCGACTTGGCTAGTCACCAATTCTCTATGGGATCAACCCTGATACCCGTCGGGTATTATAAATATGTTTTGCTCTAATGATCACTGATACCTCCATCTCGGAGAATACACTTGAGCATTATCAAGCACCTATCTTGATTGTATATATGGATGGTGATGGTTTTACCATGTACCATGATGCTTCCAGAGTTGGCCTTGGTAGGGTTTTGATGCAAGCGAGAAAAGTGATAGCATATGCTTTGATGCAGTTGAAGACTCAGGAGAAAAACTACCCTACTCATGAGCTAGAGTTGGTGGCGGTAGTGTTTGTGTTAAAGTTATGGTTGTATTACTTGTATGGAGTTTTGCGAGGTGTACACCATTCATCGTAGCCTACAATATATCTTCAACCAGAAGGATATGAATTTGAGGCATCATAGGTGGTTTGAGTTGTTGAAGAACTATGACATGACTATACTTTATCATCTAGGAAAGACCAATGTAGTGATAGATGCTTTGAGTAGGAAGGCAGTGAGTATGGGTAGTCTTGCTTTGTTAAGGCTGAAGAGCGACCTTTGGCTATGGATGTTCAGTGTTTGGCCAATAGCTTTGTGAGACTTGATATTTCTAAGCCTGGTAGAGTTCTTGCTTGGGTCAAGACATGGTCATCATTGTGGGAGTAATTAAGGATAAAAAGTTTGAGGATGAAAATTTATGTATCATTAGGGACAAGGTGTTACATAGTAAAGCTAAGGAAGCAATTCTTGATCCAAAGGGTGTTTTGAGGATCAAGGGTTGGATTTATATTCCTAGGGTTGGTTATTTGACTAGATTGATCATAGAACAGGCTCATAATTTAAGGTATTCCATTTATTTGGGTACAACCAATATGTATCATGACTTGAAATAGCATTATTGGTGGTGTAGGATAAAGAGAGACATCATGGAGTTTGTGTCTAAGTGTTTAAGGTGTCAGCAAGTGAAGTATAAGCACTAGAGAATAGGTGGTATGACTCAAAGGAATCCTATACCTGAGTAGAAGTGGAAATGTATCACTATGGACTTCGTGGTTGGTTTGCCTCAGACCTTGGGGAAGTTTGACTCTATTTAGGTGATTATGGATAGATTAACCGAATCATCCCATTTTGTACCAGTGAAGATGACCTACAATGAGAAGAAGTTGGTAAATATCTATATTCGTGAGATAGTTTAGTTTTATGGTGTTCCTATTTCCATCATTTCAGGTAGGGATACCCAATTCACATTGTACTTTTGAAGTTCTATGCAGCGTGAGTTGGGTACTCAGTTGGAGATAAGTACTACCTTTAACCCATAGAAAAATGGTTAGTTAGAGTAGACTATTCAGGTTTTGGAGGATATGCTTAGAGCTTGTGTGATTGATTTTTGTGGTCATTGGGACCAGTTCTTGCCTTTGGTTGAGTTTGCTTACAATAACAGTTACCAATCTAGCATTCAGATGGCACCTTTTGAGGCTCTGTATAGGAGAAAGTGTAGATATTTGGTTGGTTGGTTTGATTCCCTTGAGGCTAGGCCATGAAGTATGTATTTGTTACGGTATTCAATGGATAGGGTAAAGTTCATTCAGGACCTACTTTTGACAGCCTAGAGTAGACAGAAAAGTTATGTTGATTGGAGGGTTCATGTCCTAGAGTTAATGGTTAGTGAGTAGGTATTGCTAAAAGTATCACCACAAAGGGTATGATGAGGGTTAGAAAGAAAGGAAAGCTTAGTCTGAGGTTTATTGGTCCTTTTGAGATCCTATAGCGTATTGTGGAGATAGCGTATGAGTTGGCTTTGCCTCCAAATCTTTCAGTTGTGCATCCAATTTTCCATGTTTCAATGTTGAAGAAGTACTATTTTGATGGTTCTCATGTTATTCGGTGGGACTCGTTGGATTTGGATTAGAATTTGGCTTTTGAGAAGAGCCTATATCTATTTTGGATCGGCAAACTAGAAAGTTAAGATCTAAGGAAATAGCTTCTGTAAAAGTTTAGGAGAAGCCCCATATGGTTGAGAAGGCTATACGGGAGACAGAGTGAGATATACAGAATAGATATCCGTATATTTTTGATAGTTTAGTTACATTTCTTACTCTTACATTCGATGACTAATGTGTGTTTTAGTGGTGGATGATATAACAACCCTCATACTAATTTTTTGACTTTTAAGCATTTTGACCATTTTACCCCTCTCCATAGTTGTATTATGGTATTTGTGATCTACGGAAGTCAGTGACATGGTCCCTGGGGTGTTTTGTTGGGTTTTATGTGAGTTTATTATTTTAGGAGGTTTTGAAGTTGTTATGCTAGACTTCGATCAACATTTCGAGATTTATATGTCGTATGAGAATTTTATTAGTATTGTTAGCTTTGGAATGTCATTTTTAGGCTAGTAGCACTATTGTTTTGGGTCCCGAGCCATTCAGAAGCATTTTAGGTTCTTGGTCGGAAAAATAAAAGTTTTAGCCTAGATTTGACTTTGGTCAACATTCATTGATAATGACGTCCATTGGTGAATCCGATGATTCCATTTTGTCCAAAATGTCAAATTTGTTCTATATCATATTTGGTTTGTGTTCATAGGGTTCTAGGTATGTTCCAAGGGTCGATTCCAAGTTTTCAAAAGTTATTTATATTGTTGATATTTGGTGCGTCATACTACCGACCCTTGGTCCGCACTGGCAATGTTGCACATGCGGCCAAGGAACCGCTACCGCAAAGCCTGGTTGACCGGGACACGATCACATTTGTAGGATATCCGTCGCACCTATAAAGGCACAGCGGCAAAGGGAGTTCTGCTTCGATGAGACTGGATAACCTTGGGACTTCTTGCTTCTGCGGAGCTCATCCACATCGGCAGAGTCGTCGTAGCGGCATCTTTCCACTTTTGCAGAGTCACTCTTGTAGGATGAGGCCCACTTTGCCAAAGCCCACCTATTATGTGGGTTTTCCCCATTGCAAAATGTCACGCCTCAAATTCCATTTAGACGGACAGGCACTCGATGCCCTAAAGGCCCGAGAGAACCAACTTATAACCTGTGATTCATCATGCATATAACTATGACAATTAAGAAGCTTTGACTATAGATAAGTTGCCTGAATAACAAGACCAACATAGATAGGCCCAAAACTTATGTACACGATCTGGCCATTGAGGCCACAACTGTTAAGAGCAAAGACATAACTAAGTTTTACTTTACCATTGGTCTACAAAGCCTCTACTAGATAGACAAACTTAGTTTAGGTCGGGACAGGGCCCCGCCTTACCCTTAACTATACAATACCCAAAATATATACCAAAGACTCGGTAAAGCCCCGAATCAACCTGGAGCTCACCAACAGCAGCCGAGTGTCCTGTGCTCCTACTGGGGAGGTCTACTAGCCAGAGTACATGTGCCTGCGGCATGAAATGCAGCGTCCCCATGAGGGACGTCAGTACGAGAGAATGTACTGAATATGTAAGGCATAAAGTAACCCATATGTAAACAAGAGCTCAAATAGAATCAGGTATCAGTGCATAAACATGTAAATAAGAACAGAAGATCACATTTGCTTACACTTGTGAAATCATGTATATTACGTTCTTTGGTTACTCTTCTTTGCTTTATGATCATTGTAAGGCATGTAATACACGTGACCAACTGATCAGTGGTAGAAGAGGAGTCCCATGCTAGGCAATTTAACCCCTGGGATGCTGCCCTCATAAATATACAAATTGGGATCGACCCATGCTAGGCTTTCGCCCCTAGGCTGCCACCCATAAGTACACAAATAGGGATCAACCCATGCTAGGCTTTCACCCCTGGGCTGCCACCCACACATATACAGATTAGGGGTGTGCATCGGTCGGTTCGGTTCGGTTTTGTATATTATCGGTTTGGTTTATCGGTGACCGGTTTGTAAACATGCAAAACCGATAACCAAACCAATAAGATATTCGTTATCGATTTTCGGTTAATTGGTTTTTGGTCCTTAGCGGTTCGGTTATCGGTTTAACCGATAAGAAAATACTCCTATAATATTTTGATTTCTCTTATTTTCTTCTTCATATATAGACTACTTTCATGCATAAACATCTATACAAATTAAAAGAATAAGCAAATTCAAATACGTTATTACTAAAATAAATTTATTTTCTTTCTTATTAAGTAGAAAACTTGAATACAGTAGCAACGGTAGCAATTTCTCAAAAAGAAAAGCAACACTGATAGGTAGAATGCTTCAAACCAATGACTTTAGAAAGAAAACAACAACACTAAGACAACAACTATAAAATGCAAAAAATAATAGGGTATATATTTAAAATCTAAAGTCACTATTATACAATTATGAATAAAAATATAATCTAAATATAATCTTATTGGGTTATCGGTTTAACCATTAACTAAAACCTTAAAACCGATACCGAACTGATAGCCCAATAAATATTTTTACAAAACCATTTAAAAACCGTTAACCCAATAACCCAATACCAATAAACCAATAATATTTTTATCGGTTCGGTTTATCGGTTAAACCGGTTTTTGCACACCCCTAATACAGATTACTTCATTTAGTTTCTTTAATCTTTGAGATTGTTACATTGGTGGTTGTAACCTTTATTGAGCTCAAAACTATGGACCAGTAGTAGAAGACATGTGAACATGCACTTAAGGCAGTAACAATGATATAAGGAGCAAACGTAACATCAACGTACTATTTAGGAGCTTATATGATACACTGAACCTCATTTGGCTTAGAGAATAACTCACAAAGCTTGCTGTTGAAAGTACCTTTACTAGGAAACCCACTTCGTTGGTAACAACACAAATATAAGAGTTCATGCCAAGGAATATGAAACTGAGAAACCTTACATACCTTGTTGTGTAACTCGGATATTACAACGAATTAAGCTTCCCCCTTTCAGATTATTTATCTACAATGAAATACGTGGCAAAACTAGTATTAGTAGCTAGTTAACCAATTTGGGCTACTTGATCCCACTAAATCAGTAACTAGGCAGTAAGCTCGTAATTGATCAAACCAAGAGTGTTCCTTTCACCTCTTCTCCTCTAAACATATCTACATACTGTACGACCTTCTCATAAGGTCCCTTGAAGCTCTTCCGACTTCACAACATATACCAAACAACATACAAAGGTGTGCAGGCAGCAAGTTAACATAACACCCAATTAAGTGGTGTATTACCACACCCTCCTTCCATACTTCAATACAACTTCACACACCCTTTTACAAGTTCAACCAAGCTGTCCCAAATATATACACATAAAACCGCTCCTAAAACAATCCCAAACATCCTTCAACATAATAAGAAAGTATTTTTAACTCAAGGATTCCAATCACTACCCCATGGTTCTTGACACAAACACATACAAAATTCTTCATCAAACTTGCATATAAAAAGGGGTAAAAATGGGCAGTAACTTTACCTTAAATTCTGAAAATCTGTCCTCCTAACTTGTACTTCTTCAAGAGCTTGAACTCCCCTTCAACTTAGCTTGAAAAGAGGGAGAATACTTAAGAACCCTAATGGTATTTTATGGCTGCTATGTGAAGCTAAGAGAGAGAGAAAGAAAGAACTTCTAAAATCTATTTTTTTTCAAGTTAAAATGAGTGAAATGAGCTGGTCTTAACCCCTTTAAAGGGGGGCTGCTTTGGCCGACTTTCCTTGCTCATTTTGAGCCACAAAATGTCAAGAAGGTGATACACCTACTTGGCCATTTTACATGGGCTTTGTTGGACTTAACCTTATTGGGCCTTGGCTGCCAATTCTTTCCCTTTCTTTCACTTCTTTGGGCCAGAATTTATTCAAGTGGGTGATGGGTGTACTTGGCCCTCTAAGCTAGTCAAAATAGTCTTAGTAGGTGATGCACCTACCTAGTTCTTTAGGCTGGTCAATAAGTCAAAGTAGGTGATGCACCTACTTGTCACCTACTAGCTTAGTTAAGTCAAGCAAGCAGCTCACTTATTTTATTCTATTTTCTAATTTCTAATCCCTTTTGCTTTAACTTAACACTTCACCTAAATATTTACTCAAATACAACCTTACCATCTCGAGTTTAAATACTTTTGTCGAGGTTAACTTGGTCGTTTACGTGCTGAACTGAATGGGGCATTACAGCACCTCCCAATACACATTAAACTATCACTGCTCATATAAGAAACTCGGTCCCTCACCTATACGACAAGGCTATATCAAGTGATATATGAAATAGGACTAGTATATGCAGAATACGGGATGTTACATCCTCCCCTTCTTAGGAACATTCGTCCTCGAATGATATTAATGTTAACCAGCCCAAACAAGCTCAAGCCGAAGTTATACTTAGACAGATAATATATATAGACTTATACTTACTCGTTAATGCCTCAACTCGACACTTCCACCTTTCTCATCGGACTGAAATAGATGAGGATACTTGAATTTCATCGCTTCTTCCGCTTCTCATGTAACTTCTTCTACTTGTTGGTTTCTCCACAGTACTTTTACGGAAGCTACTTCTTTATTTCTTAGCCTCTTAACTTGGCGATCCAGAATAGCAATGGGTACTTCTTCATAAGTGAGATCTCCCATAACTTGTACATCTTCAGTAGGAGTAATACGAGATGGGTCACCTATACACTTTCGAAGCATTGAGACATGAAATACCGGATGGACAGTTGAAAGCTCTTGGGGTAGCTCTAACTCATATGCGACTTGGCCAACTCTTCGAATAATATTATATGGCCCTATATAGCGTGGACTTAACTTTCCCTTTTTACCAAATCTCATCACCCCTTTCATTGGTGACACCTTCAAAAATACCCAATCTCCTATAGCAAACTCCAGCCCTCTTCTTCTAATATCTGCATATGATTTGTATCGACTTTGAGCCGTTGCCAGCCGCTGTTGTATCACCTTAACTTTTTCCATAGCTTGATGAACAAGATCTGGCCCAAATAAGGTAGTTTCACCCACTTCAAACCATCCGATTGGTGATCTACACTTCCTCCCATATAAAGCTTCATAAGGTGCCATTTTGATACTTGAATGGTAGCTATTGTTGTAAGAAAACTCAATAAGTGGTAAATGGTCATCCCAGCTACCTTTAAAGTCCAATACACAAGCTCGTAACATATCCTCAAGTGTTTGGATTGTACGTTCTGCCTGACCATCCGTTTGAGGGTGAAAGGCCGTACTTAAATTCACTTGTGTTCCCAAACTCTTCTGAAATGATTTCCAAAAATTCGCGGTGAATTGAGCTCCCCTATCAGATATAATAGAGATTGGGATTCCATGTAGCCGAACTATCTCTTTAATATACAACCTTGCATACTCTTCAACTGTATAAGTAGCCTTAACCGGCAAGAAGTGGGCTAATTTGGTGAGTCTATCAACTATCACCCATATGGAGTCAAACTTCCGAAATGAGCGAGGCAGACCAGTGACAAAATCCATGTTGATCATGTCCCACTTCCAAATTGGAAGGTCTATATGTTGCATATAACCTCCAGGCTTTTGGTGCTCTACTTTAACTTGTTGACAATTTGGACATTGAGAAACAAATTCTGCAATGTTCTTTTTCATGTCACTCCACCAATACACTCCTTTCAAGTCATGATACATTTTAGTTGAGCCCGGATGGATAGAATATCTTGAATGATGTGCTTCTGTCATAATTCTCTCCCTTAGTCCATCTATATTAGGCACACACAATCTGTTTTGGCACTGGAGTACTTTGTTTTGCGTAAGCTCAAATGCCTTTGTCACCCCTTTTTGTACATTCTCCTTAAGCTGTAATAGAATAGGATCCTTATATTGCTTCTCTTTTACTTCGACTACTAATGAGGATTCTGCTGCATTTTGCACAATAATCCCTTCATCTTGAGATTCAAAAAGGCGAACCCCCAAGCTAGCTAGTTGGTATAGATCCTTGGCTATTCTTTGTCTTTCCATGGACTGCCCATAGGTGTTTGCCATTGTCCTACGACTTAAAGCATCGGCCACCACATTTGCTTTCCTCGGATGATACAAGATATCAACATCATAATCTTTTAATAACTCAAGCCATCTTCGCTGCCTCAGATTCAGATCCTTCTGCTTAAAGATATATTGCAAGCTCTTATGGTCCGTATATATGTCAACATGAACCCCATACAAGTAGTGGCGCCATATCTTTAAAGCAAATACAACCGCTGCTAGCTCTAGATCATGGGTTGGATAATTTTTCTCATGTGGCCGCAACTGTCTTGAGGCATAAGCTATTACTTTACCATGCTGCATCAATACGCATCCTAAGCCCACTCCCGACGCATCACAATACACTGCATACCCTTCTATGCCTTCTGGAAGTACCAATATAGGTGTAGAAGTCAACTCATTTTTCAACTCTTGGAAGCTTCTTTCACATGCATCGCTCCATTGGAACTTGGCTGCCTTGTGTGTTAGCTTTGTTAAGGGTGCAGAAATGGAGGAAAATCCCTCAACGAACCTTCTATAATAACCTGCCAACCCAAGGAAACTACGAACCTCCGTAGGTGTTGTAGGTCCTGGCCAGTTCTTCACTGCTTCTATCTTTTGAGTATCAACCCTTATTCCTTCATCAGAGACAATATGACCCAAGAATGCCATAGATTTTAACCAAAACTCACATTTAGAAAACTTTGCATATAGCTTACGATCACGAAGAACCTGTAACACCTGCCACAAGTGATTAGCATGGTCCTCCTTTGATCTTGAATAGACCAAGATATCATCTATGAATACAATCACAAACACGTCCAAGAATGGCTTGAACACCCTATTCATCAGATCCATAAAAGCTGCTGGTGCATTTGTTAGCCCAAATGACATAACTAAAAATTCAAAATGACCATACCGTGTTCAAAAGCTGTCTTGGGTATATCTTTCTCTTTGACTTTTACTTGATGATAACCCGACCTCAAATAAATCTTCGAGAAACACTTAGCACCCTGTAACTGGTCAAACAAATCATCAATCCTAGGAAGGGGATATTTGTTCTTAATTGTCACCTTATTCAACTGCCGATAGTCAATACACATTCTCAATGAGCCATCTTTCTTACGTACAAATAAAACCGGTGCTCCCCAAGGAGATATACTAGGCTTTATGAATCCCTTTTCTAACAAATCTTTTAATTGCTCCTTCAATTCTCATAATTCTGTCGGGGCCATCCTATATGGAGGGATGGAGATGGGTTGAGTACCTGGAATCACATCAATACCAAACTCTATCTCTCGTTCTGGAGGCAAACCTGGAAGCTCTTCGGGAAATACATCAGAAAATTGATTTACCACTGGAATAGACTGAAGATCTAGTGGCTCCGCATCTATATCTCTCACTCTCACTAGATGACATATGTACCCTTTGGACATCATCTTCTTTGCCTTAAGATAAGAAATAAACTTACCTCTTGGTGTCCCAACATTACCTCTCCATTCAAGGACTGCCTCTTTTGGAAAATGGAAACTCACCCTCTTAGCTCGGCAATCTACTGTGGCATAACATGAAGCCAACCAATCCATACCCATTATAACATCAAAATCTATCATATCTAGCTCAACAAGGTCAGCCAATGTGTTACGGTCACAAACAGTTACTACGCAATTATGATAGACTTTTCTAGCTATAATAGACTCGCTAGTTGGCGTAAATACTTCAAATGGTTTAACCAATAATTCTGGCGTTTCTTCAAACTTTCCAGCAATCAATGGAGTTACATATGATAATGTAGAGCCTGGATCAATTAATGCATATACATTATATGAAAAGATGGACAATGTACTTGTAACCACATCAGGTGAAGCCTCCAAATTCTGTCGTTCCGTTAGAGCATATGTACGATTTTGAACTCCACTAGAACTAGCAGTTCCTCTACCACCTTTACCATGACCTGCAGGCACCTGTGGCCCCCTACCTAAATAAGGCACCGATGATGATGATGCAGCAACCGATCCAGTAGGTTGTGCCATGCTACCCATGCCCCTTTGAGGGCAATTTCTCATCATGTGTCCCGATGTACCACACCAAAAACAAACATTTGTTCCAAGCCGACATATACCTGGATGATTTCTTCCACATTGTTTACAAGACTGTCTAGGAGGTCTTGGTTGGGTCGCACTTCCCTGTTCTTGGTACCCCGCTACTTGTGAGCCTTGACTCTCACTCCTTTGCCCAAATTGATTAGCCCTAGACCCTTGAAACCGAGGTGGAGCGCTAGCTGTAGAGCAGGAAGATGATGGCCTAGGCAGTCTATTAGAAAACCGAGGCCTAAACTCACCTTGGGATGGCGTAAACTGGCCCATAGATCTGGCCTTCTTGGACTGCCCTCTTTCCGACTCTTGTGTCCTTCTCCTTTGCCTTTGATCCTCCATCTTTTGTGCAAAAGCTTGTATCCTTGCTATATCCATATCTTTGTTCAAAGCAGCAATAGTACAATCCCTAACCAGATATGAATCCAATCTATCCACGTAACGATGAACTCTATCCTCCATAGTAGCTACTACATTAGGAGCATACCTGGCCAAAGAATTAAACTTGAGACTATACTCTCTCACGCTCATATTCCCTTGGTGAAGATTTAAGAACTGAGTTGCACGGGCCTCCCGAATCTCCAATGGCAGATAATGGTCAAGGAATGCCTTTTTAAACTCTTTCCATTTAGCTGAAGGTGTATTTATACCCCTAGATTGTTTCCAAGCTTCGTACCACAATATAGCCACACCTTTTAATCTATATGTTGCCAACTCAACTGCTTCCTTACCAGATACATGCATAATATCTAAGGTCCTTTGGATTTGATCAATAAAGTCTTGCGGATCTTCATTAGGATCTGACCCGGTAAATGATGGAGGGTCCAAATTAAGGAAATCACGTATCCGCACACTAGCTTCCCTATTTGCACCACTAGTACCTGCAATTGGACCTGCTTGCCCTTGTCCTTGACCAGCAAGTATACGAGTTAACAATTGGACTGCATTCTTTAAATCTTGGTCAGTAGCATTAACTGGTGGTTCTTGGGGTGTTGCTGCCCTCCTTAGCTCTTCTGGAGACGGAGGAGTGGAGGAAGTCCGTGATGAAGACAGTTGAGCCTCACTTTGATTAGCTCGTCTAGGTGGTGATTTGCTGGTCCCTTCTCCAGTAGCCACATCTACTTGCTTACCAGTACTCTTACTTTTCCTAGTAACCAGCATTTTTGCTATAATGAAAACAATTTAAAGGTTAGATACGATAAACCTATAACATTGGCTCTATTGCACGATCTAAGAGATGAAGAAAAAGAGACAACTCCTAAATGTCCCGTAGCCTCCTGTTTATAGATGTGGTGCACAACACACCCATAAGCAAGACTCTACATAGACACGGCTTTGTAGACTCCCTAGGATGACCTGCTCTGATACCACTTTTGTCACGCCTCAAATTACATTTAGACGGACAGGCACTCGATGCCCTAAAGGCCCGAGAGAACCAACTTGTAACCTGTGATTCATCATGCGTATAACTATGACAATTAAGAAGCTTTGACTATAGATAAGCTGCCTGAATAACAAGACCAACATAGATAGGCCCAAAACTTATGTACACGATCTGGCCATTGAGGCCACAACTGTTAAGAGCAAAGACATAACTAAGTTTTACTTTAACATTGGTCTACAAAGCCTCTACAAGATAGACAAACTTAGTTTAGGTCGGGACAGGGCCCCGCCTTACCCTTAACTATACAATACCCAAAATATATACCAAAGACTCGGTAAAGCCCCGAATTAACCTGGAGATCACCAACAGCAGCCGAGTGTCCTGTGCTCCTACTGGGGAGGTCTACTAGCCAGAGTACATGTGCCTGCGGCATGAAATGCAGCATCCCCATGAGGGACATCAGTACGAGAGAATGTACTGAATATGTAAGGCATAAAGTAACCCATATGTAAACAAGAGCTCAAATAGAATCAGGTATCAATGCATAAACATGTAAATAAGAACAGAAGATCACATTTGCTTACACTTGTGAAATCATGTATATTACGTTCTTTGGTTACTCTTCTTTGCTTTATGATCATTGTAAGGCATGTATTACACGTGACCAACTGATCAGTGGTAGAAGAGGAGTCCCATGCTAGGCAATTTAACCCCTGGGATGCTGCCCTCATAAATATACAAATTGGGATCGACCCATGCTAGGCTTTCGCCCCTAGGCTGCCACCCATAAGTATACAAATAGGGATCGACCCATGCTAGGCTTTCACCCCTGGGCTGCCACCCACACATATACAGATTAGTTCATTTAGTTTCTTTAATCTTTGAGATTGTTACTTTGGACCGTAACCTTTATTGAGCTCAAAACTATGGACCAGTAGTAGAAGACATGTGAACATGCACTTAAGGCAGTAACAATGACATAAAGAGCAAACGTAACATCAACGTACTGTTTAGGAGCTTATATGATATAATGAACCTCATCTGGCTTAGAGAATAACTCACAAAGCTTGCTGTTGAAAGTACCTTTACTAGGAAACTCACTTCGTTGGTAACAACACAAATATAAGAGTTCATGCCAAGGAATATGAAACTGAGAAACCTTACATACCTTGTTGTGTAACTCGGATATTACAACAAATTAAGCTTCCCCCTTTCAGATTATTTATCTACAATGAAATACGTGGCAAAACTAGTATTAGTAGCTAATTAACTAATTTGGGCTACTTGATCCCACTAAATCAGTAACTAGGCAGTAAGCTCGTAATTGATCAAACCAAGAGTGTTCCTTTCACCTCTTCTCTTCTAAACATATCTACATACTGTACGACCTTCTCATAAGGTCCCTTGAAACTCTTCCGACTTCACAACATATACCAAACAACATACAAAGGTGTGCAGGCAGCAAGTTAACATAACACCCAATTAAGTGGTGTATTACCACACCCTCCTTCCATACTTCAATACAACTTCACACACCCTTTTACAAGTTCAACCAAGCTGTCCCAAATATATACACATAAAACCGCTCCTAAAACAATCCCAAACATCCATCAACATAATAAGAAAGTATTTTAACTCAAGGATTCCAATCACTACCCCATGGTTCTTGACACAAACACATACAGAATTCTCCATCAAACTTGCATATAAAAAGGGGTAAAAATGGGCAGTAACTTTACCTTAAATTCTGAAAATCTGTCCTTCTAACTTGTACTTCTTCAAGAGCTTGAACTCCCCTTCAACTTAGCTTGAAAAGAGGGAGAATACTTAAGAACCCTAATGGTATTTTATGGCTGCTATGTGAAGCTAAGAGAGAGAGAAAGAAAGAACTTCTAAAATCTATTTTTTTTTCAAGTTAAAATGAGTGAAATGAGCTGGTCTTAACCCCTTTAAAAGGGGGCTGCTTTGGCCGACTTTCCTTGCTCATTTTGAGTGTGTACCATGACATGCGATTAGCACCAAACAAGGTGCGGACCGCATGGCGTATCACACATGCCCCTTTTTTCTCCCCTGGGTTTTCCCAGGCATCTGTTTCCTTGTGCGATGGAGGTGCGATGCGCACTTGGGTTGGTGCAATCCGCACAGCACAACGCATGTCACCTCTATTTTTTCAATTTTTCTTCTAGGCCTTCTGTTTTGGTGTGCGGTGAGCTGTGTGACATGCACAATTTTATGTGCGGTCCACACCATCCACCACACGACACATTTTTCCTTGTTTTCCCTTGTCCATGTTTTCCATTCCATGCATTTCCTACAGAACATCAAAAACAACAAACAATAACCAAAAACAAAGAAAGAAAACTTTGGTTGCCTCCCAAGCAGTGCTTGATTTAACATCACGGCACGACGATGTTACCTCAATCCTCATTCATTTTTGGGGTTGTTGACGGTGTCGCTAGAAAGCGTTCCTTTCATTCGTGGGTTAATTTGGCTTGATAGGTGGGTTATTTGGGCCTCAAGATGTTTGATCGAGGCACTATGGGAGATCAACATTTGGTGAAGTGTAGAGACCTCACTCTTTAGCTCACTCACTCCCAAGTTTGTAGTGTCCACCTTTTTAAGAACCAAGGACAACATGTCCTCTAACTTGGATTATCTGGGATTGCTTGTGCCCGATTAGTAGAGAGAATTAGATTTGTTTGGGGGGAATATAAGGATTCGAGCTCTGGTGATTGATTCAATCACCATCCTTCTCTCTTTTAGACTAATTTCCATCCCTCGCTTTGTCTCTAATCCAACCTTGATTCTCTTCCCATGGGTGATAATACCCTGGGGGAGAACCCTCCGACACATAGCATAGCTTACCATCACCTCAGTCATAAGCTCAACATTATTCACCTCAACCTCCGGTGTACTCACTACATTCACCTTCTTAACACCAACTCCCATCATATGCTTGGCCATCAAGTCAATTTGTGTCATCATTTTATCCAAAGCTTCATCTCTCTCCTCATCTTTTCTCCTTACTTCATTTGTCAAGATTATTGAGGGCATTCCCGAAGTTGACACCTCTCTCTTCTATGCTAAGCTTGATTGGTCTTGGTCATTCATTCTAATAGCATCAAGGCAATGTGAAACTCAAGGTCCATAAAGGTACCATCTCAAAGATTATCGTCCATTGATTGTTTATGGAGTTCAATGACCGATAGAAGCTTTGTAACAACACATTGTTTGACAATTCATGGTTTGGACACAAGAGAAGCTTCTTCCTGAATCATAGCCAAACCTCATGTAAGGGCTCATCAGGGAGTCGCTTGAAGTTAGTAATCTCATCTCGGAGTTTCATCATGCGAGACAGAGGAATAAGCCTTGAAGTGAATGCTTCCACCAACTCAGCCCAAGATGTGATGGATTCATCTAGAAATTCTTCCAACCACGTTGTGGCTTCCCCCATTAAAGAGAAAGGGAATAGGCATAATCGGATGGACTCTTGGAAGATATTGTAGATCATGAATGGTTGGCAAATCTCCAAGAAGTTCCGAATATGCCGGTTGGCGTCCTCATGGGCAGCTCCACTAAATAGCCCCTTTATTTGAATCAAATGGAGCATGGTGCTTGTCACATGGAAGACATCATTTCCCACCATAGGGGGTAGGCGGATTGCACCTACACCTCCGTGCATCATAGGTTCAGTAGCGTTGGCATTGTCGAAGCCGCCAATGCTCTCATTGTCCTCGGCTTCTTCCATAGCCGACCTGCTCAATCAACACTCAAAAATAACAAAAAGTAAAAGAAAACAAGCACTCTCAAGTTGACTTCACAACAACAATCAAAAACTAGCTAATACTCAAGTCCTTGGCAACGACGCCATTTTTTATAAACGCTCAAATTGTGCTCTCCAAGTAGGAGGTCAGGGCGATCGAATAGTAAAAACAAAATTTATAACCCAATGGATATCAGGGTCGAACCCAAGGGACCTAATTTAGGTTATTAGAGATTGTGCGAAGCGATTTCAAAATGAGAGTAGTTGTTCAACAAAACCAAAGCAATAAAATGGGGGAATTGGGAAAGTTGTCACTACTAACTCAATTCAAGTAAAAGCTATAAAAATGAGATGAGTGTACCAAATAAAACTAGATGACTAGGGGTGCATTTCCAATGCGGCATTTGCTAGGATAGGGTGATCACTAATTCACTCAAATTCTCACCTAGTGACATGGGTAGCGTTAGTCATAAGTGTGGAATGCTATCTCTCGATCAACATCCACATATCTGATGATTTTGGTTAGAACATCATTCGGTGTGCTAAATAAATAACCAACCAATATTTGCTTGGGGAGGTCATCCTATTTCTAGCTCGGACCCTTCAATGGGAGATTTTGTGATTGGAGCTATGTCTAGCCTCTAATCTTAGTGGATTCCCAAGTACCCACTAGCAATTTCACATCCACAACTACAAAATTCTCTTTCGAGCAACTAAGTAGCCAAGTAAGGTAAATTCATGTTTGCAACCATAAATTATTAGATTAAAACATGGTGAAATCACTAGACCCACATAAGATAAGCAATTATAAGAGTGATTTAGCAACACCCACACCCATTAGCTACACACCCATCATCAATACACCCCTAGACAAGAGAAATTAGCCACTCATAGAAGGGGGAGAAGATATACCATCTGGATAAATCAAATGCCCATCCATTGTAGTTGATTCTCAAGTTCTAGAGTCAAATTAGCACAAATATTGTTAACCAAAAGATTGGATTGAAAACCCTCTCTAAATGGAGATGGAGAAAAGTGTTTACAACCCAAAAATATCTCCATGTTCTCTACTGAAATTCTCTACTCTAAATTTTATCGACAAAATAAGCCTAAAATTGCCTTTTATATTTTCCCAAAATTGTCACAAAAATTTAGGAAAAAATTTCCCTCTGGGTGGTGTGCGACGTGATGTGAGGTTCGCACGTTGCAGTGTGTGCATCGCACATCTGCTTCAGGTTTACCAGTGACTTCAGTTGCTTAAGTGGTCTTTGTGCAAATGGTGATGTGTTTTGCACCACGAGATGTGCGCGTCGCATGGAAACCGCACTCCTTAGCAGAATCTTCATTCATCTTTGTAGCTTCATGCGGAGGAGGTGCGAACTGCACCTCGGCTTGTGTGTCTCGCACAACCACCGCATCTCTCAGAAGATTCTCCACCTTTCCTCAACTCTTCATACTTAGCTCCTTTTTGGCTCTTTTTGGGTTCATATCCTTCTTTCTCCTCTTCTATCCAAAGTACTTGCATAGATATCAATAAAGGCCATAAGTAATTCATGGATATAAGCTCAATAAGTTGGTAGATTACCAACTTATCAATACCTATTGGGTATTGGTTGCTTTGCAATTGGTGCTCATACTACACTCTACATCTTCTCATGCAGATTCTAGTGTGGGCCATCATTGTTAGCTCATTGGAGACTCGTGCAAGGAGCTATTTTTGGATATTTCAGACTAAGGGTGAGCTCTTGGCGACCGGAGCTTAGATTTAGTTTATCTTTTGTATTATGTACTCTGTTACTACTCGAAGACATTTGTGTATCTATTATTTTGTATCCTTTGTACTTTGTTGATGTAGTTCTGGCTCTATACTATGATACCAAGTTTTGGGTTTGGTTTAGCTTCTGCATATATGTTATATATATCTGTTGTTTACTTTCTTTACTTATTGACCTTGCTTCTGCTATTTAAATTCTTTAATTGTTAGATAGTAGCCCATTATTGACCGTTCCATGCTATAGTAATTGCTTCACCTATCGGGGGGTTATAGGTGCCATCATGAATAGTAAATTGGGTCGTTATAGCTCAGTATCAGAACTCTAAGTTCACCAGTGTCATTGGTATAAGAGCCAATGTCTAGTGGAGTCCTGTGGATCGGGGCAGAGACAATCATACTCAATCTTTGGAAGGCTATAGTGACATCTTAGGAAAAATGTACTTTTCTTGGTTCTATCTCGTGCATAATATCCTTGAAAGTTTTTAGAAATCACACTTGTTCTGGTTCACTCTTTCGTAGATGGTTTATACAAGGTCTCCGGCTTCTGGCGGAGGAAAGCCTTCGACCCCTATACCTCTGTCTCTGACTCGAGGTTGGGATGGTTACAAGGGTAGAGGTAGAGGTCATCCCACAACAGTGAAACCTGCTAGAGTTGAGATAGATCCCAGTCTTGATTATGAGCTAGAGTTTGCTTCTGAGCCGCATCATATGGACCTGGGGATAGCCCAGGTGCCACCAGCTCCAGTACTAGTTCCAGCACCAGTTTTTGTGCCAGATTCAGCACCAGCTCAGTCTTCAGATATTAAGAGTTAACTACTTCAGCTATTGGGTATGATTGGAGAGAGACCTTATGAGGTAACACAGACATCCGCTTAAGGGGTAGCCCTAGGTATTCAGAGTTCAGTAGTGCAGCGTGTTACTGCAGCTCCTCGTGTTGAGGTTATTCTGGTTCCAGCGATTGCACAACCTCTTGCTCCTCAGCCAGCTATGAAATATAGAGCAGAAGGCATTGAGTAGATTTTTGAGATTGGCACCATCGAGGTTCGCTGGTATATAGGGTGAGGATCCACATGACGTCATTACCACCTGTGAGGAGATGTTAAACCATATGGGTTTGCTAGAGACTCACAGGGTTGGATATAGTACCTATCAGTTGGAGGGTCCAGCGAAGTTATGGTGGAGGGCACAGGTTTCTTGCAGACCTTTCACATTAGCTCCATTTCCATGGTATGAGTTTTATAAGGCCTTCATGGCCAAGTTTTTACTACAAAGTGATCGAGAGCATCACCAGGAGCACTTCACCAGGCTTATGCAGGGATCCATGTCTATATCTAAGTATGAGATTCATTTCTATCAGCTTTCTCTATTTGGGGCTATGATCATTCCCATTGAGCCAGACAAGATTCGCAGGTTTGTTTGGGGATTGAAGACAGATCTTAGATAACCAACTGAGATATTAGTTTCTAGCGGTCGATTATTTCAGGCTATTGCAGACTACATCCGTACTATAGAGGACTTGCACCAACATGATCAGAGGGATAGAGATAACAGGCCTCATTATCAGGGTTGCTATAGTGGTTCTAGACATAGTGGTTGAGGTTCAGGCCAGTGGGGCTAGGGTTATTAGCCACAGTAGCACCAGGGTCAGTCCAGCCGATCGGTTCAGGCTTCACTTTGGACTTTAGGAGGTCCTCAGCTTGAACAGGGTCACTCTTTGAGGGGTGCAGCTTCTGGGTCATCAGGCCATGGGGCCATTTAGGTTCTGCTGGTCTATCTCAAAAGTTCATGCCATGGGTCTTGCTATGATTGTGGAGTTGTGGGTCACTATGCTAGATAATGCCCCCAACGGGGTACGATTCAGTTAGTCGCTCAGCTGGCTGAGCCTTTGCGAGCAGTTCAGCTTCCAGTTAGAGGGGGTGGTGGTCAGGCTAGGGCTGGTGTCCCTCATGGCATAGTAGGTAGTAGGGATAGAGATCGGGCAGGTGGAGGTCATCGTCAGTTCTATGCGGTCCTTGAGAGACTAGAAGCAGAGGCCTTAGATGCTGTGATTACAGGTATGATTTTTGTGTGTCGTCAGTCAGCTATGGCTTTATTTGATCCTGGATCGACATGTTCATATGTATCTGCCTACTTTGTGTCTTGTTTAGGGTTGGATAGTGAGCCATTATCTGTGCCTATTTATATTTCAACCCCCGTAGGAGATTCTTTAGTAGTAGATCATATTATGAGATCTTGTATGATTTCTATTGGTGATTTGGAGACTTTGGGTGATTTGATGATTCTTGATGTGTTGGACTTTAATGTGATACTGGGCATGGACTGGTTATCCCCTCACCGCATAATTTTAGATTGCTATGCCAAGATTGTTACCATAGCTATGCCTGATGTATCCCTGGTTGTATGGCATGGTTCTGTTAGCTGCGCACAATCTGGGATCATCTCTTGTCTTCTAGCTAGGAAGCTTATTTCTCGCGGGTGTTTAGCTTATCTAGCATACGTCTCAGATGCTAGTGCTGACATTCATCTTCTGAGTCTGTTCCTGTGGTTAGAGACTTCCTAAATGTGTTCCTCGCCGACCTGCCAGGCCTTCCACCGGAGAGAGATGTTGATTTCACTATTGAGTTAGAGCCGCACCAGGCCCATTTCTATTTCTCCTTACCATATGGCTCCTGCTGAGTTGAAAGATCTTAAGGAGCAGCACCATGATTTGTTAGCTAAGGGGATCATTAGATCGAGTGTGTTGCCTTAGGGTGCTCCTGTTCTATTTGTGAAGAAGAATGATGGGTTGATGCGGATATGTATTAATTATCGATAGTTGAATAAGGTGACAGTGAAGAATAGATATCTGATGTCGAGGATTGATGACTTGTTTGATCAGCTTCAGGGTTCTGCCATATTTTTGAAGATTGACTTGAGGTCTGGCTACCATCAGTTTAGGATTAGGGCGGAGGATATCCCTAAGACAGCATTCAATACACGTTATGGCCATTTTAAGTTCCTGATGATGTCTTTTGGGTTAACTAATACCCCCGCAACTTTCATGGACTTGATGCACAGGGTTCTTAGCCCGTATTTGGATATGTTTGTGATAGTCTTCACTGATGACATTTTGATATACTCGAGGAGTAGGGATGAGCATGAGCAGCACTTGAGGACAGTATTTCAGACTTTGAGAGATCATTGGCTTTATGCTAATTTCTCAAAGTGCGAGTTTTGTCTTGAGTCAGTTATGTTCCTAGGGAACATGGTATCTAAGGATGGGATTAGAATTGATTCGGGTAAGATTTCAGCGGTTCATGATTGTCCTAGACCTACTACTGCTACTGAGGTTCACAACTTTGTTTGGTTAGCAGGTTACTACAGGAGGTTCGATGAGGGATTTTCTTCCGTAGAAGCACCCTTGACTATGCTAACTAGGAAGGATGTTCCATTTCAGTGATTGAATTAGTGTGAGGACAGCTTCCAGAGTTTTAAGGCCTTATTGACTTCAGCTCTAGTTTTAAGTTTGTCGGTTGAGGGTCAGAGTTTATCCATGTATTGTGATGCTTTCAGGGTTGGTCTTTGTTGTGTATTGATGCAGCAGGGTCGAGTGATACCATATGCATCGAGGTAGCTGAAGGTTCACAAGTGCAACTACCCCACTCATGACTTGGAGTTGGCGGTGGTAATCTTTGTGCTCAAGATCTGGAGGCACTACTTATATGGAGTTCATTGTGAGATATCCACTGATCATCATAGTCTTCATTACATTACAAGTCAGTGAGAGCTAAACTTGAGGAAGAGGAGATGGATTGAGCTACTGAAGGACTATAATTTCACCATTCTATATCATATGGGAAAGGTAAATGTGGTAGCGTATGCCTTGAGTCGGAAGGCGATGAATATGGCCATCCTAGCTTCACTTTCTGTTTCTGAGTGACCGTTGGCCTTGGACATTCAGTCCTTTGCTAACTGCTTAGTTAGGATTGACTTGAAGGATCCTAGCAGAGTTTTTGTCAGTATTCATGTTTGTTCTACTCTAGTTGATTAGATTCAGAATCGAGAGTTTGAGGATCAAAGTTTGTGTGACCTCATGATCAGATAGTTTGGGGTGATGCCAGCTGGGCTACGTTAGGTTCTTATGGTATTCTGAGGTTGAGAGTTGTCTTTCTATTCCAAGGGTTGGATATTTGGTTCAGTTGTTACTTTGTGAGGAAAATTGTTCCAGATACTCCATTCATTCTTGCACAGCGAAGATGTATAAAGACTTGAGATAGCTTTACTGGTGGAGTGGTATGAAGTGGGACGTAGCAGAGTTTGTATCTCGGTGCTTGAACTGTCAGTAGGTTAAGTTTGAGCACATGAGACCGGGTAATTTGATGCAGTGACTTCTTATTCCTGAGTGGAAGTGGAAAGGGATTACTATGGACTTTGTAGTTTAGTTGCCTCATACTTCTCGGTGGTTTGACTCTATTTGGGTGATTATTGATAGGCTTACTAAGTCAGCGCACTCATTGCCAGTTCAGACTACTTTTACTGTATAGAGGTTGGCTCAGATTTACCTTTGTGAGATTGTTCGGTTGCACAGGGTCCCAGTTTCTATCATTTTAGACCGCGTCACTCAGTTTACATCTCAGTTCTAGAGAGCTATTCAGAGAGATTTGGGTACAGAGGTTTATCTTAGTACTACTTTCCATTGTCAGACAGATAGCCAGTCCGAAAGGAGTATTCAGGTCTTGGAGGACATGCTTCAGGCCTGTGTTCTTGACTTTGGAGATTTATGGGATCAGTTTGTGCCTTTGGACAAGTTTGCTTATAATAATAACTTTCATTAGAGCATCAGCGTGGCACCTTTTGAGGCTTTGTATAGTAGGCATTGCAGATCGCCGATTGGTTGGTTTGATGGTTTAGAGTCTAGACCCAAGAGTACAGATTTACTTTGAGATTCTTTAGACTGAGTCCATTTGATTCAAGATAGGCTCAGATTATCCCAGAGCGGCAAGAAAGCTACACTGACCGTAAACTTCATGCCTGGTAGTTCAGTGTTTATGACTTGGTATTCCTTTGAGTATCACCGGTGAAGGGCGTGATGAGATTTGGTAGGTGGGGCAAGCTTAGCCCTAGGTTCATTGGGCCATTTGAGATTCTACAAAGGGTTGGTAGTGTTGCCTACATATTAGCTTTGCCTCCAATGTTTTCAGCTGTGCATCCCATTTTTCATGTCTCAAAGTTGCACCGATATGTTCCAGATAAGTCTCATGTGTTGCATTGGGTTTCGGTTTAGTTAGATGATAGTTATCCTTTGTTAAGGAGCCAATAGCTATTCTAGCCAGAGATATTAGGAGATTGAGATCTAAGGAGATTCCGGTTGTGAAAGTTTAGTGGAGGCATATTTTGATTGAGGAGGCTACTTGGGAGACCGAGAGTGAGTTGCGTGCTTAGTACCCGAAGTTGTTCGAGTCTTCAGGTACTCTTTTCTTCTTGACTTTCAAGGATGAAAGTTCTTTTAGTAGTAGATGATGTAATGACCCTTCCAGTCATTTTTGCATTCACGCTTTCTTTGTACTGTTATAGCTTTCTTGTAGTGGCCCCAAGACATTTATGACTTGCTGGGACCAGTTGTTCAGTACCCTGGTCGTTCATTTGATCGTTTTGGTTGTTTCCCTATTTTAGAACTTTAACTTAGAATATAGTTGACTTTAGTCAACATTTTCAGCTAACGTGCTTGGAATAAAATTCCAACAGTTACGTTAGTTCCGGAGCATTGAGTTTGGTCTAGTTAGACCTTAAGTCGAGGCCTAAGAACTTTCAGTATGGGTTTTGTGTTGCTTTCTCTATTTTCAGGCCAATTGGAGTTGAACGTGGAACTTGGGTCAGCTTTTGATGATCGGAGTGTCATATTCGAAATCTGATGATTCCATCATCTTTGGAATATTGAGTTTAGGTTAGGTAGATGGTTGTTTCGGGTCCTGGGTGTGCTGAGCTCATTTCGAGTGTTTAGTTGCTTGTTTGTTAATGTTGACTTGGGTCAACATTTCTATGAAACAACCTCATATAGAAGTTTCGTCGATTCTATTAAGTCTGGAACACCATTTCTACTCTATTAGTATTATTAGTTTTTGAGTATCGATTTTTTATCGTGCCTAGAATGCCCCGTAGAGTTCTAGAAATGTTACAGGTTTTTGAGGTTACAGGTGCAGGCCTCAGGCCTTAATCGCGATCGCAAGCCTCATTCCTCACGCCCACGATGAAGAACCTGGTCCCTTGTTCTTCGCAATTGTGATGTCCTTTGTCGCTACCACGATGAGGCCTTCTCTCCTTTGTTATTTGCGACCGCGTGGCTAGTCTTCGCGATCGCGATGGTTTAGCTAGCCTAGTCTTCGCAACCGTGAGGCGTCCCTTCGCTATCACAATAAAGGACCCCTGGGCAATATAAATATTTTTCTTTTCATTATTCCAGCCTTCTTGTTCATTTCTCCCAACACTAAAACACCAAATACTCTCTACCCTAGGTTCTTAATTCAATGTTAGCTTTGAGAAGTCATTTATCCCTCGAAAATTCTTACTCCCTTGGCGTTTTGGTAAGTTCTCCTTCTTTCCCCAAGTTGTCTTCTCAATTGTTGATTTCACTCTTGTTGTAAACTCTTGGAACATGGAAATTCTTGTAGAATCTGCTCCCTTGGGACTGCATGACCCATGGAACCATTGAGTTCATTTTCCTTGGCGTGGTTCTCTCGTTGTGGTAAGATTTCCTTGCTCAATTTCTGATATTTTTTATTCTTAAATTTTCCATTCTTTAATTTTGAGCTTGAGCGGGCTGTTTTGGAGCCTTTCCCTTGGGCAAAACTGCTCAATTTTGGGGCATGTCTTCTTGCCATCAATATGGTCTTCATGCTTCTTTCCATTTTTGGTTTCAGGTTTTGGGCCATATGGACCCGCTTTTGACCTGAATTTTGGCCTGGCTATTATTATAGCTATATGGGTATCATTAGACTCGTTTTAATATATTATTTATGTTTTTGATAGTTTTATTATCGTTTGGGATTTGTTGGAGCAATTAAGGCTTGGATATCATCATCCCAGTAGGTTTTCATCGGACGATAGGTAGGTTATGGCTTAAACTCGTCAGACTTTGCATATATAAAATAAAATTATATTAATGGGCATCCTTGAGTTGGGTTTACCAGTTTTGTATGACAAACCTTGAGCGCTTATTCGTGTCTGATCCATTCCTTCCTCCAATGTTTGTAGTATTTATTTTATACGCCATTATCACCCTTGTGGTCCTGTGTGGCCTTATATTTACTCTGGAACATAAATGGTGGGATATTAGGAATGCTCATGAGTCCCGGACATAGTTATTATTGTTATAGAGCTGGCTATCTGTGCTGTAGAACAATTGGAGCCTGTGCAGGGCTGATAGGTTGATTATGAGCTATTGGGCTACTATTTGTGATTGAGCATGCCATTATAATGCATATAAAGAGGTTTCTACATGATTTTACTATAGTTTTGGCTTTGGGCCTACTATTAATGATTTCTAAATCTTGCATGGCCTATGGGGCCCATTTTCTGTAAAAATGATTATGAAATGGTTATGTACTACCTAAATGGATCTTCTTGGGGTAAGAAAAGTTAAAAGAGAGAGCTGTCACAGTTTTCCTACTATATTAGACTCGGTTGAACCGAGGTGCTAGACTGACTCTTTTAATGGGGAGAAAGGATATTAGACTCGGTAAGGCTGAGCATCGGACTTGATTTACTATTGTTTTAGACCCAGGTATGCTCGGGAACCCTTAAGGTTTTTTTTAGACTTAGTTCATTGATTAAGACGTGGATAGAATTCCAGCATGCATTTCAATCATTTGACTACTAGTTTGGATCCAGTGGCATTTCAGACTGATATTTCGAGGTTTGAGTGAACTATGTGGTCTACGAGTATACTCCATGGACCCTATCATTCCGGACCAACTGCTATGAGCAAAAGGGTGATCAGAGAGAAGGGTGTACGGTGGAGTAGAGGTACCCGAGAGAATTCCTTCCATGGATCACACCTTTATTAGACCTTTGGGGTATCGGAGGGGGTAACATACGACACTGTTGTTACACTTATTTCGGCATATCATATCATATCATTCATTTGTGTGAGGTCCCATCCTTATTTGCTGTTTGTTGAGTGTACGCTTGGGTAGTATGGGCTGTCATAGGATTTGTCTTCACTTGCTTGTGTTCCTCGAGTGTATGGGAGCCCGTGGGACTGTAGTTAGACTTACTATTACTATTTCGAGGTGTTGGTTCCCTTTATGGTCCCTTATGAGATTGGAGATTATAAAGGTTGTACTTGGGCTTCAAGTTGTTCAGTTCTTGACTTTAGATTGTAATCTTAGTTGTGTTATTATTTCTTGTATTCCAGCATGATTACCTTTGTTATTCTTTTCCTTCTCTATTCATTGAGGTTACTGGTATACCGCCTACTTTCTGAATCCCTTTTTATATACTTGTTGTTGCGAGGATTTCGAGTACATGTTTCTTCCCTTCTCCTGTGATATGCATTCTAATAGCTAGCCATGTGTATTGTTCTTGCTTGTATTCCTTCTGTGCTAGCTTTGATGTGCTTCTTCGTTGATTCATTGACTACTTGCTTCTATTCTGCTTATTACTGCTCTTTAATCTTTTATGTGCCTAGTCGGCCTATGATACCTACTGGGTACCAGTTGCTTTTTAATTGGTGCTCATACTACACACCACATCTTCTAGTGCAGATCCTAGTGTGGTCAATCTCTATTAGCTCGTTGGAGACTTGTGCGAGGAGCTGTTTTGGGATATTTCAGAATGAGGGTGAGCTCTTGGCGACCAGAGCTTAGCTTTAGTTTATCTTTTGTATTATGTACTCTGTTACTACTAAGAAACATTTTTGTACTCTATTGATGTAGTTTTGGCTCTATACTATGATACCAGGTTTTGGGTTTGGTTTAGCTTCTGCATATATGTTATATATATATCCCTATTGTTTACTTTTTTTACTTATTGACCTTTCTTATGCTATTTAAACTGTTCTTCCGCTTAATTGTTAGATAGTAGCCCATTACTGACCATTCCAGGCTACGAGAATTGGTTCACCTATCGAGGGGGGTTTAGGTGCCATCATGACCGATAAATTGGGTCGTTACAGCTTGGTATCAGAGCTCTAGGTTCACCAGTGTTATTGGTATAGGATCCAATGTCTAGTAGAGTCCTGTGGATCAGGGCGGAGATAGTCGTACTCAATCTTCTAGAGGCTATAGTGACATCTTAGGAAAAATGGACTTTTCTTACTTCTATCTCATGCATAATATCCTTGAAAGTTTCTGGAAATATCACTTGTTATGGTTCACTTTTCTGCAGATGGTTCATACAAGGTCTCTGGCTTATGGCAAAGAAGAGCCTTCAATCCCTGCACCTCTGGCTTTGGCACGGGGTTGGGGTGGTTGCAAGGGTAGAGGTAGAGGTCATCCTAAAGCAGCGATACCTCCTAGAGCTGCTAGAGTTGAGATACAGCCCGATCTTGATTATTAGCCAGAGTTTGATCCTGAGCCACAACATGTGGACCTGGGGATAGCCCAGGTGCCACCAGCTCCAGTACTAGTTCCAGCACCAGTTTTTGTGTTAGCTTCAACCCCAACTCAGTCTTCAGATATTCAGGGTTTACTACTTCAGCTATTGGGTATGATCGGAGAGAGACCTTCTGAGTAGCACAGACATCTGCTCAGGGGGCAGCCCTAGGTGTTCAGAGTTCAGGAGTGCAGCCTGTTATTGCGGCTCCCCATGCTGAGGTAATTCCAGTTCCATTGATTATATAGCCTCTTGCTCCTCGCTCATCTATGAAATATAGGGAGCATAAAGCATTGAGTAGATTTTTGAGATTGGCACCACCGAGGTTCGCTGGTACATCGGCTCAGGATCCACATGACTTTATTACCACCTGTGAGGAGATGTTACACCATCTGGGTTTGCTAGAGACTCATGAGGTTGGATATACTATATATCAGCTGGAGGGTCCAGTAAAGTTATGATGGAGGGCACAGGTTGCCTACAGACCTTTCACATCACCTCTGTTGTCGTGGTACGAGTTTTATGAGGACTTTATGGCCAAGTTCTTACCATAGAGTGATCGAGAGCATCACCAAAAGTAGTTCACCAGGCTTATGCAGGGATCCATGTCAATATATGAGTATGGGCCTCGTTTCCATCATCTTGCTTCATTTGGGGCTATCATCATTCCCACTGAACTAGACAGGATTCGAAGGTTTGTTTAGGGATTGCGGATAGAGCTTAGATAGCCAGCTGAGATATTGGTTTCTAGTGGTCGGTTATTTCAGGCTATTGCAAACTACATCCGTACTATGGAGGACTTACACCAACATGATCATTGGGATAGAGATAAGAGGCCTTGTTATCAAGGTGGCTACAGTGGTTCTAGATATGGTGGTAGAGATTCAGGCCAGTGTGGCTGGGGTTATCAGCCAGAGCACCACCAGGGTCAGTCCAGCCGACCAATTCAGGCTTCACTTCAGCCTTCGGGTGGTCCTCAACTTGAGCAGGGTTAGTTTTCGAGGGGTGCAGCTTCTGGGGCATCTGGCCATAGGGTCCATTTAAATTTTGCTGGTCCATCTCGAAAGTTCATGCCATCAGGGCCTTGCTATGATTGTGCAGTTGTGCATCACTATGCTAGAGATTTACCCCAGTGTGGTATGATTCAGTAAGCCGCTCATTTGACCAAGCCTTTGCGAGTAGTTTAGCCTCCAATTAGAGGGTGTGGTGGTCAGGCTAGGGGTGGTACCCCATGTCACGCCTCAAATTACATTTAGACGGATAGGCACTCGATGCCCTAAAGGCCCGAGAGAACCAACTTATAACCTGTGATTCATCATGCATAGTATAACTATGACATTTAAGAAGCTTTGACTATAGATAAGCTGCCTGAATAACAATACCAACATAGATAGGCCCAAAACTTATGTACACGATCTGGCCATTGAGGCCACAACTGTTAAGAGCAAAGACATAACTAAGTTTTACTTTAAGGAGCAAACGTAACATCAACGTACTGTTTAGGAGCTTATATGATACAATGAACCTCATTTGGCTTAGAGAATAACTCACAAAGCTTACTGTTGAAAGTACCTTTACTAGGAAACTCACTTCGTTGGTAACAACACAAATATAAGAGTTCATGCCAAGGAATATGAAACTGAGAAACCTTACATACCTTGTTGTGTAACTCGGATATTACAACGAATTAAGCTTCCCCCTTTCAAATTATTTATCTACAATGAAATACGTGGCAAAACTAGTATTAGTAGCTAGTTAACCAATTTGGGCTACTTGATCCCACTAAATCAGTAACTAGGCAGTAAGCTCGTAATTGATCAAACCAAGAGTGTTCTTTCACCTCTTCTCTTCTAAACATATCTACATACTGTACGACCTTCTCATAAGGTCCCTTGAAACTCTTCCGACTTCACAACATATACCAAACAACATACAAAGGTCACGGCAGCATGTGGTGTATTACCACACCCTCCTTCCATACTTCAATACAACTTCACACACCCCTTTACAAGTTCAACCAAGCTATCCCAAATATATACACATAAAACCACTCCTAAAACAATCCCAAACATCCTTCAACATAATAAGAAAGTATTTTAACTCAAGGATTCCAATCACTACCCCATGGTTCTTGACACAAACACATACAGAATTCTCCATCAAACTTGCATATAAAAAGGGGTAAAAATGGGCAGTAACTTTACCTTAAATTCTGAAAATCTGTCCTCCTAACTTGTACTTCTTCAAGAGCTTGAACTCCCCTTCAACTTAGCTTGAAAAGAGGGAGAATACTTAAGAACCTAATGGTATTTTATGGCTGCTATGTGAAGCTAAGAGAGAGAGAAAGAAAGAACTTCTAAAATCTATTTTTTTTCAAGTTAAAATGAGTGAAATGAGCTGGTCTTAACCCCTTTAAAGGGGGGCTGCTTTGGCCGACTTTCCTTGCTCATTTTGAGCCACAAAATGTCAAGAAGGTGATACACCTACTTGGCCATTTTACATGGGCTTTGTTGGACTTAACCTTATTGGGCCTTGGCTGCCAATTCTTTCCCTTTCTTTCACTTCTTTGGGCCAGAATTTATTCAAGTGGGTGATGGGTGTACTTGGCCCTCTAAGCTAGTCAAAATAGTCTTAGTAGGTGATGCACCTACCTAGTTCTTTAGGCTGGTCAATAAGTCAAAGTAGGTGATGCACCTACTTGTCACCTACTAGCTTAGTTAAGTCAAGCAAGCAGCTCACTTATTTTATTCTATTTTCTAATTTCTAATCCCTTTTGCTTTAACTTAACACTTCACCCTAAATATTTACTCAAATACAACCTTACCATCTCGAGTTTAAATACTTTTGTCGAGGTTAACTTGGCCGTTTACGTGCTGAACTGAATGGGGCATTACAGCACCTCCCAATACACATTAAACTATCACTGCTCATATAAGAAACTCGGTCCCTCACCTATACGACAAGGCTATATCAAGTGATATATGAATAGGACTAGTATATGCAGAATACGGGATGTTACATCCTCCCCTTCTTAGGAACATTCGTCCTCGAATGATATTAAAGTTAACCAGCCCAAACAAGCTCAAGCCTAAGTTAAGTACCACTATTAGACAGATAATATATATAGACTTATACTTACTCGTTAATGCCTCAACTCGACACTTCCACCTTTCTCATCGGACTGAAATAGATGAGGATACTTGGATTTCATCTCTTCTTCCGCTTCCCATGTAACTTCTTCTACTTGTTGGTTTCTCCACAGTACTTTTACGGAAGCTACTTCCTTATTTCTTAGCCTCTTAACTTGGCGATCCAGAATAGCAATGGGTACTTCTTCATAAGTGAGATCTCCCATAACTTGTACATCTTCAGTAGGAGTAATACGAGATGGGTCACCTATACACTTTCGAAGCATTGAGACATGAAATATCGGATGGACTGTTGAAAGCTCTTGGGGTAGCTCTAACTCATATGCGACTTGGCCAACTCTTCGAATAATATTATATGGCCCTATATAGCATGGACTTAACTTTCCCTTTTACCAAATCTCATCACCCCTTTCATTGGTGACATCTTCAAAAATACCCAATCTCCTATAGCAAACTCCAGCCCTCTTCTTCTAATATCTGCATATGATTTGTATCGACTTTGAGCTGTTGCCAGCCGCTGTTGTATCACCTTAACTTTTTCCATAGCTTGATGAACAAGATCTGGCCCAAATAAGGTAGTTTCACCCACTTCAAACCATCCGATTGGTGATCTACACTTCCTCCCATATAAAGTTTCATAAGGTGCCATTTTGATACTTGAATGGTAGCTATTGTTGTAAGAAAACTCAATAAGTGGTAAATGGTCATCCCAGCTACCTTTAAAGTCCAATACACAAGCTCGTAACATATCCTCAAGTGTTTGGATTGTACGTTCTACCTGACCATCCGTTTGAGGGTGAAAGGCCATACTTAAATTCACTTGTGTTCCCAAACTCTTCTGAAATGATTTCCAAAATTTCACGGTGAATTGAGCTCCCCTATCAGATATAATAGAGATTGGGATTCCATGTAGCCAAACTATCTCTTTAATATACAACCTTGCATACTCTTCAACTGTATAAGTAGCCTTAACCGGCAAGAAGTGGGCTGATTTGGTGAGTCTATCAACTATCACCCATATGGAGTCAAACTTCCGAAATGAGCGAGGCAGACCAGTGACAAAATCCATGTTGATCATGTCCCACTTCCAAATTGGAAGGTCTATATGTTGCATATAACCTCCAGGCTTTTGGTGCTCTACTTTAACTTGTTGACAATTTGGACATTGAGAAACAAATTCTGCAATGTTCTTCTTCATGTCACTCCACCAATACACTCCTTTCAAGTCATGATACATTTTAGTTGAGCCCGGATGGATAGAATATCTTGAATGATGTGCTTCTGTCATAATTCTCTCCCTTAGTCCATCTATATTAGGCACACACAATCTGTTTTGGCACTGGAGTACTTTGTTTTGCGTAAGCTCAAATGCCTTTGTCACCCCTTTTTGTACATTCTCCTTAAGCTGTAATAGAATAGGATCCTTATATTGCTTCTCTTTTACTTCGACTACTAATGAGGATTCTGCTGCATTTTGCACAATAATCCCTTCATCTTGAGATTCAAGAAGGCGAACCCCCAAGCTAGCTAGTTGGTATAGATCCTTAGCTATTCTTTGTCTTTCCATGGACTGCCCATAGGTGTTTGCCATTGTCCTACGACTTAAAGCATCGGCCACCACATTTGCTTTCCCCGGATGATACAAGATATCAACATCATAATCTTTTAATAACTCAAGCCATCTTCGCTGCCTCAGATTCAGATCCTTCTGCTTAAAGATATATTGCAAGCTCTTATGGTCCGTATATATGTCAACATGAACCCCATACAAGTAGTGGCGCCATATCTTTAAAGCAAATACAACTGTTGCTAGCTCTAGATCATGGGTTGGATAATTTTTCTCATGTGGCCGCAACTGTCTTGAGGCATAAGCTATTACTTTACCATGCTGCATCAATACGCATCCTAAGCCCACTCCCGACGCATCACAATACACTGCATACCCTTCTATGCCTTCTGGAAGTACCAATATAGGTGTAGAAGTCAACTTATTTTTCAGCTCTTGGAAGCTTCTTTCGCATGCATCGCTCCATTGGAACTTGGCTGCCTTGTGTGTTAGCTTTGCTAAGGGTGCAGAAATAGAGGAAAATCCCTCAATGAACCTTCTATAATAACCTGCCAACCCAAGGAAACTACGAACCTCCGTAGGTGTTGTAGGTCTTGGCCAGTTCTTCACGGCTTCTATCTATTGAGTATCAACCCTTATTCCTTCATCAGAGACAATATGACCCAAGAACGCCATAGATTTTAACCAAAACTCACATTTAGGAAACTTTGCATATAGCTTACGATCACGAAGAACCTGTAACACCTGCCACAAGTGATTAGCATAGTCCTCCTTTGATCTTGAATAGACCAAGATATCATCTATGAATACAATCACAAACACGTCCAAGAATGGCTTGAACACCCTATTCATCAGATCCACAAAAGTTGTTGGTGCATTTGTTAGCCCAAATGATATAACTAAAAATTCAAAATGACCATACCGTGTTCAGAAAGTTGTCTTGGGTATATCTTTCTCTTTGACTTTTACTTGATGATAACCCGACCTCAAATCAATCTTCGAGAAACACTTAGCACCCTGTAACTGGTCAAACAAATTATCAATCCTAGGAAGGGGATATTTGTTCTTAATTGTCACCTTATTCAACTGCCGATAGTCAATACACATTCTCAATGAGCCATCTTTCTTATGTACAAATAAAACCGGTGCTCCCCAAAGGGGATATACTAGGATTTATGAATCTCTTTTCTAACAAATCTTTTAATTGCTCCTTCAATTCTCGTAATTCTGCTGGGGCCATCCTATATAGATGGATGGAGATGGGTTGAGTACCTGGAATCACATCAATACCAAACTCTATCTCTCGTTCTGGAGGCAAACCCGGAAGCTCTTCGGGAAATACATCAGAAAACTCATTTACCACTGGAATAGACTGAAGATCTAGTGGCTCCGCATCTATATCTCTCACTCTCACTAGATGACATATGTACCCTTTGGACATCATCTTCTTTGCCTTAAGATAAGAAATAAACTTACCTCTTGGTGTCCCAACATTACCTTTCCATTCAAGGACTGCCTCTTTTGGAAAATGGAAACTCACCCTCTTAGCTCGGCAATCTACCATGGCATAACATGAAGCCAACCAATCCATACCCATTAAAACATCAAAATCTATCATATCTAGCTCAACAAGGTCAGCCAATGTGTTACGATCACAAATAGTTACTATGCAATTACAATAGACTTTTCTAGCTATAATAGGCTCGCTAGTTGGCTTAAATACTTCAAATGGTTTAACCAATAATTCTGGCGTTCCTTCAAACTTTCCAGCAATCAATGGAGTTACATATGATAGTGTAGAGCCTGGATCAATTAATGCATATACATTATATGAAAAGATGGACAATGTACCTGTAACCACATCAGGTGAAGCCTCCAAATTCTGTCGTTCCACTAGAGCATATGTATGATTTTGAACTCCACTAGAACTAGCAGTTCCTCTACCACCTCTACCATGACCTGCAGGCACCTGTGGCCCCCTACCTAAATAAGGCACCGATGATGATGATGCAGCAACCGATCCAGTAGGTTGTGCCATGCTACCCATGCCCCTTTGAGGGCAATTTCTCATCATGTGTCTCGGTGTACCACACCAAAAATAAACATTTGTTCATACCTGGATGATTTCTTCCACATTGTTTACAAGACTGTCTAGGAGGTCTTGGTTGGGTCGCACTTCCCTGTTCTTGGTACCCCGCTACTTATGAGCCTTGACTCTCACTCCTTTGCCCAAATTGATTAGCCCTAGACCCTTGAAACCGAGGTGGAGCGCTAGCTGTAGAGTAGGAAGATGATGGCCTAGGCAGTCTATTAGAAAACTGAGGCCTAAACTCACCTTGGGATGGCGTAAACTGGCCCATAGATCTGGCCCTCTTGGACTGCCCTCTTTCCGACTCTTGTGTCCTTCTCCTTTGCCTTTGATCCTCCATCTTTTGTGCAAAAGCTTGTATCCTTGCTATATCCATATCTTTGTTCAAAGCAGCAATAGTACAATCCCTAACCAGATATGAATCCAATCTATCCACGTAACGATGAACTCTATCCTCCATAGTAGCTACTATATTAGGAGCATACCTGGCCAAAGAATTAAACTTGAGACTATACTCTCTCACGCTCATATTCCCTTGGTGAATATTTAAGAACTGAGTTGCACGGGCCTCCCGAATCTCCAATGGCAGATAATGGTCAAGGAATGCCTTTTTAAACTCTTTCCATTTAGCTAAAGGTGTATTTATACCCCTAGATTGTTTCCAAGCTTCGTACCACAATATAGCCACACCTTTTAATCTATATGTTGCCAAATCAACTGCTTCCTTACCAGATACATGCATAATATCTAAGGTCCTTTGGATTTGATCAATAAAGTCTTGCGGATCTTCATTAGGATCTGACCCGGTAAATGATGGAGGGTCCAAATTAAGGAAATCACGTATCCGCACACTAGCTTCCCTATTTGCACCACTAGTACCTGCAATTGGACCTGCTTGCCCTTGTCCTTGACCAGCAAGTATACGAGTCAACAATTGGACTGCATTCTTTAAATCTTGGTCAGTAGCATTAACCGGTGGTTCTTGGGGTGCTGCTGCCCTCCTTAGCTCTTCTGGAGACGGAGGAGTGGAGGAAGTCCGTGATGAAGACAGTTGAGCCTCACTTTGATTAGCTCATCTAGGTGGTGATTTGCTGGTCCCTTCTCCAGTAGCCACATCTACTTGCTTACTAGTACTCTTACTTTTCCTAGTAACGGGCATTTTTGCTATAATGAAAACAATTTAAAGGTTAGATACGATAAGCCTATAACATTGGCTCTATTGCACGATCTAAGAGATGAAGAAAAAGAGACAACTCCTAAATGTCCCGTAGCCTCCTATTTATAGATGTGGTGCACAACACACCCATAAGCAAGACTCTACATAGACACGGCTTTGTAGACTCCCTAGGATGACCTGCTCTGATACCACTTTTGTCACGCCTCAAATTACATTTAGACGGACAGGCACTCGATGCCCTAAAGGCCCGAGAGAACCAACTTATAACCTGTGATTCATCATGCATATAACTATGACAATTAAGAAGCTTTGACTATAGATAAGCTGCCTGAATAACAAGACCAACATAGATAGGCCCAAAACTTATGTACACGATCTGGCCATTGAGGCCACAACTGTTAAGAGCAAAGACATAACTAAGTTTTACTTTAACATTGGTCTACAAAGCCTCTACAAGATAGACAAACTTAGTTTAGGTCGGGACAGGGCCCCGCCTTACCCTTAACTATACAATACCCAAAATATATACCAAAGACTCGGTAAAGCCCCGAATCAACCTGGAGCTCACCAACAGCAGCCGAGTGTCCTGTGCTCCTACTGGGGAGGTCTACTAGCCAGAGTACATATGCCTGCGGCATGAAATGCAGCGTCCCCATGAGGGACGTCAGTACGAGAGAATGTACTGAATATGTAAGGCATAAAGTAAACCATATGTAAACAAGAGCTCAAATAGAATCAGGTATCAGTGCATAAACATGTAAATAAGAACGGAAGATCACATTTGCTTACACTTGTGAAATCATGTATATTACATTCTTTGGTTACTCTTCTTTGCTTTATGATCATTGTAAGGCATGTAATACACGTGACCAACTGATCAGTGGTAGAAGAGGAGTCCCATGCTAGGCAATTTAACCCCTGGGATGCTGCCCTCATAAATATACAAATTGGGATCGACCCATGCTAGGCTTTCGCCCCTAGGATGCCACCCATAAGTACACAAATAGGGATCGACCCATGCTAGGATTTCACCCCTGGGCTGCCACCCACACATATACAGATTACTTCATTTAGTTTCTTTAATCTTTGAGATTGTTACTTTGGTGGTTGTAACCTTTATTGAGCTCAAAACTATGGACCAGCAGTAGAAGACATGTGAACATGCACTTAAGGCAGTAACAATGATATAAGGAGCAAACGTAACATCAACGTACTGTTTAGGAGATTATATGATACAATGAACCTCATTTGGCTTAGAGAATAACTCACAAAGCTTGCTGTTGAAACTCACTTCGTTGGTAACAACACAAATATAAGAGTTCATGCCAAGGAATATGAAACTGAGAAACCTTACATACCTTGTTGTGTAACTCAGATATTACAACAAATTAAGCTTCCCCCTTTCAAATTATTTATCTACAATGAAATACGTGGCAAAACTAGTATTAGTAGCTAGTTAACCAATTTGGGCTACTTGATCCCACTAAATCAGTAACTAGGCAGTAAGCTCGTAATTGATCAAACCAAGAGTGTTCCTTTCACCTCTTCTCCTCTAAACATATCTACATACTGTACGACCTTCTCATAAGGTCCCTTGAAACTCTTCCGACTTCACAACATATACCAAACAATATACAAAGGTGTGCAGGCAGCAAGTTAACATAACACCCAATTAAGTGGTGTATTACCACACCCTCCTTCCATACTTCAATACAACTTCACACACCCTTTTACAAGTTCAACCAAGCTGTCCCAAATATATACACATAAAACCGCTCCTAAAACAATCCCAAACATCCTTCAACATAATAAGAAAGTATTTTAACTCAAGGATTCCAATCACTACCCCATGGTTCTTGACACAAACACATACAGAATTCTCAATCAAACTTGCATATAAAAAGGGGTAAAAATGGGCAGTAACTTTACCTTAAATTCTGAAAATCTGTCCTCCTAACTTGTACTTCTTCAAGAGCTTGAACTCCCCTTCAACTTAGCTTGAAAAGAGGGAGAATACTTAAGAACCCTAATGGTATTTTATGGCTGCTATGTGAAGCTAAGAGAGAGAGAAAGAAAGAACTTCTAAAATCTGTTTTTTTTCAAGTTAAAATGAGTGAAATGAGCTGGTCTTAACCCCTTTAAGGGGGGGCTGCTTTGGCCGACTTTCCTTGCTCATTTTGAGCCACAAAATGTCAAGAAGGTGATACACCTACTTGGTCATTTTACATGGGCTTTGTTGGACTTAACCTTATTGGGCCTTGGCTGCCAATTCTTTCCCTTTCTTTCACTTCTTTGGGCAAGAATTTATTCAAGTGGGTGATGGGTGTACTTGGCCCTCTAAGCTAGTCAAAATAGTCTTAGTAGGTGATGCACCTACCTAGTTCTTTAGGCTGGTCAATAAGTCAAAGTAGGTGATGCACCTACTTGTCACCTACTAGCTTAGTTAAGTCAAGCAAGCAGCTCACTTATTTTATTCTATTTTCTAATTTCTAATCCCTTTTGCTTTAACTTAACACTTCACCCTAAATATTTACTCAAATACAACCTTACCATCTCGAGTTTAAATACTTTTGTCGAGGTTAACTTGGCCGTTTACGTGCTGAACTGAATGGGGCATTACAGCACCTCCCAATACACATTAAACTATCACTGCTCATATAAGAAACTCGGTCCCTCACCTATACGACAAGGCTATATAAAGTGATATATGAATAGGACTAGTATATGTAGAATACGGTTTGTTACACCCCATGTGGCAGAGCAGGTGGCAGGGATGGTAGTTGGGCAGGTGGAGGTTGTCATCAACTATGCCGTCCCTGGGAGACCAGAGATAGAGGCCTCGGATACTGTGATTACAGGTATGATTTTTGTTTGCCATCAGTCTGCTATGGCTTTATTTGATCCTAGATCTACAAGTTCATATGTATCTTCCTACTTTGTGCCTTTTTTGGCGTTGGCTAGTGAGCCGCTATCTGTGCCTGTTTGCGTTTTGACCCCCATTGGAGATTCTATAGCAGTAGATCAGATTGTGAGATCTTGTATGATTTCTGTTTATGATTTGGAGACTTGGGTGATTTTATGATTCTTGATATATTGGACTTTGATGTGATACTGGGCATGAACTGGTTACCCCCTCATCGCAGGATTTTAAATTGCTATGCTAAGACCGTTACCATAGCCATGCCCAGTGTATCCCCGATTGTGTGGCATGGTGTTGTTAGTCGTGCACCATCTGGGATCATCTCTTATCTTCCAGCTAGGAATTTGATTTCTCACGGGAGCTTAGATTATCTACCATACGTCTGAGATACTAGTGTTGACCCTTCATCTTCTGAGTCTATTCCTGTGGTTAGAGACTTCCTAGATGTGTTCCCCACCGACCTGCCAGGCCTTCCACCTGAGAGAGATGTTGATTTCTCTATTGAGATAGAGTAGGGCACCAGGCCCATTTCCATTTCTCTTTACCATATGGCTCCTGCTGAGTTAAGAGAGCTTAAGGAACAACTCCAGGATTTGTTAGCTAAGGGGTTCATTAGACCGAGTGTGTCACCTTGGGATGCTCCTGTTCTATTTGTGAAGAATAAAGATGGGTCGATGCGGATGTGTATTAATTATCGGCAGTTGAATGAGGTGACCATATAGAAAAGATATTCGATGCCGAGGATTGATAAACTGTTTGATCAACTTTAGGGTTCTGCCATGTTTTTGAAGATTGCCTTGAGGTCCGGCTACTATCAGTTGAGGATTAGGGCGGAGGATATCCCTAAGACAACATTTATGATATGTTATGGCCATTATGAGTTCTTGGTGATGTCTTTTGGGTTAACTAATGCCCCCACAACTTTGATGGACTTGATGCACAGGGTGCCTAGCCCGTATTTGGATATGTTCGTGATAGTCTTCATTGATTACACTCTGATATACTTGAAGAGTAGGGACGAGCATGAGCAGCACTTGAGGACAGTATTTTAGACTTTAAGAGATCATTGACTTTAGCGAGTTTTGGCTTGAGTCAGTTGTGTTCCTAGGGCAATGTGTCTAAGGATGGGATTAGAGTTGATCCGAGTAAGATTTTGGTTCGTGATTGGCCTAGACCTACTACTTCTACTGAGGTTCGCAGCTTTGTTCGGTTAGCAGGTTACTACAGGAGGTTCGTTGAGGGATTTTCTTCCATAGAAGCACCCTTGACTATGCTTACTAGGAAGGATGTTCCATTTCAGTGGTCGGATCAGTGCAAGGATAACTTCTAGAGGATTAAGGCCTTATTGACTTCAACTCTAGTTTTTACTTTGTTGGTTGAGGGTCAGAGTTTCTCCATGTATTGTGATGCTTCTGGGGTTCGTCTTGGTTGTGTATTGATGCAGTAGGGTCGAGTGATAGCATATGCATCGAGACATCTAAAGTTTCACGAGTGCAACTACCCCACTCATGACTTACAGTTGGCGATGGTAATCTTTGTGCTCAAGATCTGGAGGCACTACTTATATGGAGTTCATTATGATATATTCACCAATTATCATAGTCTTCATTACATTATGAGTCAGTGAGAGCTGAACTTGAGGTAGAGGAGATTGATTGAGCTATTGAAGGACTATATTTTCACCATTCTATATCATCCAGGCAAGGCAAATGTAGTAGCAGATGCCTTGAGTCAGAAGGCGGTGAGTACGGGAATCCTAGCTTCACTTTCCATTTTTGAGCGACTATTGGCCTTCGACATTCATTCCTTGGCTAACCGTTTGGTTAGGATTAACTTGTTGGATCCTAGCAGAGTTCTTGCCAGTATTGAGGTTTGTTCTACTCTAGTTGATCAGATTCAGAGCCGACAGTTTGAGGATCAGAGTTTGTGTGATCTTCATGATCACGTAGTTCAGGGTGAGGCCAGCCAGGATACGTTAGGTTCTGATGGTATTTTGAGGTTCGACAGTTGTCTTTGTGTTTCGAGGGTTGGAGATTTGGTTTAGTTGATACTTTGTGAGGCGAATTATTTTAGGTACTCCATTCATCCTGGCGCAGCAAAGATGTATAGAGACTTGAGATTGATTTACTAGTGGAGTGGCATGAAGTGGGATGTAGCGGAGTTCGTATCTCAGTGCTTGAACTGTCAGCAGGTTAAGTTCGAGCACATAAGATCAGGTAGTTTGATGCAACGCCTTCCCATTCCTGAGTGGAGCGGGAAGGGATTACTATGGACTTCGTAGTTGGGTTGCCTTGTACTTCTCGGTGGTTTGAATCTATTTGGGTGATTATTGATAGGATGACTAAGTCAGAGAACTTCTTGCCGGTTCAGACTGCTTTCAGTGCAGAGAGGTTGGCTGAGATTTACCTTAGTGAGATTGTTTGGTTACACAGGGTCCCAGCTTCTATCATTTCAGACTGTGACACTCAGTTTACATCTCAGTTCTGGAGAGCTATTCAGAGAGATTTGGGTACAAAGCTTCAGCTTAGTACTGCTTTACACTCTCAGATGGATGGCCAGTCCAAGAGGAGTATTCAGGTCCTGGAGGATATGTTTCGGGGCTGTGTTCTTGACTTTTGAGGTTCATGGGATCAGTTTTTGGCAGAGTTTGCTTATAATAATAACTTTCATTCAATCCTAGCTATGGCACCTTTCAAGGATTTGTATGGTAGGTATTGCAGATCACCGATTGGTTGGTTTGATGGTTAAGAGTCTAGACCCAATTGTACAGATTTACTTCGAGATTCCTTAGACCGAGTTCATTTGATTCAGGATAGGCTTAGAGCATCCTAGAATAGGTAGAAGAGCTACGCTAATCATAGACATCGTGCCTTGGAGTTCAGTGTTTATGACTTGGTATTCCTTCGAGTATCGCTCGTGAAGGGTGTGATGAGATTTGGTCAGCGGGGGTTTATTAGGCCATTTGAGATTCTAAAGAGGGTTGGTAGTATTGCCTATATATTAGCTTTGCCTTTGATGTTTTGAGTTGTGCATCCCTTTTTTCATGTCTCGATGTTGCACTGATATGTTCCAGATGAGTCTCATGTGTTGCATTAGGATTCAGTTCAGTTAGATGAGAGTTTATCCTTTGTTGAGGACCCGATAGCTTTTCTGGCCTGAGATATTAGGAGATTGAGATCTAGGGAGATTCTGGTTGTGAAAGTTCAGTGAAGGCATCGTCCGGTCCAGGAGGCTACTTAGGAGACCGAGAGTGAGTTGCGTGCTTAGTACCCAAAGTTGTTCGAGCCTTCAGGTACTCCTTTCTTCTTGACTTTTGAGGAATAAAGTTATTTTAGTAGTAGATGATGTAATGACCATTTCGGTCATTTTCATGTTTGCGCTTTCTTTGTACTGTTACAACTTTTCTATAGCAGCCCCAAGACATTTATGACTTGTTGGGACCAGTGGTTCGGTGCCCTGGTCGTTCATTTGGTCATTTTGGCTATTTCCCTTGTTTAGTTCTTTAACTTAGAATATCATTGACTTTAGACAACATTCTTAGCTAACGTACTCGGAATCAAATACCAACAGTTCTGTTAGCTCCAACGCCTTGAGTTTTTTCTAGTTAAACCTTTAGTCGAGGCCTTAGAACGTTTGGTGTGGGTTTTGTGTTGCTTTCCCTGTTTTCAGGCCATTTGGAGTTTAAAGTGGAACTTGGGTCAGCTATTGTTGATCGGAGCATCATATTCAAAATTCAACGATTCCACCAGCTCTGGAATATTGAGTTTGGGTTAGGTAGATGGTTGGTTCAGGTCCTGGGTGTGCCGGGCTCATTTCGAGTGTTTGGTTTCTTGTTGGTTAGTGTTGACTTGAGTCACCATTTCTCCAAAACAACCTCATATGGAAGTTTCGTCGATTCTATTGAGTCTAGAATGCCGCTTCCACTCTATTAGCATTATTGGTTTTTGAGTATCGGTTTTTGATCGTTCTCGGAATGCCCCATAGAGTTATAGAAATATTACAGGTTTTTGTTGTTATAGGTGCAGGCCTCAGGCCTTAATCGCGATTGCGAGCCTCCTTCCTTGCAACCACGATGAAGCACCTGGTGATAACGGAAATACAACAAACAAGAAGAAACGAAGGAAAAGATATGAGAATTAATAACTAGGAATTGAAATTATGGGCAACAAGGGGCTAAAACCCTCACCTCCCAATTGATTCCAACAACTAGATACTAATTCAACTCAACTAATCAAGGAAACCTAAATGAAATCCACAAGTGGGAGACCTTCGATTAATTAAGTAAAGAAGTTAAACTAACAATCAAGAGAGTCACCCTAATCACTCACTAATTCCTTAAGGGAATTACACTAAGCCTTACACTAGCAACTACAAGTTTTAGAGTATCAATCTTCAATATGCAAAAACTAGTCTTCCAAATGAAGAAAAGCTACTACTTATACTAGGGAATAAGAAGACACTAGCTATTATAATTTTGCCCTTAATGAAGTAAGGGCCTTGTTTGGTTGCCTTCTTTTGGGAATTCTTGAATTCCCCCTTCCACCTCACTTTAATAGACCACCCACACATTGTATGCTTTCCTTTGGGATTCTTCAAGCTTCTCCAATGCTTCCCTTTTCATGAACATTGCTTGAAGGTCTTGGAGCTCTTTAGCTTGACTACGTGTGAAAGGCCTTGAAGGATAAGTGCCATCCAAGATAGTACCATCCATGCTTTCCAATCTAGTATCATCCTCCCCTTCTTAAAAATGATTCGTCCTCGAATCCAATTGATCACCTACAACACAAGGAGAAAGATCACTAACATTGAAAACATTATGAACATTATACTCACTTGGTAAGTCAATCATGTATGCATTGTCATTTATCCGCTTGAGCACTTTGAAGGGTCCGTCTCCCCTTGGGCTTAGCTTTCCTTTTCGAACTTGTGGGAACCTCTCCTTTCGGAAATGAACCCACACCCAATCGTCCGGGTTGAAAATCACTTCCTTTCTTCCACGATTCTTTCGATTGGCCACCTTTGAATTGTTCTTTTCAATGGCCTCTTTTACCTTGGAATGAATGTTCATCATCTCCTTTGCTCTTTGTTCAGCATCTAGACTCATAACAACATGGCTAGACAAAGGAGTCATAGTTAATGGAAACAAAGGTTTAAAGCCATAACATGCTTCAAATGGGGACATTCCAATAGAAGAGTGGAAAGACCGGTTATATGCAAATTCTATCAAGGGTAAATGGTCTTCCCAAGTGGTTGGGGTGCCCCTAATCATACACCTAAGCATGCTTCCAAGAGTCCGGTTGACTACTTCGGTTTGTCCATCCATTTGAGGATGACAAGAAGTAGAAAACATGAGTTTGGTACCAAGTGTACCCCATAGATTCTTCCAAAAATGACTAAGAAATTTGGAATCCCTATCACTAACAATGGTTTGAGGGACTCCATGCAATTTAAGCACATTAATGACAAACAAGGATGCTACATGGGATGCATCATCACATTTATGGCATGGAATGAAATGAGTCATTTTAGAGAACCTATCCACTACCACAAATATGCTATCATGTCCTCTTTTAGTCCTAGGAAGTCCCAACACAAAATCCATAGAAATGTCCATCCATGGACCACTAGGAGTAGGAAGAGGGGTATACTTACCTTGAGGCCGAGTCGTGGATTTGGCTTGCTTGCATTCGACACATTGTCCACAAATCCGCTCCACATCATGCTTCATCTTTGGCCAATAAAATTGTTCCATAAGGATGTCAAGTGTCTTGGGTACTCCAAAGTGCCCCATCAAACCACCACTATGAGCTTCCTTGACAAACAACTCTCTCCATGAACTCATGGGCACACAAACTCGCCCATTCTTGAACAAGAATCCATCAACCAATTGGAACCTATCAACCCGCTTCCCTTGACTAAGACAATCAAAAATTTCTTTGAAATCGGGATCCATAGAATAGAATCCCTTCAAGCTTTCAAATCCCATCATTTTAGAAGCCAAGGTGTTGACCAATACAAACCTCCTTGATAGAGCATCCGCTACTACATTCTCTTTGCCTTGCTTGTAGTTGATCACATATGGAAAGGTCTCAATGAATTCAACCCATTTAGCATGTCGCTTGTTCAACTTGGATTGCCCCTTAAGATGTTTCAAGGACTCATGATCGGTCCTTATCACGAACTCTTTGTGCCACAAGTAGTGTTGCCAATGAGCCAATACTCTCACAAGTGCATATAATTCCTTGTCATAAGTTGAGTACCGAAGAGTAGCTAGGGTTTAGTTTTTCACTAAAGTAAGCCAATGGTTTTCCCTCTTGCATCAAGACACCACCTATCCCAACACCCGAAGCATCACACTCTATCTCAAAAGCTTTATCAAAATTAGGTAGTTGGAGTAATGGGGAGGAACGCAACATGGACTTCAATGCTTGAAAGGACTTCTCTTGTTCTTCCCCCCACACAAAAGGTACATCTTTCTTGATCAATTCGGTTAATGGGGAAGCAATTGAACTAAAACCCTTCACAAAACGCCGGTAAAAGCTCGCCAACCCATGAAAACTTCTTACCTCAGTTGCGTTGGATGGGGTCGGCCAAGTCTTGATTGACTCCACCTTTTCTTCATCAACCTCTATACCACTTGCACTAACCACAAAGCCCAAGAACACTACCTTTTCAACACAAAAAGAACACTTCTTGAGATTCACGAATAACCTTTCTCGTAGCAAAACATCAAACACTTGTTTCAAATGGCCTACATGCTCTTCGATTGTCTTGCTATACACAAGTATGTCATCAAAGTACACAACTACAAACTTGTTGATGAAGGGTTTTAGGACATGATTCATCAACCTCATGAAAGTGCTTGGAGCATTAGTCAAACCAAACGGCATCACAAGCCATTCATACAACCCAAATTTTGTTTTGAAAGCCGTCTTCCATTCATCACCCGGTTTCATTCGAATTTGATGGTACCCACTCCTAAGATCAACCTTTGAGAACACACTTGATCCACAAAGCTCATCCAACATGTCATCAAGTCTTGGAATTGGATGCCTATACTTGATTGTAATCTTGTTCACGGCTCTACAATCAATGCACATTCTCCAAGTACCATCCTTTTTGGGAACAAGGATAACCGGTACGGCACACGGGCTTAGGCTTTCTTTGATCAATCCCTTTTCAAGGAGTTCTTCCACTTGCCTTTGTAGTTCCTTGGTCTCTTCCGGATTACACCTATAGGCTGGTCGGTTGGGAATTTGTGACCCCGGCACAAAGTCAATTTGGTGCTCAATTCCCCTCAAGGGTGGTAGTCCCGCGGGCATCTCATCCGGAAATAGTTCATCATAGTCCTGTAAAAGAGAAGAAACAATACTAGGCAAAATGCTAGTATCTTGGTTAGCATGCAATAAAAGATTGGTGTTGACAAGGCACACTAAAAAGCGTTCCTCATCCACACCTTTTAGACAATTGTTTGGCTTGGCTATCATACACATGTTCTTCTTATTTTTAGCCAAGTCACTTCCCTCCTTTGGAACAATGGTGGAACTTTCACCTTCACTATTCGCTTCTTCCACCCTTATTCTCTCCCGAAGCTCCTTCATAGCCCGATAGTCCTCACTCACTTGGTATGGGGTGAGAGGTGCAAGTACATATTTCTTACCGTCAATCACAAAAGCATACTTGTTGGTCCTTCCATAGTGCACAACATCTCTATCAAATGGCCAAGGCCTCCCCAATAATACATGACAAGCCAACATGGGTACCACATCACAAATCAACTCCTCATTGTACTTGCCCACACTAAATCGAATACTTGCTTGTTTGAGGACCTTCATCTCTCCACTCTCATTGAGCCATTGTAGCTTGTATGGGTTGGAATGCCTTCTTGTTGGAATCTGCATACGCTCCACCAAAGAACTACTCACCACATTAGTGCAACTCCCACTATCAATAATCAAAGAACACACCTTATCTTGGATCTTGCACCTAGCATGAAACAGATTCTCCCTTTGGTCAAGTTCTTCTTTGGCAAGGGCTCCCATAATTCTCCTCACAACACATGAAAGGTTGGTATTTACCTTCAACTCTTCATTATCATCAAGTAGGGGTTGCCCCCTTTCCATGAAGCAAGCAAAATTTACCCTCTCATCCAACCTTTCTTCCTCATCCCCCGAAGCTACTCTCTCCCCTTCACCTTTATCCCCCTCTCCCTCACTTCTTTCATTATGCTCATCTTCCTCATCGGTTTTATACCCATCAAGAAAAGCAACAATTGTCCTTCTATTAGGACACTCACTAGCAATATGTCCCCTCCCTTGACATCGAAAGCATTGGATGGTAGAGGGTCGAGGAAAGTTGGGTTTTTCAAAGTTACCTCCTTTCTGCTTGTCATTCCCTTTGGCTTTGTAATCAACCTTGACATGAGTGTCTTGACCACTACCCTTAGATGATTCTCGAGGAGTTGGGGTCTTCCACTTATCATTGTTTTTACTCCATGAGGAAGGTGAAATATTCTTGGCGTTGTATGTCTTCTTATCTTTCAAATCCATTTCGACCTTAGAGGCATCATGGAAAGCCGCTTCAAGATTCTCATAGTGTTTAAGTCTCAAAGGCTTCAAGATATCGGGCCTCAAGTTTGCCATGAATCGTATCACCGTATATTGCATATGCTCCTCAAGCTTGGACTTCATTCTCAAGTTCTCAAATTCATCATAGTATTCTTCAACACTCTTGGTACCTTGCCTAAGCATGTACACCTTCTTGAGAGCTTCTTGGTAGTAATCCGGAGTCAAATACCTATACTCCATTAGACCAACCAACTCTTGCCAAGTGGGCAACTCATAGAGATGACGACTCTCTCGTTCCCTCCTCTTGGATTCCCACCATGTGGAAGCATATCCCTCGAATTGAGTGAGGGCATACTTCGCCTTCAATGATTTCGAGATGTTATTAGTAAGGAAAATCCGTTCACTTTGTAGTTTCCATTCAAGAAATTCATCCGGGTCACTACTTCCCTTGAACTTTGGAAGTGTAACCTTGATCGTGTTCAATCCCCTATCTTGATCATTCCGTTCTCCATACCTAGCTCCTCTATTCCCCATCCTATCTCCTCTATTCCCATTGCGTTGACCTCCTATTCCTTGGTCCCACCCTAAGTCCCGAGGCTGGACCCCTTCCCTTGGCCCTTCATAGTCATCTCTACCCCCATGCTCCCAAAACTCATCATTATTGTGAACTTCATTCATGTCGTCATAGAGAGGATTTTGAAATTGGTGGTTTGGGTAGGGTGTTTGTGTGGTGTTTCGTGGAGGTGATATGTAGGAATCATGTAAGGACACATTTGATGGATTTCGGAGTGGAGTTTGGTATAAAACTTGGTTTGCCACAATAGGACGGTTCTCTTGTGGAGGGCGATAGGGTTGTGGATGTGGATGTGGATGTGGTGTTGGTTGCCTTGGGAAGTTTGGAGGGTTGTTTGTTTGGAAGGTGGGTTGTTGGAAGTTTCGGGTTCGATTTTGTGGAGGGTAACATAGTTGCTGAGCTTGCCCCGGAGTAATGGTGGTGGATTGCACCGATGCTCGCCTTGCCTCCTCATTTTCGACTTGGAGTGTCTTCCCTCTATTCTCATTTTCCACCCGTCCCAACCTTTCCTCCATACCTCCTAACTTCCCATTCATTTCCGCCATTTGTTTGGAGAGGTGTGCAAGAACCTCCATGAGGTTCTCCGAGCTCTCCCCAACTGGACTTGCACCATGGTGGGACATGGCACCTACAAAACTCAACAAGCAAGGTTAGTAGTAAAAGGCTCACGTACCTCGTATGTAACTCTCAACTCACCTCCTGTGGCATCGTCTCAAAATTGATAGTGAACTAGCTCCGCTCAATCAACTCAAGGTCACCTATCCTTTGTGGAGGAGTGGATTCTTGTGACTTTTGAAAGAAGGACGACTTGAAAGACTCTAACAGACTTGAATCAAGGAATTAATCAACGAAAACAAGACAAGAAAAGAAGAAGGAAGAAGCACGAAAGAATTCGGACTCAAGAATTAAGTAACAAAAGTAGGAGAAACTACTTGTTGTTGCTTAATTTGGAGAATCAAAGAGATGATTTGATGTTTAAAAACTTGTTAACAAGTAATTAAAGATGTTAATTAGATGTTAAATAGTTAAGAAATCAAAGAAAAATGAGTGTAGAAGAAGAAGTTTGAAGTTCCAACACTTAGAAAAAATTTGGGGTCTTAAAAGTTCCAACACTTAGAAAAATTTTGGGGTTCCAAAATTTGAGACCCCTAAAAAAAACTAAGTATAGAACCTGCAGATTTTTGCTCTCTGAAATTGGGCAACACGCGCTGCTGACGTGGCAGTCCACGTGGATTTTTTTTTTTTTTTTTTTTAATTCCACTTGTGGACCCAACAAACATCTTTGACCACTTTGACTTGAAAAAAATTGGATCAAATGTACCTTTTGGCTTCTTCTTCTTCAAGATGTTCTTGATGAATATCAAAAACACTTAGAACACCAAGAACACACACTAAACACCAACACCTTCAAATGAGCTCGGAATTGGCTCAAATTTTAGGATTAGCTTCCCCTTAACGTAAGGAACAAACCCCAATGGTTTTTAAGCTCCAATTCCTCCTCAATCAATAGACCCACTTTCAAAATTTATAAAGCTTCAAAAGCTCAAAACCCTTTAATGGCAACTTCACTTCTACAACTCCAAATCGCATGAAATTTGAAATCTAGACTCAAAAAACACTAGGAAAGCACCTGGTGATAACGGAAATACAACAAACAAGAAGAAACGAAGGAAAAGATATGAGAATTAATAACTAGGAATTGAAATTATGGGCAACAAGGGGCTAAAACCCTCACCTCCCAATTGATTCCAACAACTAGATACTAATTCAACTCAACTAATCAAGGAAACCTTAATGAAATCCACAAGTGGGAGACCTTCGATTAATTAAGTAAAGAAGTTAAACTAACAATCAAGAGAGTCACCCTAATCACTCACTAATTCCTTAAGGGAATTACACTAAGCCTTACACTAGCAACTACAAGTTTAGAGTATCAATCTTCAATATGCAAAAACTAGTCTTCCAAATGAAGAAAAGCTACTACTTATACTATGGAATAAGAAGACACTAGCTATTACAATTTTGCCCTTAATGAAGTAAGGGCCTTGTTTGGTTGCCTTCTTTTGGGAATTCTTGAATTCCCCCTTCCAGCTCACTTTAATAGACCACCCACACATTGTATGCTTTCCTTTGGCATTCTTCAAGCTTCTCCAATGCTTCCCTTTTCATGAACATTGCTTGAAGGTCTTGGAGCTCTTTAGCTTGACTACGTGTGAAAGGCCTTGAAGGATAAGTGTCATCCAAGATAGTACCATCCATGCTTTCCAATCTAGTATCACCTGGTCCCTTATTCTTTGCGATCGCGACATCCTTTGATCGCGACCGCGATGAGTCCTTCTCTCCTTTGTTCTTCATAACTGTGTGGCTAGTCCTCACGATCACGATGGTTTAGCTAGCGTGGTCTTCGCGATCGTGAGGGGTCCCTTCGCGATCGCGATGAAGGAACCCTGGGCAATATAAATATTTTCCTATTTGTTTTTCCAACCTTCTTGTTGATTTATCCCAACACTAAAACACCAAACACTCTCTACCCTAGGTTTATAATTCAGTGTTAGCTTGGAGAAGTCATTTATCCCTCAGAAATTCTTACTCCCTTGGCATTTTGGTAAGTTCTCCTTCTTTCCCCAAGTTGTGTTCTCCATTGTTGATTTCACCCTTGTTGTAAACTCTTGGAGCTTGGAAATTCTTGTAGAATCTGGTCCCTTGGGACCGCATGACCCGTGGAATCATTGAGTTCATTTTCCTTGGCATGGTTCTCTCGTTGTGGTAAGCTTTCCTTGCTCAATTTCTGATTTTTTTATTCTTAAATTTTCAATTCTTTAATTTGGAGCTTAAGCGGGCTGTTTTGGAGCCTTTCCCTTGGCAAAAATTGCTCCATTTCGGGGCATGTCTTCTTGGCATCATTATGGTCATCGTGCTTCTTTCCATTTTCAGTTTCGGATTATGGGCCCATGGGCCCGCTTTTGACTCGAATTTCAGCCCGACTATTATTATAGCGATATGGGTATCGTTAGACTCATTTTGATATATTATTTATGCTTTTTATAGTTTGATTATTATTTGGGATTTCTCGAAGCAATTCAGGCTTGGATATCATTATCCCAACAGCTTATCGTCGGACGACAGGTAGGTTACGGTTTAAACTCATCAGACTTTGAATATATAGAATAAAATTATATTAATGGGCATCCTTAGGTTGGGTTTACTAGTTTGGTACCACAGACCTTGACCGCTTCTTCATGTCCGATCCATTTTCTTCCTTCGATGTTTGTAGTATTTGTTTTATATGCCATTATCACCCTTGTGGTCCTGTGTGGCCTTATATTGACTCTGGAACAAAGATGGTGGGATATTGGGAATGTTCATGAGTCTTGAAGATCGTTATTATTATTATAGAGCTGGCTATATGTGTTGTAGAATGATTGGAGCCTGTGCAGGGACGATAGGTTGATTGTGAGCCATTGAGCTACTGTTTGTGATTGAGCATGCCATTATCATCCATATAAAGAGCTTTCTACATGATTTTACTATACTATTGGCTTCGGGCCTACTATTAATGATTTATAAATCTTGCATGGCTCATGGGACCCATTTTTAGTAAAAATAATTATGAAATGGTTTGGTACTACCTAAATGGATCTTCTTGGGGTAAGAAAAGTTAAAAGAGAGAGATGTCACAGCTTTCCTACTATATTAGACCCGATTTAACCGAGGTGCTAGACTGACTTTGTTATTGGTGAGAAAAGATATTAGACTTGGTAAGGCTGAGCATCAGACTTGATTCATTACTCTTTTAGACTCGAGTATTCCCGGGAACCCTTAAGGTTTTTTTTTGAGACTTATTTCATTGATTTAGATATGGATAGAATTCAGGCATGCATTTCGAGCATTTGACTACTAGTTCGGATCCGATGGAATTTTTAACTGATATTTCAAGGTTTGAGTGATGTATGTGGTCTACGAGTAGACCTTCATAGACCCTGTCATTCCGGACCAAGTGCTACAGGCAAAAGGGTGACCAGGGAGAAGGGCGTATAGCAGAGTAGAGGTACTCGAGAGAATTCCTTCCATGGATTCTGCCTTTATTGGACCTTTGGGGCACCAGAGGGGGTAACATACGACACTGCTGTTACACTTAGTTCGGCATATCATATCATATCATTCATTTGTGGGAGGTTCCATCATAGTTTGTTGTTTGTTGAGTGTACGCTCCGGTAGTATGGGCTGCCAGAGGGTTTGTCTTCACTTTCTTGTGTTCCTCGGGTGTATGGGGGCCCGTTGGGACTGTTGTTAGACTTACTATTACTATTTCGCGGTATTGGTTCCCTTTATGGTCCCTTATGAGATTGGAGATTGTTAAGGTTGTACTTGGGCTTCTAATTGTTAAGTTCTTGACTTGAGATTGTAATCTTAGTTGTGTTATTGTTTCTTGTATTCGAGCATGATTACCTTTGTTCTTCTTCTCCTTCTCTATTCATTTAGGTTACCAGTATATCGCCTACTTTCTGAATCCCTTTTTATATACTTGTTGTTGCGAGGATCCCAGGTACGTGTTTCTTCCCTTTGCCTGTGATATGCATTCTAATAGCTAGCTATGTGTATTGTTCTTTCTTGTATTCCTTCTGTGCTAGCTTTGATGTGCTTCTTCGTTGTTTCAGTGACTACTTGCTTCTATTCTACTACTTATTACTACTCTTTTATCTGATATGTGCCCAGTCGGTCTATGGTACCTACTGGGTACCAGTTTCTTTATAATTGGTGCTCATACTACACTCTGCATCTTCTGGTGCAGATCCTAGTGTGGTTCATCGCCGTTAGCTCGTTGGAGACTCGTGCGGGAGCTATTTTGCTATATTTCAGACTGAGGGTGAAATCTTAGCGACTGAAGCTTATCTTTAGTTTATCTTTTGTATTATGTACTCTGTTACTACTCGGAGATATTTGTGTATATATTATTTTGGATCCTTTGAACTCTGTTGAAGTAGTTTTGTCTCTATACTATGATACCAGGTTTTGGGTTTGGTTTAGCTTTCATATATATTTCTACTTAAGTAGAAGAGTGAGTAACAGCTCACTATCAACATGTATGCTTCTTTCACGACCCAGACCGCCATGAGTGGCACTCACCCAACCCTTGGGTGAGCGAACCATCACTTCCCCAAACTTAATTGTTCTAACAACTCAAAACTAATGTGCATAAAGTAAACTAGCAATCAATATCAATAAAACAACTCTATTACAATAACCCTGCGAAAACCCCCCCCTAGAATCTGAAAGTCAACTTACCAAAACTAGAGTACGGGGATGCAACCCCAACAAAATAAATACTCTAAGTTCGAAACAAGTGGGCTACAACTTTAAAAGATATAAATCAAGGAAGCTCGACCAAAGCAGCTCACCCTTGACGTCTGAAAGTGCTGGAACTACAAGTGAGGTCGTGTGTCAACCGTTGGAAGATCGCCTGTACTGACAAAAGAAAAATAAGTGCAGTATCAGTACACAACCATTGTGTACTGTAGGATCATCAGCCAGTTACAAATAAACAGTGTATGAGCAGTACAAAGAATCAACTAAGAGTACAGGAACATATGTAACAAGTCAACAGGCATCCCTAGACTACGAGTCTCTCCCTAGATTGTTCCCACATGTAATCCACTTTTATCACCATGATCAACAATCAAGTATAACACTTAAATAACACTTTTTATATAGCCCAGACCTACCCTAGGATCCCCTATAAACAACACCTAAGTGTTAAACATGCAACCCGGTCTATACCAAGACCAACTCAAAATCAGATATAACAATAACCTGGCCTCACAAGCACCATAAACAATTATTTCATTTCAATAACACAACCCGATCCACTCAGGGGACCCATAATTCAATGCACAATGCAATAAAGTAACTTGTACCAGGCATGGTACCTGAGCTAACCATTATTATTTCCCATACCAGGCGTGGTACCCAAGCCAACCGTTAGTATATCCCATACCAGGAATGGTACCCGAGCCAACCGTTAGTATACCCGTACCAGGCATGATACCCGAGCTAACCGAATGTCAACCAATCCACAGTCACAAATAATGAACAATCAAATTGTAAACCAATCAAGCAAAATACACAGTTCAATTCACCAGATTGTTAAACAGGACCATTAGACATTATTAAATCATTCCCTGAGCAATGCAAACATCATACAATTACTTAGATAAGAGTACACAAACATACAAGATATACAAGAATCAATAACCATTACCTACCTCGAAATGATCCAAAGCTCTACTTAACCCGAGCTTTCCCGTTCTTCGAAATTCTTGCTTGTTCTTGGTCTAAAACAATATACAAGTACTAAACTAATAAACATGGCCTATACATTACCCGGATTACACCAAATCCCAAACCACATGCCAACCATGATCATCCCACCCTTTTTCCCAGGCTTTTCCACCATGAATTCTCCTAGTTCGACCATTTTTCATGGATATAATTAGAGAATTAAAGTCACATGAACATAATACAATCTTTTTAACCATACCAAGGACTTCCACACCTAGAATCCTTCTCCTTCCCCGGATTCTACAATCCCTAAGTCATTCCCAACCTTTCCCCATGACTACCCCTAGCAATTCTATAGCGTAGGGAAAGTAGTATGGAGTTTGGGGAGTAGAAACCTTACCTTAGAGAAGAAAAATAATGCAAAATGGAGGAAAATTGCCTGAAATCTCCCTAGCCCTTCTCCCAAATGTGTTTGTGAAAACTAAATATTTTGGGGAATATTTCTGCATTAAATCCCATTGAGCCTGCTATAGCGGTACCACCGTAGCGGAGCTGTAGCAGTATTTTCTCTGCTACAGCGGAGGTCTCTATGGAGGAGTGTGGCAGTTGACATGGAACAGAATATCGAAAAGTCCCAAAAATTGGTACATTTTACAACAAACTTATTTTCCCAACATCCCGGAATAATCCCTTCGCATCAACCTCGATTTTGGGAGTTCTACTTACCTGAATTTGATTCCGAAAAGTCCATCGGACTCCTTTATGTCTTGGTTAAATGGAAAACTAGCTCATGTCAAGACTCCCTTCTCAATCCTTACCTGGATTGTGCTAGACCATACCTCGCTTCTAAACTGGCCAAGACTAGCCTAGCAAGAATTTTCAACTCCCAAACCCAAAAAATTTCTAACCCAAAACTTGGCATGAAATGTTTACCCGTAATGACAAACCTGGTCGTTACAACACATATCAATTTACCCATCGTTCATCCCGGAACAATCAAACCTGAAAATACAGAAAGTAAAGAGCGAAAAGAGTAGTACATGTATCCTCAAACAAGTGAAGGTACTTGTCCCGCATGTCCCTCTCAGTTTCCCAAGTGGCTTTCTCAACCGGTCGATGCTTCTATTTAGCATTTACCATACATATAATCTTTGTCCTTAATTTTTGAACATCCCGATAAAGAATGAAAACTTGTTCCTCTTCATAACGAAGATCCTCATCAAAAAGCACCTCATCCTACTTGATGGTGTAGTCCCCATCCCCTAAAGTCAATCACACATACTCTCAGCATGTCCTCCAACACTTGGATCATCCTCTCTGACTGACCATCAGTCTAAGGATGGAAGGTTGTACTAAAAGTGAGTTGTATACCCAACTCTTTATGCAACTTACCCCAGAACTTAGAGGTGAACTATTTACCCCTGTCTGAAATGATGAACAGTGACACTCCATGCAATCTCATAATCTTTTTCACGTAGATCTTAGCCAATTTCTGCAAATTGTAGTCTACCCTGACCGAAATAAAATGAGTTGACTTGGTCAGCCTGTCAACAATGACCCAAATTGAGTCATACTTTCCCAAGGTCTTGGGAAGACCCACCACGAAATTCATGGCTATTCTCTCCCACTTCCACTCTGGAATGGGTATTCTCTAAACTAGTCCTGCAAGTCTCTGGTGCTCATACTTTACCTGCTAGCAATTTTGATACTTGGACACAAAATTAGCTATGTCCCTCTTCATTTTGGGCCACCAGTAAAGCTATCTCAAATTTCTATACATTTTAGTCGAGCCTCTGCCAAAATATTTGGTATTATATCATCAACCCGAGGAATGCAAATCCTCCCCCTGAAATTTAGTACCCCACAAGTGTCCAATGTGGCATCCCTGGACTCCCCAGATATTACCTTACCTCATAGCTTATTCAGTTGTGGATCGTGAAACTACTTGGCCTTTATATCCTCTCTGAAAATGGCTTTAACCTCAACACTGGCCAATACCCCACCTTATTTCTGAAATGCCCAATTCCATGAACTTGGACTCCAATGCCTGAATTTCCCTTGCTAGTGGTCGTTTGGACACCCCAAAACAATCCAAACTGCCCATGCTAACTGTCTTCCGGCTCAATGCATCTGCCACCACATTAGCCTTACCCAGATTGTACTGAATAGTCATATCATAGTCCTTCAACAACTCCATCCACCTTCACCTCAGATTCAAGTCCTTCTGAATGAAAACATGCTGCAGACTGCGATGATTAGTGAACACCTCACACTTGACACCATAGATATAGTGTCTCCAAATCTTGAGTGCAAACACCACCGCTGCCAACTCTAAATCGTGAGTCAGATAGTTCCTCTCATGAACCTTCAACTGCCTAGAAGCATATGCTATCATATTCCTATCCTGCATCAACACAATTCCCAAACCTGAATGTGAAGTATCACAGTAAACAATAATGTCTTTACCTTCAACCGACAAGGATAAAATAGGAGCCGTGGTCAAAAGTGTCTTGAGCTTTTGGAAGCTCTCCTCACACTTGTTGGGCCACATAAATGGTACCTCTTTCTGAGTTAGCCTTGTCTACTGAGTGGCAATAGATGCAAAATCCTTGACGAACCTCCGGTAGTAACCTGCGAGCCCAACAAAACTCCTTACCTGAGTCATAGAGCTAGGCCAGACCCAACTCTTGACTGCCTCAATTTTCTGGGGATCTACCATCACCCCCTTTTCTGACACTACATGCCCCAAGAACGCTACTGAAGTCAACCAAAATTCACACTTGGAGAACTTTGCATAAACCTTTTGATTATTTACGCCAACTAGCGAGTCTATTATAGCTAGAAAAGTCTATCATAATTGCATAGTAACTATTTGTGACTGTAACACATTGGCTGACCTTGTTGAGCTAGAAACGATATATTTTGACGTTATAATGGGTATGGATTGGTTGTCTTCATGTTATGCCACGGTAGATTGCCGAGCTAAGAGGGTGGGTTTCCATTTTCCAAAAGAGGCAGTCCTTGAATGGAAAGGTAATGTTAGGACGCCAAGAGGTAAGTTTATTTCTTATCTTAAGGCAAAGAAGATGATGTCCGAAGGGTACATCTGTCATCTAGTGAGAGTGAGAGATATAGATACGGAGCCACTAGATCTTCAATCTATTCCAGTGGTAAATGAATTTTCTGACATATTTCTCGAAGAGCTTCCAGGTTTGCCTCCAGAATGAGAGATAGAGTTTGGTATTGATGTGATTCCAGGTACTCAACCCATCTCCATCCCTCCATATAGGATGGCCCTGGTAGAATTACAAGAATTGAAGGAGCAATTAAAAGATTTGTTAGAAAAGGGATTCGTAAGGCCTAGTATATCCCCTTGGGGAGTACCGGTTTTATTTGCACGTAAGAAAGATGGATCATTGAGAATGTGTATTGACTACTGGCAGTTGAATAAAGTGACAATTAAGAACAAATATCCCCTTCCTAAGATTAATGATTTGTTTGACCAGTTACAGGGTGCTAAGTTTTTCTCGAAGATTGATTTGAGGTCGGGTTATCATCAAGTAAAAGTCAAAGAGAAAGATACACCCAAGATAGCTTTCCGAACATGGTATGGTCATTTTGAAATTTTAGTTATGTCATTTGGGCTAACAAATGCACCAGCAGCTTTTATGGATCTGATGAATAGGGTGTTCAAGCCATTCTTGGACATGTTTGTGATTGTAATCATAGATGATATCTTGGTCTATTCAAGATCAAAGGAGGACCATGCTAATCCCTTGTGGCAGGTGTTACAGGTTCTTCGTGATCGTAAGCTATATGCAAAGTTTCCTAAATGTGAGTTTTGGTTAAAATATATGGCATTCTTGGGTCATATTGTCTCTGATAAAGGAATAAGGGTTGATCCTCAAAAGATAGAAGTCGTGAAGAACTGGCCAAGACCTACAACACCTACGGAGGTTCATAGTTTCCTTGGGTTGGCAGGTTATTATAGACGGTTCGTTGAGGGATTTTCCTCTATTTCTGTACCCTTAACAAAGCTAACACACAAGGCAGCCAAGTTCCAATGGAGCGATGCATGTGAAAGAAGCTTCCAAGAGCTGAAGAATAAGTTGACTTCTACACCTATATTGGTACTTCCAGAAGGCATAAAAGGGTATGCAGTGTATTGTGATGCTTCGGGAGTGGGCTTAGGATGCGTATTGATGCAGCATGGTAAAGTAATAGCTTATGCCTCAAGACAATTGCGGCCACATGAGAAAAATTATCCAACCCATGATCTAGAGCTAGCAGCGGTTGTATTTGCTTTAAATATATGGCGCCACTACTTGTATGGGATTCATGTTTACATATATACGGACCATAAGAGCTTGCAATATATCTTTAAGCATAAGGATCTGAATCTGAGGCAGCGAAGATGACTTGAGTTATTAAAAGATTATGATGTTGGTATCTTGTATCATCCGGGGAAAGCAAACATGGTGGCCGATGCTTTAAGTCGTAGGACAATGGCAAACACCTATGGGCAGTCCATGGAAAGACAAAGAATAGCGAAGGATCTATACCAACTAGCTAGCTTGGGGGTTCGCCTTCTTGAATCTCCAGATGAAGGGATTATTGTGCAAAATGCGGCAGAATCCTCATTAGTAGTTGAAGTAAAAGAGAAGCATTATAAGGATCCTATTTTATTACAGCTTAAGGAGAATGTACAACGAGGGGTGACAAAGGCATTTGAGCTTACGCAAAATAAAGTACTCCAGTGCCAAAACAGATTGTGTGTGCCTAATATAGATGGACTAAGGGAAAGAATTATGACAGAAGCACATCATTCAAGATATTCTGTCTATCCGGGCTCAACTAAAATGTATCATGACTTGAAAGGAGTGTATTGGTGGAGTGACATGAAGAAGAACATTGCAAAATTTGTTTCTCAATGTCCAAATTGTCAACAAGTTAAAGTAGAGCACCAAAAGCCTGGAGGTTATATGCAATATATAGACCTTCCAATTTGGAAGTGGGACATGATCAACATGGATTTTGTCAGTGGTCTGCCTCGCTCATTTCGGAAGTTTGACTCCATATGGGTGATAGTTGATAGACTAACCAAATCAGCCCACTTCTTGCCGGTCAAGGCTACTTATACAGTTGAAGAGTATGCAAGGTTGTATATTAAAGAGATAGTTCGGCTACATGGAGTCCCAATCTTTATTATATCTGATAGGGGAGCTCAATTCACCGCAAATTTTTGGAAATCATTTCAGAAGAGTTTGAGAACACAAGTGAATTTAAGTACAGCCTTTCACCCTCAAATGGATGGTCAGGCAGAATGTATAATCCAAACACTTGAGGATATGTTACGAGCTTGTGTATTGACTTTAAAGGTAGTTGGGATGACCATTTACCACTTATTGAGTTTGCTTACAACAATAGCTACCATTCAAGTATCAAAATGGCACCTTATGAAGCTTTATATGGGAGGAAATGCATATCACCAATCGGATGGTTTGAAGTGGGTGAAACTGCCTTATTTAGGCCAGATCTTGTTCATCAAGCTATGGAAAAAGTTAGGATGATACAACAGCGGCTGGCAATGGCTCAAAGTCGATACAAATCATATGCAGATATTAGAATAAGAGGGCTGGAGTTTGCTATAAGAGATTGGGTATTTTTGAAGGTGTCACCAATGAAAGGGGTGATGAGATTTGGTAAAAGAGGAAAGTTAAGTCCGCGCTATATAGGGCCATATAAGATTATTCGAAGAGTTGGACAAGTCGCATATGAGTTAGAGCTACCCCAAGAGCTTTCAACAGTCCATCCGTTATTTCATGTCTCAATGCTTCAAAAGTGTATGGTGACCCATCTCGTATTACTCCTACTGAAGATGTATAGGTTATTGGAGATCTCACTTATGAAGACTACCCATTGCTATTCTGGATCGCCAAGTTAAGAGGCTAATAAATAAGGAAGTAGCTTCCACAAAAGTATTGTGGAGAAACCAACAAGTAGAAGAAGTTACATGGGAAGCGGAAGAAGAAATGAAATCCAAGTATCCTCATCTATTTCAGTCCGATGAGAAAGGTAAAAGTGTCGAGTTGAGGCATTAACGAGTAAGTATAAGTCTATATATATTATCTATCTAATAGTGGTACTTAACTTAGGCTTGAGCTTGTTTAGGCTGGTTAACTTTAATATCATTCGAGGACGAATGTTCCTAAGAGGGGGAGGATGTAACATCTCGTATTCGATATATACTAGTCCTATTCATATATCACTTGACATTGCCTTGTCGTATAGGTGAGGGACCAAGTTTCTTATATGAGCAGTGATAGTTTAATGTGTATTGGGAGGTGATGTAATGGCCCATTCAGTTTAGCACATAAACGGCCAAGTTAACCTCAACAAAAGTATTTAAACTCGAGATGGTAAGGTTGTATTTGAGCTTAATATTTAGGGTGAAGTGTTAAGTTAAAGCATAAGGGATTAGAAATTAGAAAATGGAATAAAATAAGTGAGCTGCTTGCTTAACTTAAGTAAGCTAGTAGGTGACAAGTAGGTGCATCACCTACTTTGACTTATTAACCAGCCTAAAGAACTAAGTAGGTGCATCACCTACTAAGACTATTTTGACTAGCTTAGAGGGCCAAGTACACCCATCACCCACTTGAATAAATTCTGGCCCAAAGAAGTGAAAGAAAGGGAAAGAATTGGCAGCCAAGGCCCAATAAGGTTAAGTCCAGCAAAGCCCATGTTAAATGGCCAAGTAGGTGTACCACCTTCTTGACATTTTATGGCTCAAAATGAGCAAGGAAAGTTGGCCAAAGCAGTCCCCCTTTAAAGGGGTTAAGACCAGCTCATTTCACTCATTTTAACTTGGGAAAAAAAATCAGATTTTAGAAGTTCTTTCTTTCTCTCTCTTAGCTTCACATAGCAGCCATAAAATACCATTAGGGTTCTTAAGTATTCTCCCTTTTTTCAAGATAAGTTGAAGGGGAGTTCAAGCTCTTGAAGAAGTACAAGTTAGGAGAACAGATTTTCAGAATTTGAGATAAATAATCTGAAAGGGGGAAGCTTAATTCGTTGTAATATCCGAGTTACACAACAAGGTATGTAAGGTTTTTCAGTTTCATATTCCTTGGCATGAACTCTTATATTTGTGTTGTTACCAACAAAGTGAGTTTCCTAAGTGCTTTTCTTAGTAAAGGTACTTTCAACAGCAAGCTTTGTGAGTTATTCTCTGATACTAGCATGGATAGCATAGTTGAAACGAGCATGGATGGCATAGATAACACATACAATGTTCATGCAAAGGGAAGCTTATGAGTCCTTAGGAGTGATGTGGATGAAGAAAAGAGGCCATTTGTGCAAGTGGCTAGGCTTTAAATTCAAGAATCCATAAAGAAGACAACCAAACAAGGCCCTTGCTTCATTAAGGGCAATACTGTAAAAAGTCAATGTCTTCTTATTTCCTTAGTATAAGTAGTAGCTTTTCTTTATTTTGAAGACTAGTTTTTGATGAATATTGAATATTGAGCTTTGAAGCTTGTAGTTTCTTGGTATTTAGCTTTTAGTTTTTAGGTGAAGCCTAGCATTAGTTGGTAATTTTAGTAGTGTGGATCTTGGAATTGTTGGTGAACTTCTTGGTTTGGTTAATCTAAGGTTACTCATTTGTGGTTTCTTGAGTTCCTTTGATTTTTCTCAAACTAGAGTTTGTGTTTGAATTATTGAATTCAATTGGGAGGTGAGGGTATCAAGTCCCTTGTTGCCCATAAATTCAAGAGTTTGAATATTAACTCACATATCCTTCTTTTGTTTTCTTTCCTTCTTGTTCTTCTCTCTTTGTCCGTTATCATTCTCTAAGCCAAATGAGGTTCATTGTGTCATATAAGCTCCTAAACATTACGCTGATGTTACGTTTGCTCCTTATATCATTGTTACTGCCTTAAGTGCATATTCACATGTCTTCTACTACTGGTCCATAGTTTTGAGCTCAATAAAGATTACAACCACCAAAGTAACAATCTCAAAGATTAAAGAAACTAAATGAAGTAATATGTATGTGTGTGTGTGGCAGCCCAGGGGTGAAAGCCTAGCATGGGTCGACCCTATTTGTGTACTTATGGGTGGCAGCCTAGGGGCGAAAGCCTAGCATGGGTCGATCCCAATTTGTATATTTATGAGGGTAGCATCCCAGGGGTTAAATTGCCTAGCATGGGACTCCTCTTCTACCACTGATCAGTTCGTCACGTGTATCACATGCCTTACAATGATTATAAAGCAAAGAAGAGTAACCAAAAGAATGTAATATACATGATTTAAAAAGTGTATGCAAGTGTGATCTTCTGTTCTTATTTACACGTTTATGCACTGATACCTGATTCTATTTGAGCTCTTGCTTATATATGGTTTACTTTATGCCTTACATATTCAGTACATTCTCTTGTACTGATGTCCCTCATGAGGGACGCTGCATTTCATGTCACAGGCACATGTACTTTAGCTAGTAGACCTCCCCAGTAGGAGCATAGGACACTCGGTTGCTGTTGGTGAGTTCCAGGTTGATTCGGGGCTTTACCGAGTCTTTGGTATATATTTTTGGTATTGTATAGGGGTAAGGCGGGGCCCTGTCCTGACCTAAACTAGGTTTGTCTATCTTGTAGAGGCTTTGTAGACCAATGTTAAAGTAAAGCTTAGTTATGTCTTTGCTCTTAACAATTGTGGCCTCAACGGCCAGACCGTGTACATAAGTTTTGGGCCTATCTATGTTGGTCTTGTTATTCAGGCAGCTTATCTATAGTCAAAGCTTCTTAATTTTCATAGTTATATGCATGATAAATCACAAGTTATAAGTTGGTTCTCTCGGACCTTTAGGGCATCGAGTGCCTGTCTGTCTAAATGGAATTTGAGGCGTGACAAGAGCAATCACGATACACGTGAGTCATAATCACACACTCTCCAACTGGGGTAAAAACATGGATAGGGGAATATATGTTATCACATATTAAGTCCAGACCTAAAGAAAACTTCACAGACACATAAGAATAAGTAGAACCTGGGTCAAAAAGCACAGAAGCCATCCTATCACAGACTAGAATTATACATGTGATCACCGCGTCTGATGTCTCAGCCTCTGACCTCCCTGGAAATGCATAACACTGGGCCTGGTCATCAATTCGAGCTACTTCCCTCGCTGGTTGCACCCTGCCCCTGCCTGCAACACTCTTCCCTCTATATCTCCGGCCTCCCTGAAAGTTACCTCGCCCACCCTGTGGATGACCCCTAGCATTACCACCTCTACCTGCCGGGATCATATCTCTAGACTACTGCTGAACCTGATTACTAGTCTGCCTGAGTGGGCACTCTCTCTTAAAGTGGCCCAGATCACCACAATGGAAGCAACCACGATCAAGTGTAGGCCTGTTGGCAGATGTGTAAGAAGCTCCATGGCCTCTAAGAGCTGGAAACTGCTGATTAGCTCCCTAACGACTACTCGTAGCAGCTGGCAGAGCTAACTGAATAGGACAAGCTGAGTATACCTACTGATTCTAGCCCCTGGAGTACAAGCCGCCATAATTTCCCTTATTCTGGGGCTTCCTGGCTAATGCTTTAGCCTGCCCCGCTTGCTTGACCCCTTCTAATTTCTTAACATAATCTGTCAGTGCATTAAAGCCCTTAACTAAAGAAGTCATGTGCATGGACAGTACCTGTAGTTCAGTGTTCAGGCCCTTCATAAACAATCAGACCCTCTCCTCTTTTGAAACCAACAACTGAGTAGCGTAACGAGACAAAGCATGAAACTTAGCCTCATAAGCAGAGACTGACATACTTTCCTATTCCAGATGCAAGAACTCATCCTTCTTCCTGTCTCTCAAAGTACAAGGTACATATTTCTCTAAGAAGAGAACATGGAACTCCTCCCAAGTCAAGGCAGGCAATGTCTATGGTCTGCACTCTACCTGAGACCTCCACCATTGCTTAGCGTCACCCTGAAGCTGAAATATGATGAACTCAACCCCATGCTGGCATATGATACCATACTTGTGCAACCTTTCATATCAATCCAAGATGAACTCATAAGAATCTTTCCTATCTGTACCCTGAAACGTAGAAGGTTTCAACTTGAGAAATTGGGTCAGCATCTCATGTTCATTTCCTGTCATAACCGGACCAAGCAATTGCTTGAAGAAATCACCAGTGCCTGAGGTTGCATTCATCCTAGGAGCTGTAGTAACCGCTGGTTGAGTGCCCAGAGCTTGATATGTAACACCTGCGGGGATGGCTCTGGCACCAACCAAACCACTCAAGAAGTTCCAAGTCTGCTGAAATGCCTCGAGCGTCAAAGGGGGGAGGACTGCACCTCCAGCCGGTGCTACCTTCGCCTACACCTCACCATCCTCAGCAAAAACCTCCACTTCTTCGATAACCTATTCCTGAGGTGGGGGAGGGGTTGCTTCTTGCACTCTTACAGCAGCTTGAGCTCTACCCCTGGCAGGTGTGGCTCTACCTCATCCTCTGCCCCTTCCTCTGCCTCTACCATGGACAGTCGGGACTGCTGCTCTAGCTCTGTTGCTCCTAGTATTAACCATCTGCGGATAAAAGAGTGAATGAGTCAGATACCAATTTGTATCACCAGATATCAATTCGAATCAAGTTATAGCATAAAGGAAGAAAGAATAATTTTTTTCCTAAAGTCCTATAGCCTCTCAAGGACAAGTACAGACGTCTCCTTACCATTCTGCAAGACTCTACTAGACCCATTTTGGTACAATGAGATCAACGAACCTAGGGCTCTGATACCATCTTTGTCAAAACCCAGACCACCGTGAGTGGCACTCACCCAACCCCCGGGTGAGCGAACCATCACTTCCCTGAACTTAAATGTTCTAACAGCTGAAAACCAATGTGCAAAAAGTAAACTAGAAATTAATATCAATAAAACAACTCTATTATAATAACCCTGCGGAAAATCCCCCCTAGAATCTGAAAGTCAACATACCAAAACACTACCAAAACTAGAGTACGGGGATGCAACCCTAACAAAAGAAATAGTCTATGCCCGAAACAAGTGGGCTACAACTTCAAAAGATAGAAATCAAAGCAGCTCGACTAAAGCAGCTCACCCTTGACGTCTGAAAGCGTTGGGACTACAAGTGAGGTCGCATGTCAACCGCTAGAAGATCGCATGTACTCACAAAAGAAAAACAAGTACAGTATCAGTACACAACCACCATGTACTGGTAGGATCATTAGCCAGTTCTAAAAAATAGTGTATGAGCATGAGCAGTACAACGAATCAAGTAAGATTACAGGAACACATGTAACAAGTCAACAGGCATCCCTAGACTACGAATCTCTCCCTAGCTTGTTCCCACATGCAATCCACTTTTATCACCATGATCAACAATCAAGTATAACACTTAAACGACCCTCTTTATATAGCCCGGACCAACCTTGGGACTCCCTCTAAATAATACCTAAGTGTTAAACATGCAACCCGATCTACGCCAAGACCAACTCAAAATCAGATATAACAATAACCCGGCCTCTCAAGGACCATAAACAATTATAACATTTTAATAAAACAACCCAGTCCACTCAGAGGACCCACAATTCAATGCACAATGCAATAAAGTAAACCCGTACTAGGCATGGTACCTGAGCCAACTATTAGTATTTCCCGTACCAGGCGTGGTACTCAAGCCAACCGTTAGTATATCCCTTACCAGGCGTGGTACCTGAGCCAACTGTTAGTATACCCGTACCAAGCATGGTACCCGATCCAACTGAATGTCAACCAATCCACAATCACAAACAATAAGCAATCAACTTATAAACCAATCAAGAAAAATACACAGTTCAATTCACTAGACTATTAAATAGGACCATTAGACATTATTAAATCATTCCCTGAGCAATGCAAACATCATACAATTACTTAGATAGGAGTACACAAACATATAAGGTATACAGGAATCAATAACCATCACCTATCTCGAAATGATCCAAAGCTCTACTCAACCCGAGCTTTCCCGTTCTCTGAAATTATTACTTGTTCTTGGTCTAAAACAATATACAAGTACTAAATAAATAAACATGGCCTATACATTACCCAGATTACACCAAATACCAAACCCCAGGCCAACCATGATCATCCCACCCTTTTTCTCAGGCTTTTCCACCATTTATTCTCCTAGTTTTACCATTTTTCATGGATATAATTAGAGAATTAAAGTCACATGATCATAATACAATACTTTTAACCATACCCAAGAACTTCCACACCTAGAATCCCTCTCCTTCCCCAGATTCTACCATCCCTAAGTCATTCCCAACCTTTCCCCAAGTCTACTCCTAGTAATTCTATAGCGTAGGGAAAGTAGTACGGATCTTGGTGAGTAGAAACCTTACTTTAGGGAAGAAAAACTATTCAAAATGGAGGAAAATTGCCTGGAATTGCCCTAGCCCTTCTCCCAAACATTTTTGTGAAAATTGATTTTTTTGGGGAATGTTTCTGCATTAAATCCCATCGAGCCTGCTATACAGGTCCGCTCTGCTATAGCGGCACCGCCATAGCAGATTAATCTGCTATGGTAGAGGCTGCCGTCGTTGACTTCTGCTGTAGCGGTATTTTCTCTGCTACAGTGGAGGTCGCTATAGTTTGGCAGTTGACACAAAACAGAACATTATAAAGTCCCCAAAATTGGTCCATTTTATAACACACTTATTTTTCTGACGTCCCGGAACAACCCCTTCACGTCAACCTTGATTCCGGGAGTTCTACTTACCCGAATTTGATTCTGAAAAGTCCCCCGGACTCCTTTATGTCTTGGCTAAATGGAAAACTAGCTCAAGTCAAGACTACCTTTCCAATCCTTACCCAGATTTCCCTAGACCATACCTTACTCCTAAACCAGTCGAGACTAGCCTATCCTAGAATTATCAACTTCCAAACCCGAAAGTTTTCTAATCCGAAAATTGGCACAAAATGTTTACCTGTAATGATGAACCCGATCATTATAGCTTCTGGTCCATGGTTTTATTAACTGAAGGTATTTGTGTCATTTCACAGAGCTGCCTTAGCTTCTTTGTACACCACGTGGTGGTTCTGCGTTCATTATGCATGGCTTTCACCACCGCTTCTACCCGCTTTATCAAATAGCTGTCACATATATTGGATATTCTTTTTCCAAATCTCTCCATGTTGATCTTCTCCAACTGCTGCCAGGTACTCTTTCATGCTGCTTTGTTTTCCTCTTCAAAATCTCAGCAAAATCAAAATTCGAGCAACGATTTTGATAAAACTGTTTCACTTTCGTTTCCTCTAGATTTGGCTTAATAGATTAATGATGTTTTGGCCTTCAAATTTAAGTGTATAGGCTTGTGAAATTTGATTTTTATATGGTGAAAATTTCACTGTAAGTGAAATTAGGGTAACAATTAGGATATATATATTCTTTTTGTTTACCCAATTTTTGGGTTTTGATTAATAAAGTTCTTGGTCCTGTAGATTTAGGTGTATGGGTTTCTGATTTTCGATTTTATGTGCTCAAAGTCTCAGCAAAATCAAAATTTGAGCAAAGATTTGGACAAAACTGTTTCCCTTTTCTTTCCTCTAGATTTGGCTGAAAGGTTTGATGACATTTTGGCCTTTATATGAGGTAATAACATAATAGCATCATTATTTTCTGTTTAATTCAAGCAAGTAGGGTGACAGGAAAAATACTATTTTTAATTAGTTACATCTTACATTCTACCTTCCGTTTTCTTTTACTTTTCATTCTTTAAGAAAAATATCACTCTTCTAGCCTAGAAACCTAAAGGGCTCAGCATACCCTATGCCATAAAGTTCTCAGAAGATTTGAACCTTGTCGTTTATGATAGCTTATTATTTAGTTTGCTGGAATAAGCTATACCTGCACCAGCTGTTTGGTTAAACTTGAAAACCTGGTTGCATCTTACTATACAATATATGTTGTTATACGTGGCTTAATTAGGTTGTCTCTTTATAAGCTATTCTAACAAAACAATTAGTACTACTACTCACATCCAAGCAATAGTTAAGAACGGTTATATGAATTTTCACTGTCCATGTCGTCCCATTTAAGCTATCAACTACCCTCTCTATTTGGAGAAACTTCACATTAATCAAGACCAATCATTCTTAATTATTCAAAAATATTGTAGAATTTTCTATATACTTTGGCGTCTATTGATATTGGCATGATAAAGTAGGATTTTAATGGAAGTAGAGAGTTATCAAATTTGTGCATTGAACTTGATATGCTAACCGTTACATTCTCATAACCATGTCTAAGAAGCTATAAGAATTTCGAATATTTGTACTGTACACTTTAATTTGTTTCAAATAATTTTAATTGTTGGATTACATATGCCTAAAGCATGACAAACTCTAAATCATGGATTTGCTTATGTTTGAGAACAAGGTATTTTTTGCTTTGGTCTGTCAAACCTAGACTTAGTTTGGTCAGTTGTTAAGTTTTTAGGTTGAAGTGGTTTATCTAAGTATCTTAAGAAATGTTATTCTTTTCATTTGAACTCTCCAAGATAGAGATTAAAGCTGAGTGATGGCCTGTTAGTTATATTAGAGGGTCTATTGGAAACCACATCTCTACCTTCACAAAGGTAGGGGTAAGGTCTACATATACACTACCCTCCATAGACTTCACTTGTGGGATTAGTCATCGTTAAATTATTGACCCTATCAGTCCTGCTTATCTTTTTCAGTTTCTCGCTAGAGAAGAAAAAAGAGGAAAGAGGGTAAATTTATGATGTCAAAACTTCAGTTACTCATTAATTGAACAAAAGAAAGAAAAACTCTTAGAAATTATATTGGCAATTGATAATCTGTTTCCACGATTTTAAGCCGCTTGACCAGCTTTTGGTGAAACTCTTTTTGATTACTAGCAAGTTTTCACTAACGTTTTATTACTTAACTTAGTTACGATGAGCTATCATACGACATTTGATTAATTTATATAACTCTAGACATTCATAAGGTAACTTTACCTTGTAATCTTAATTTAAGTAGGGGTTGCTGTCATAGTTTTGAGGCACAGTTTATTGCTTCTGTTTATATATTTAGTTGTTCTTAAACATAGTGGAATTTTTCTAAATCTGCTGGTAGAGATGAGGATATTTAAAAAGATGGTTTGGAGAAGTTTCCATGTCGGAGAGATTCATTTAGTAAAGCTGCCAAAATAAGAGAATGCAATTTATCTGCTTGCTTCCTTTCAGGGTTTTGTAGGTGTCAATTTTACATGTACTAGAGAACCTTAACTTTGGTAAGTCCTGCTCTTTTGCTTGCTTTGATTATCGTAGTTTAGCTTCTTCAATTTGCCTGTCTCTTAGTAGGTTTATTATTCTTGGATTCACCCGTCTCTTTATTGGCTGTTTTTAAAACTCTTGTGTATAAAATTTCATGGCTTTAATATAGTCCCATAAGCTTAAAGTTCTAGCATCAAACAAAGCAAAGGTAAAAAAGTGTTGCCTGCTCAAAAATTCAATTATAGCCAACCCAGATAATCTGCTATCTTCACAGGAAAGCACTTTGCGGAACAAGCTTCTTTCATCATAAGACGATCCTTACTTCTTGGTGAAACAGGTTAGAAAGTTTTCACATAGTTAAATCTGAGAAAGTTAGAAAATTTTGCTCATCTCAATTCTAGAAAGTTGAAAGAATTAACTACTTTGCTTCAATTTATGATTTAATTTCAACATAAAATTAAATACAAAAAGTTGTCATTATTTATTTAACATGAGCAACATCAGGTAGAAAGGGTGGCTTTTTTAGCTGAAACTAAATAGACACATATCATCTGAATACTTTACTGCTTCTTTCTCAGTTTTTCCTCTTCATCTCTTCTGATATTGCAACTCACCAGTTCTTTTGGGACTCCTTCCATTTGTGGAACTTATTGGGTGGTGAGAGTGGACTATTCAAATCTTAAAGTTGATATATGTGCTGAAACTAAATTTTGCTTAGTTAATAGGTGAACGATATCCTTAACCAGTGATATTGTACATTCTTGAAACTTGCATGCCTTAGCTTTGGCTAATTTAGGAGCCAAATCATCACTAACCAAACTTTGACCTGGATCACAGATCCATTAAGGTGTCATCTTTTTTACTTTGAGAACTGTTAAAGTGCCTGAAAAATATTAGCTTGCAAGAATATATATTCAACTACTTCATTCTTCTACATTGCCAATCTTTTGTGCCCATCTCATATTAGTTTTCTAGAAACTTTTTGCTTTAGCTTTGCTGGCTTTTTGTCCCAGCACTATCGTTGGTGAAAAGCATGATGCCTAATGCTTAAAAAAGTACATGACACAACTAACCATACTCCATTCTTCTTAAACTCTAAACACTTCTCTTTTTACTATAGGTATAAGGACGACAAGATGACCGCTACCAATATAGTAACTGACTACATTATAATTTTACCTTTTGTCAAAACCAGCTTTTTAAAAAACATGTAAATACGTAGATAACGTAAATATAATGTATAAACAATTTGTGTGTGTATATATAGTAGCAACCTTTTGGTAATTGTCGCTTAACCAATATTTGTGACACCTTTTAGCAATTGTCTCTTTACAAATATTTCTAACACCTGCCACCTAATAAATATTGGGCCCATGCGTGCACGGGCAACCGCCGTCTAGTGTTATATATATCCCTGTTGTTCACTTTCTTTACTTATTGACCTTGCTTTCTCTATTTAAACTGTCTTCCACTTAATTGTTAGATAGTAGCCCATTACTGATTATTCCAATCTATGAGAATTGGTTTACCTACCAGGGGGTTGTAGTTTCCATTATGACTGAGAAATCGGGTCACGACAGATCGCGATGGTCTGCCTCGATAGTCATCAGGACTTTGAGGTTCCTTTCACGCTATTGTGATAAAGGGCATGTGGACCAGCCTCCTTTTCTATACGCGATCATGAGATCCTTTCTAATGACCGCGATGAAGCCCCCCCTTTTGTTCTTTATGACGGCGAGGCTAGTCTTCATGATCGCGATAGTCTAGCGAGTGTGGTCATCGCAACAGCGTGAGGTCCCTTCACGATCGCGAAGAAGGACCCCTGGGCAATATATAAATGTTCCCCTTCAATTTTATCACTTCAACTCCGCCCAAACTCCATTGTTATCATTCCAAGCTCCCCAAAACATCATATTACTCAAAATTTTGGTGTTGGGTGTGATATTTTGCCTGTGATTGGTTCTCCATCATAATTGTAAGTTTTTATCTGTTTAATTTCCGTACTTCTCCTCTTGAATTTCCTTAAGTTGTTCCCAGAAATGGTAGGCTATTTTGGGCATTTCCTTTGGTTAATTTCTTCTATTATTCTGAGTAAGCACTCATGGGAGTGTGGTGATCATTTGGCGCTCTTTCATTTTTGGCTTCGCGTTGCAGGGCCCAAGGTTCCGCTAGTGACTAGAATTTTGACCCGACTATAATTATAGCAATATGGGTATGCTTAGATCTATTTTGATGTGTAGTTTATGTTTATGATAGTTTGACTTCATTTCGAAGCTTCTCGGGGCAGTTCAGGCTTGGACATCATCGTTCTAGGAGCTGTCGTCAAATGATAGGTAGGTTACGGGTTAAATCTTCTAGACTTTGTGTATATAGGCTATAATTGTACTAATTAGCATCCTTGGGTTGGGTTTATTATCTTGGTACCCCAGACCTTTTCTACTTCTTCTTGTTCGACTTATTTTTACTCTGATGATTGTAGTATTCATTATAGTTGATAGTATCACCCTTCTGGTCCTGTGTGTCCTTGTATTTGACTCTGGACTATAGATGGTGGGTTATTTTAGGATTTTCTTGACTCCTAGACATTGATATTTTACTAGTGAGTTGGTTATCTGTGATGTAGAGTGATTAGAGCCTGTGTAGGGCCGATAGGTTGATTGTGAGCCATTGGGCTATTGTTTGTGATTGAGCATGTTGTTATCATGCATATAAAGAGATTTCTTCATGTTTTACTATGGTTTTTGCTTTGATCCTGCTATTGATGGTTTTGTAAACCTTGCATGGCCCCAAGGGCCTGTTTTCAGTAAAAAATGGTTATAAAAAGGGTTTGGAATTATTTTCATGGATCTTCTTAGGGTAAAAGATTTAAAAGGCTGATTTATAATTGGTTTTCGTACTATTATGAGACTCGGCAAAGCCGGAGTGGTAGACATGTTTTCTAGTTGGTTTTGAAATGATACTAGACTCGGTCAGACCGAGCAACTTATTAGTTTTACTACTATTTTAGAATTGGTTATGTCCAAGTACCATTGTTGGTTTTTTTGTGACTTGATTCACTGGTATAGATCAAAGTAGCACCTCGGGCATGCATTTTTGAGATTTGGTTACTCATTTGGACCGAGATACACTCTGGACGGTTATATTGAGATTCTGAAATCTAGTATGTGATCGAGGACCTCCATGGAACTTGCCGATATGGACCAGGGGCTATGGGCCGAGTGTGCTGGAGGAGGGGTATACGGTGTAGTTGAGGTATATGGGTCGTGTCCTTCCATGGATCCCTACATGCTGGGCCTATAGGTGCCTAAAGAGGTACATACAGGGTTACTGTTCCACCTACTTTTCACTTTTGCATCATATCATCCATTTGTGTTCGATTCCACCATTGTTTGATATTTGTTGAGTGTACGCTCCAGTAGTATGGAATGCCAGAGGGTTTGTTTTTACTTGTATACGTTCCTCAGGTGTATGGGCGTCCGTTGGGACTTTAGGTAGATTTGTTCTTATTATATCCTATTGTAGTACTATTACATACTATAAATTTGGTGAATTTTTATGCGATCATCCTTACCTTGTGTGGTTCTTTGCTAGCCTATTTATGTTCAGTTACCTTCCTTCCTTCCCTTTTCTTGAGGTTATTGGTATACTGCCTATTTTCCTAAACTCTCTTATATATTGTTGTTGCACGGACCCCAGGTGCGTTATTCTTTCTTTCACCTGTGTTCTATGGTATATATGTCTAGTAGCTAGCCGATTAATGATTGTTTTCTCCTTGTATTCCTTCTGTGCTAGCTTTCGTGTACCTATTCATTGTTTATGTGACTACTTGTTTCTTTTCTGCTATATTACTGTTGTTATATCTTATATGCGCCCAATCGGCCTATCATACATACTAGGTACCCATTTCTTAGAAATTGGTGTTCATACTACACTTTGCATCCTCCTGGTGCAGATCTTAATGTGGGCCATCACCACTGATCCATTGGAGACTTTTGCAGGCTGACTTTTGGAATGCTCGAGATTGTGGATGAGCTCTGGGCAACCAGATCTTAGCTTTTAGTTCATGTTTTGTATTATGTACTCTTTTACCATTCAGATACATATGTATATATACTTTTGGATCCTTTGTACTTTGTTGATGTAGTTTTGGCTCTTATACTATGATACCAAATTTTGGTGTGTTTTAGCTTCCGCTTATGAATTCTTGTTGCTTATTTCTTTATCTTGTTCCCTTGCTTCCACTTGTCCTTCATTTCCAGCACCCCCAACTCCAGCTAGGGGCTGGGGAGGTTATAGAGGTAGAGTTAGGGGATTTTCCAAGAAGTGGCACTAGTTAGAGCTCTTAGGGTCGAGTTCGAGCCCGAGTATGGGCCCAAGATTGTTCAAGAGAAGTAGACTATGGATCGGGGGACAACCAAGGTACTACCAATGCCAGCACCAACTTCTGTGCCATCTTCAGCCCCATCTCAGTCTTTAGGTATTCGAGGTTTACTTCTACAGTTATTAGGTATGATCAGGGATTAGCCTACTGAGGTAGCACGTACATCCTCTTAGTGGGAAGCCCTTGGTGTTTAGAGTTCAAGAGCGCATCCTACAACTGTGGCTCCTCGTGCTGAGGTTCTTTCGGTTCAATCTATTGCACAGCCTATTGCTCTTCGCCCAGCTATGACAGAGACAAAGCAAAAGGCTTTGGTAGATTTCTGAGATTGGCTCCACCTGGATTTGCAGGTACACTTAGTAAGGATCCATATGATTTTATTACTACTTTTGTAAGTAGATGCTACACCATTTGGGTTTACTGGAGACTCACATTGTTGGATACACTACTTATCAGCTGGAGGGCCCAACTAAGTTATGGTGGAGGGCCCAGGTTGCTTGTAGACATTCTTCGTCACCTCCTTTACCTTGGTCAGAGTTATATGAGGCCTTTATGGCCAAGTTCTTGTCACAGAGCGATAGAGAGAATTTCACTAGACTTATACAGGGATCTATGATCATTTATGAGTACGAGACTCGCTTCTACCAGCTTGGTCCATTTGGGGCTATGATCATGCCTACCGAGCCTGAACGAGTTCGTAGGTTTATTTGGGAATTGAGGACAGAGCTTAGACATCTAGCTGAGATATTAGTTGCCAGTGGTCAATCATTTTAGGCCATGACAGACTATGTCCATATAGTGAAGGACTTACATTGCCATGATCAGGGGGCCAAAGATAAGAGGCCTCGATACTAGGACATCTATAGTGGTTCCCGTCACAGTGGTATAGGTTTAGGCAAATTGGGATGAGGTTATCAGCCACAGCAGCACCAGGGTCAGTCTAGTCAATCGGTTCAGGTTTCACTTTAAGATTCGCTTTGGTCTTCTGGTAGTTCTTAGTTTTAGCAGGGTTAGAGTAACCAGTAGGGTTACGGTGGTCAGACTCCAAGAGGTACATCTTCTGGGGCATCAGGCCATGGTGGCCACTTGGGTGCAGCTAGTTCATCCAGGCAGGGTGGCCCATCAGGGGCCTTGTTATGAGTGCACAATTTTTGGGCAGTATGCTAGAGATTTCCCCAGGGGGTACAGTTTATCCGGATCAGCCTATTGGTGTGGTTCACCTACCGGCTAGAGGAGGTGGTGGTCAGGCTAGAAGTAGTGCCTAGCATGGCAAGATAGGTGGTGGGGATGGCAGTTGATCAGGTGGTGGTTGTTGTCAGTTTTATATGGTCCCTAGGAGACCAAAGGAAGAGGCCTCAGATGCTGTGATCACTGGTATAATTTCTATATTCCGTCAGTCAACTTTGGCTTTATTTGATCCTGGATTTACTTTCTTGTATGTTTTTGCCTATTATTTGCCTTGTTAGGGTTGTCTACTGAGCCATTATCTATGCATGTATCTATTTTGACCCCAATAAGAGATTCTTTAGTAGTGGATCGGATTATGAGGTCCTGTATGATTTCTGTTAGAGATATTGATATTTAGGGTGATTTGATGATTCTTGATATGTTAGACTTTGATGTGATTCTGGGCATAGACTGGTTATCCCCTCACCATGTGGTTTTGGATTGCTATGCCATGCTCGTTACCATAGCAGTGCCTGGTGTATCCCTGGTTTTATGGAAGGGTTTTGTGAGCCGCGCACCATCTGGGATCATCTCTTGTCTTCAAGCTAGGAAGTTGATATCTCATAGGTTTTTGGCTTATCTAGCATATGTCTGAATGCTAGTGCCGACCATTCTTCCCCTGAGTCAGTTCGTGTGGTTGGAGATTTCGTAGATGTGTTCCCTCCTGACTGGCCAGGCCTTCCACTTGAGAGAGATATTGATTTTTCTATTGAGTTTGAGCCGGGTACCAGGCCCATTTCTATTTCTCCTTACCGTATGGCTCCAGCTGAGTTGAGCGAGCTTAAGGAGCAGCTCTAGGACTTATTAGCTAAGGGTTTCATTAGGCCGAGTGTATCGCCTTGGGGTGCCCTAGTTCTGTTTGTGAAGAAGAAAAATGGTTCGATGCAGATGTGTATTAATTATAGGTATCTGAATAAGCTAACTGTGAAGAATAGGTATCTGATGTCGCGCATAGATGACTTGTTTGATCAGCTATAGGGTTCATCTGTGTTTTCAAAGATAGATTTGAGGTCAGGCTACCACAAGTTGAGGATTAGGTTAGAGGATATCCCTAATACATCATTCAGGACACGTTATGGCCACTATGAGTTCCTGGTGATGTCTTTTGGTTTGAGTAATGCCCCCGCAACTTTTATTAACTTGATGCACAGGGTGCTTAGCCCGTACTTGGACTCATTTATTATAGTTTTCATATATGATATCCTGATATACTCGAGGAGTAGAGATGAGCATGAGCAACACTTGAGGGTTATACTCCAGACTTTGAGAGATCATCATATTTATGCCAAATTCTCAAAGTGCGAGCTTTGGCTTGAGTAAGTTGCATTCCTAGGTCACGTGGTGTCTAAGGATGGGATCAGAGTAGACCGGGTAAGATTTTAGCCATCCGTGATTGGCCTAGACCTATTACTCCTACCAAGGTTTGCAGCTTTCTTAGGTTAGCAGGATACTACAGAAGGTTCATCGAGGGGTTTTCTTCCATTGCAGCACCTTTGACTGGGCTGACTAGGACAAATATCTCATTTCAGTGGTCAGATCAGTGCGAGGATAGCTTTCAGAGGCTTAAGGCTTTATTGACTTCCGCTCTAGTGTTGACTTTGCCAGTAGAGGGTCAGAGCTTCTCGGTATATTATGATTCTTTAGGGGTTGGTCTTGTTGTGTATTGGTGCAGCAGGGTCATATGATAGCATATGCATCGAGGCAGTTAAAGGTTCACGAGCGCAACTACCCATTCATGACTTGGAGTTGGCAGTGGTAGTCTTCGCGCTCAAAATTTGGATGCACTACTTGTATAGAATTCACTGTATGATCTTCACTGATCACCATAGTCTTCAGTACATCACGAGTCAGCGAGAGATGAACTCGAGGAAGTGGAGATGGATCAAGCTACTGAAGGACACTTCACCATTCTGTATCATCTGGGCAAGGCAAATGTTGTAGCAGATGCCTTGAGTCGGAAGATGGTGAGTATGGGAAGTGTAGCTTCACTTTTAATTTTAGAGTGACCATCGGCCTTAAACATCCAGTCCTTGTCTAATCATCTGGTTAGGCTAGACTTGTTGGATCCTAGCAAAGTTCTTGCAAATGTTGAAGTTTGATCTACCTTGGTTGATCAGATTCAGAGCCGTCTATTTGAGGATTAGCGATTGTGCGACCTTTGTGATCAGGTTGTTCAAGGTGAGGCCACCCGAGCTACTCTAGATTCAAATGGTGTTCTGAGGTTTGATAGTCGCCTTTGTGTTATGAGAGTTGGTGATTTGATTTAGTTGATTCTTCAGGAGGCACATCGTTCTACATATTCTATCCATCCTGGCGAATCCAAGATGTAGAGAGATTTGAGATAGCTTTACTAGTGGAGTGGTATGAAGCGGGACGTGGTAGAGTTTGTATCTCAGTGCTTGAACTATCAAAAGGTGAAGTTAGAGCACATGAGGCCTAGTGGATTGATGCAGCGACTTCCTATTCCTAAGTGGAAGTAGGAAGGGATCATTATAGACTTCATTGTTTGATGGCCATGCACTTTTTAGGGGTTCGACTCCATTTGGGTGATTGTTGATCGGTTGACTAAGTCAGTGCACTTCTTTCCAGTTCAGACTACTTACAATGCATAGAGGTTAGATCAGATTTATCTTTATGAGATTGTTCAGTTGCATGGGACCCCAGCTTCTATCATTTTAGACCGCGGTACTCAGTTCACATCTCAATTATGGAGGGATTGATAAGTCGGTAATCTACAAACTTATTAAGCCTTTATCCATGAAATATTGCTATGTTTTGAATAAATTTAGAGGTTATTATGGCCTTTATTGATGTCTATGCAGGTAATTGTGATCAAATATGGAAAATAAGGAAATGGAACCAAAAAAAGCTTAAATGGAGTGAAGTGTGAAGTGATAAAAAAAGATGAAGATTATTCCTTGAGATGCAGCACTTGTGCGACATGCACAAGCCTTGGTGTGTTCCGCACCTCTCACTACATGGAGCCTTGCATCGACAAAAGAATCTGCTACGAGGTGCGGTCATTGTGTGATGCGCATAACTCATGGTGTGAACCGCACCTCCTTCGCATGACATCTCCAAAGTCAACTGAAGTCACTGGTTTAACTTATGAGGGTGTGCTATGTGCACATCATGTTGTGTGAACCACACGTCATGCCACACACCACTCGAAGGGTATTTTTGTCCAAAAATTAGATGATGTTTTGGGAAAGTATTAAACTCATTTTAGGCACAATTGTAAAGAGAATTCTTTAGCTCTGAATACTTTTGAGTAATTTGAGCTTTGAGAACAAGTTTCCTCTCTAAGAAGATGAAGAGTGTTTCAATCCATTCTCTCTTCCAATTCTTAGTTCACCATTTGTGTACAAAGCTGAGCTTAGACATTGAAATTACACTTGAATAAAGAGGAATTTTACTTACCCACTTGGTATATATCTCCTTCTTTTAGAATGAGTAGCTAATTTCATTGTCTAGGGATGTGTTGATAATGGGTGCTTGACAAATGGGTGTGGGTGTGATACTAGCATGGATAGAATGGTTGACACGAGCATGGATGGCATAGATAACACATATGATGTTCATGCAAAGGGAAGCTTATGAGTCCGTGGGAGTGATGTGGATGAAGAAAAGAGGCCATTTGTGCAAGTGGCTAGGCTTTAAATTCAAGAATCCATAAAGAAGACAACCAAACAAGGCCCTTGCTTCATTAAGGGCAATATTGTAAAAAGTCAATGTCTTCTTATTTCCTTAGTATAAGTAGTCGCTTTTCTTTATTTTGAAGACTAGTTTTTAATGAATATTGAATATTGAGCTTTGAAGCTTGGTTGAATTGTTTGGGATACCTTTTTGGCCGAAGCGAGACTCCTTTGTTACTCAAAAAGGGTATCATGTTAATAAAAGGGTGCAAGTACCTATTTCACTTGGGAAATATCAAGAGGAGGTTTGGTGTGATATAGCTCCCATGGATACTTGTCACATATGTTTGGGAAATCCTTGGTTCCAAAGTCATAGGATTCCACATGCACAAGATTGGTACAAGTATATCATGGATCGCAAAGGGGAACTTCTCTTTCCACTAATATTTCCTAGAGAAGAAAACACATCAACTCCTTATGCACCAAAATGGAAGCTTGAAGTGAAGGGATCATCTAACCCTTCGCAAGGGATACTTGGCACTTGTCCTAACTCCAATGAAATTGAGAGACAAAAGATTGAGAGGAGTAAGGGTATGATAAGTGACAACTCTAGAGTGAAAAAAGGAGAGCTTGTGTGGAGTGATGTGAGAGGGTTGTCACAACCTTATCTTAACTCATGTAACATTTTTTGTTTCTCTAGTTGTCTTGATACTTGTGCAGGTATTCTTGAAAGCGAACCTATTGTGGAACCTCAAAATGTGGAGCATCATAAAGTGGTTGAAAGCTTCCAAAGAGAGCAATTGTACTCAAATATTGATAACCAAGGTGAAGGCAATTCTTCCTATGAGCTACAAGGTAACAAAGCTAACTCTTGCACTTTATTAAACTTGATGGATTGGTGTGGCTAATAGCCAATTGAGTGTGAGTGATAGTTTATCTTTGTATGATCTTAATGAGTCTTTACCATGTGGTGAGCTTAATAGCTCTTTCTTGTGTGTTGCAAATTGTGGTGATCAACTTTCTTGTGATACTTGTCCATTAAATGAGGAATTTTGTGATGTGCTAAATGAACCTCAATTTAGTGATGATGTTGATGTAGTTGATCATGTGAATAGTCATGTAGGTTCCTTGCTTCTAGATAATGATTCCTTGATTAGTGATTCCATTACTTGTGCCTCTCAAAGAACTCATGTGATGGAATATGTTGTTAAGGATAATATCTTATTTGATGATGACATGACTATTAAAAGTGTGCATAGTGGTAGCTCTTATAATGTTGAAAGTGTAGCTACTCTTGGAGGCTACAAGTTATTTGGTAATCCACTATGGGATGATGACACCTTTCCTGAGGAAGGAACTTCCTTCTTGAGGGACTGTGGACCTCTTACTTGTGAGGTGAAGCTTGGTCAAGATGACAAGCAAGATGTGGGTGAAGATTGTACTATCTACCCACTTGAAGACATCGGCCCATCACTTTTCAAAAGGGATGATCCTTGGGATAAAGCTAACACTGATTTGTTTGGTGGTTTGAAAAACCCAACTAGTGATTACCCTTATGAAATTGATGATAATTGTGATCCTTTGTATGACACCCCACCTTTGTTTGTTAAATATGAAGATGAGTTAGTTAATTCATGCAATGGCTCGAATTCTAATCTCTTTGGTCTTAATGGTGGTGTGGGTCAAATTGGGGATAGCAACTTGAGGAAGGAATGTGACTTTTTCCTACAAAGTATCTTGTCTTCTTCATGTGTCCCAACATGTGTTGATGTGCTTGATAAGATTCATGAACCAAATTGTGATCTTGCATGTGAGGGCACCTTGAAGAGGATTGACAATCTTGACACCTTTCTTTACTACCTCTTTGCATATGATGTCTATGTTTGTATTAAATTTGTTTTCTATAGAGGTAGGGGTTCCTTTAATTTGTCCAATTATCTTTGTGACCATGATATGTGGGTCTTTTACTTCTTTCACCCCAATGAACCCTTATGGGTGATTGCACCACTTTTGGTGTGGCCTTCTTGCGAGACAATGAAACAATTGTGTCTTATGGCTCCAAAGTTAAATATGATACCATCTTTTGGAATTCTTGATGCCACGAAGACCTTTGTATTTGCCTTTTCTCTTGATGTTTATCATAATCAAAACCTTTGCACCTTGTATGATGAGTTGCTTTTATTGGAAGCAAAGGATATTTGGTTGTACCTCAAATTTGTGCCTCCTTGGCATGATGATATTATTGATAACCCTTGTACTAACACCCTCATGCTTTGAGGATGTTTTGGTTGTTGTCCTTCTCATATGTTTTAAGGTTTGGATTCGAGGACGAATCATTTTCAAGAAGGAGAGGATGATACTAGCATGGATAGCATGGTTGACACGAGCACGGATGGCATAGATAACACATACGATGTTCATGCAAAGGGAAGCTTATGAGTCCGTGGGAGTGATGTGGATGAAGAAAAGAGGCCATTTGTGCAAGTGGCTAGGCTTTAAATTCAAGAATCCATAAAGAAGACAACCAAACAAGGCCCTTGCTTCATTTAGGGCAATATTGTAAAAAGTCAATGTCTTCTTATTTCCTTAGTATAAGTAGTAGCTTTTCTTTATTTTGAAGACTAGTTTTTGATGAATGTTGAATATTGAGCTTTGAAGCTTGTAGTTTCTAGGTGAAGCCTAGCATTAGTTGGTAATTTTAGTAGTATGGATCTTGGAATTGTTGGTGAACTTCTTGGTTTGGTTAATCGAAGGTTGCTCATTTGTGGTTTCTTGAGTTCCTTTGATTTTTCTGAAACTAGGGTTTGTGTTTGAATTATTGAATTCAATTGGGAGGTGAGGGTATCAAGTCCCTTGTTGCCCATAAATTCAAGAGTTTGAATATTAACTCACATATCCTTCTTTTGTTTTCTTTCCTTCTTGTTCTTCCCTCTTTGTCCGTTATTAGGGTGTTGCTAATTCTCGCATATAATTTTTTATTTGATATGGGTCTAGTAGTTTCACTAAGTTTTAATCCTAAAATTTGTGGTTGCAAACATTTATTTTCCTTACTTGGTTATGTTGTTGCTTGAAGAGAATTCCATAGCTTCAGATGTAAAATTACTAGTGGGAATTTGGACTTCCATTTAGATTGAGGCTAGAAATAGCTCATATCGACAGAATCACCTATTTAAGGGTCTAAGCTAGAAATAGTATGACCTCCCAAAGCTTTAGCTTGGTTGTTTGTTGTTAATCCGATAGTGCTTTAATCAAGATTGTCGGATATATGGTTGTTGATCGAGAGATGAACAACCATACCCATAACAAAGGCTACCTATGTGAGTGAGCGAGAATTTGCGTGAATAGGCAATCACTCTATCCCACACTAGAGCACTATTTGACGCACATCCCTCGTTGTCTACTCTCATTTGTACACTCATTTTACTTTACCATCTTGCTTGAATTGGATTTTTGTGATAGAATTCCCAATTCCCCCTAATCTTTACTTTTTTGTATTTAAACACTTACTCTCTTAGTAAAATTATTTTTATACAATCATCATTGTGCTATCTACAAGTCTCTATGGGTACGATCCTGACATCCATTGGGTACTTATAAATTTTTTGCTTGACAATTGCTGATACCTCCTCACTGGAGAGTACGTTTGAGCATTTATCAAAAATGGTGTCGTTGCCGGGGTCTTGATTTGATAGCTATTTTTTTATTGTAGATTTGAAATCACTTTGATAGTACTTGTTTCTTTTACTTTTGTTTGTTGTTTGTGCTGTGATTGAGCAGGCTAGCCTATGAGTGAGGCTTACGATAACGAGAGCATTGAAGGCTTCATGGATGCAAATGTTGTTGAGCCTGTGTTGCAAGGAGGTACCCCTCACGGTGGGAAATGTTATCTTTCACGTTACTAGCACCATGCTCCACTTGGTCTAAATAAAGGGCATGTTGGTGAGCAGCACATGAAGATGCCAACTGGCATATCTACAATTTTGTGGAGATTTTCCGACCATTCATATTTCAAAATATCTCCCAAGAATCCATATGATTACGGCTATTCCCATTTTCCTTGATGGGGGAAGCCACGACGTGGTTAGAAGAATTGCCGGATGAATCTATCACATCTTTGACCGAGTTGGTTGAGGCATTTACATCGAGATTCTTTCCTCTATCTTGAATGATGCATATAAGAGACGAGATTACCAACTTAGGAAACTCTCGGATGAGCCTCTACATGTGGTTTTGTTAAGGTTCAAAAAGAAGCTTGTCTTGTGTACGAAGCAAGAGTTATCGAACAATGTATTGCTCCAAATATTCTATCAATCATGGAACTCTATGAATAAATCAGTGGCTAACAACCTTGGAGGTGGCACCTTCATGAACTTAGAGTTTCCTATTGCCTCGACTTTATTAGAGCAAATAACCAAGACCAACCAAGAATGGCATACAAGAGAAGCAGATGTGCCAACTTTGGGAGCGCTCTCATCCATCTTGACCAATGAATTGAGAAAAAGGGATGAGGAGCAAGATGAGACAATGGCAAAAATGATGACACAAATTGATTTGATGGCCAAGCATGTAATGGGAGCTGGTGGTGCTAAGGCGGTGAATGCTATGAGTACATCAGAAATTAAAGCAAGTGATGATGAGCTGATGACAGTTGTCGATGGTAAGTTGTGCTTTGTGTCGGTGGGTTCTCATCCCGGGTATTATCGCCTGAGGGAAGAGAACCAAGGTTGGATCAGAGAAGAAAAGGGATGACAATTAGGGAGATAGAGATAATGATGGTGATCGATTCAATCACCAAAGCTCAAACCCTTATATGCTTCTAAACAGAGCAGATTCTCTCTACCAACCAGCCACAAGCAACCCCAGTAATTCCAAACTCGAGGACATGTTGTCCTTGGTTCTCAAAAAGGTGGATACAACCAATACCGGAGTGAGTGAGCTAAAAAGTGAGGTTTCAACACTTCATCAAACTGTGAGCTCTCACTCAGCCTCGATCAAGCATCTTGAGGCCCAAATGAACCACCTCTCGACCTAAATGAACCCCAGGATGAAAGGGACGTTTCTTGGTGATACCATCACCATTCCAAAGAATGAATAATTGAGGTACGATCATCAAGCCGTGACGTTAAATCAAGCACTGCTTGCGAGGTAACCCAAGTTTCTTTCCTTTGTTTTTGGTTATCTTTTGTTATTTTTGGTATGTTTTTAGGGAATGCATGGAGTAGAAAAAAATAGACAAGTGAAAACATGGCAAAAATGGGTTGTGTGGAGGACCGTGCGGACCATACAAACCATTCTGCGTGTCGCATTGCTCATGCACGTCAAACAGAAGGCCTAGGAAAAATGGAACTATTGGAGGCAATGTGCGCTAAGCCATGCGGACTGCACGAGCCCAAGTGTGTGTCGCACTTCCATCGCATGGCAAAACAGAAACTTGGGCAAACACAGGGGAGAAAAAAGGCGATGTGCGAATGACATGCAGTCCGCATAAGGGCTCGTGCAAATCGCATGTTGTGTCACAGTAAAGGTAAATAAGAATTTTTAATTGACCTAACCCGTTGACCGACCCAATCCGGAGATGACCCGGATTCTGCCACATTCACCATCTTCACCATATTATCTCTCCAACTCTCAAAATTCTCTCTAAAAACCTCCCACAAATCCCTCTACCTCTCCCAAAATCTTCTTCTTCTCCCCCACAATCACCACCGCTGCTCCTCCATGTTGCCACTGTTGTCTCTTCGGGCGAGTTGATCGGGCCACCATTGTTGCTTCCTACAAGCTCTAATTTTTACTTCTCTCTACCAAATCATCACTTGTGGTAAGTTCCCCAACATTAAATACTTGTTTTTATAAAGGTTGGGAACTCATATAGTGAAGCATGCTAAATAGAATTGCCATGTTTATTTTGGGTGAGATCGAAAAAATTTGGGTCCCCAATTTTGAATTGTATTATGAATTTTGCTTAGTGTCAACTTGGTAGAACTTGAATTGTGTTAATTCATGTTGATTGGTAGTGATTTTAGCCTTAAAATCTATGTTTGGGGTGAAGTCTGAGTAACCCACTTATGATTGATGCATGATTTGGCCCGATGATAGATTGAGTGACGTGGTTCTTAAGGGCAACTCGTCAATTGTCATAAGGTTTTACCAAAAATTGATTGTTGGGGCTGAATTTTTCTACTTGTATGCCCATGATTCATTGTAGATGATTGTCTTTGGGTGTATGATTTTGTGCGGAAAAGGTTTAATTATGGCTAAACTTGTTGGTGCCCATTGTTGCAAGTGAGGGCTCGATGTTCCCAATGATAGATGTGGTAACGTCCATCTTAAGGAAAGTTGTTAAGTACTTTTCTTGCTTGTTGGACTTGTCAATGAAAATCGGGGAAAGTCTGAGTACCTGGATGTTTATGGTCATGATACCCCTTTGCCCCTTTGTTTATATTATTGGTTGGTTTCTAGGTGCCAAGTGCCTAAGCACATCTTGCTCTATGGATCACATACGTAACTCACAAGAACACAAGGAACCAAAAATTCGAATTGTGCCTTTGTGCATTTCGCATGTGATGCATAGATCTTGATGTGCGGGTCACACAAGGCATCGCACTACATCTTAAAAGAAAAAAAGGGTCAGTTCACTGCTTCAAGGGGTGAAGCTTAGTGCGATGTGCACTTAGGTTGGTGCAGTCCGCACCAGCTTCGCACCTCGTATGGAAAACTCCTATAGGGTTTTGTTAGCTAGTGTGGAGGCACATGCGATGCACACTCCCTCTGGTGTGGTTTGCATCTGGCTCGCACAAGCCAGCAGTTCCCTACTTTGTTGCATTCCATCCTTTTTAGCTTGTTAACTTATTATTAGGCTTTGTTTTTGTTGTTGGCTCACAATGCAGAATATGTCTTCAAGCAGGGGCAATGCCGAAAGGAGTTCACGAAGGCCAACAACTCCCTTCTCCTCCAATCCAGCCTCAAAGGGGAAGAAGAAAGCCTCATCTTTCCATACTCAAGTCTCCGAGGAGGAGAGAGTTTGATTTGGAGTAGAAGGGATGAGGGTCATTTATGATCGTGATATGGGTAGGACCTTCAACCCAGAGCAAAGCTTTAACCTAGATGCAGTAGGGGATAACCTACCTAACATCCCAACTCAGTTTGCCAGTCGTCAGTGGCAGCCATTTCAAGAGGCTCCCAAGAACTACTACAAGGATTTAGTCAGGGACTTCTTTGCCTCATATCAGGTCACACGAGATTCTAAGGGATACAAAAGGGTTGTGAAAAATTCCCCGCATTGGAGTCAGTCATTATTCGAGAAAAGTAAATCAGGATCACTCCGGGTGCTATTAATGCTATCTATTGGAGCACTCCCATTGAACCAACCCCTAAGCTTATAGCTAAGCTACTTCTCAAGTGCAAACCTCTCAGATGGGCTGCTCCTATCATTGCTCCTGATGAACCTCTCTAGGCTACTATAGGGGGTGAAATCCCACGCCTGTCTTTGTACTTTGAGGCGCGCCTTAGGTATGATTTTGTTCTCTCCCGCTTCATGCCTTCTTAGAACGATTAAAAGGTCACACATGATGGGGCCATTCTGGAGTCAATGTATTATCAACAGCTATTGGGACCAACTGGTGATGTACCATGGACCACCAAAACTTTCCCACCATACTCAATGATGCCTTTGTGATGCACAAGGTCTTTGCTGGTAACCACAGTGGGTTTCCATCAGTAATAACCTATGCAAGCCACCCAAGAGGCATTTTCTTAATTCTGTGCTGCTCCAATTAGGCATCTCGATCTGGTTGAGTGATCGATGCTATAGTTGGTGATGCACCTACTTGGTCCTTTTAGCTTAAGTAGGTGATGCACCTACTTGTCACCTACTAGCTTCATTAAGTCAAGCAAGCACCTCACTTATTTTATTCCATTTTCCAAATCGTAATCCCTTTACTTTAACTTAACACTTCACTTAAACTTTTAGCTCGAATACCACCTTACTAACTCGAGTTTAAATACCTTTGTCGACATTCACTTAGTCTTATACTGCTGAAAAGTTCAGGGCATTACAGCGTCGCACCACGCTTTGCCCCTCGAAGCAGTGACTGGATTCCTTTTTCAACATGGTGTGATGCCTTGTGCGACCCTCACATCAATATCTATACATCACATGCGAAACGCACAAAGGCACAATTGGAATTTTTGGTTCCTTGTGTTCTTGTAAATTATGCATGTGATCTGTAGAGTAAGATGTACTTAGGCACTTGGCACCATGCAACAAACCAACGATATTTAAACAAAGGGTACAAGGGATATCATGACCATAAACTTCCGAGTACTCAGACTTCCCCGAATTTCCATTGACAAAAAACAACAAGCAAGAAAAGAACTTAACGACTTCCCTTAAGATGGACATTACTCTGTCTATCATCGGGAACATCAAGCTCTCACTTGCAATAATGGGCACCAACAAATTTAGCAACAATTAACCCCTTCCTGCACAATATTATACACCCAAACATACTATTCAACAAAGAACTATGGGCATACAAGTAGCAAGATTCAGCCCCACAATCAATTTTCAGCAAAACCTTATACAAACGACAATTTGCCCTTAAGAACAACGTCACCTAATCTATCATTGGGCCAACCCATTCGTCAATCACAAGTGGGTTACTCAGACTTCACCACAAACTCAGATTTTAAGGCTAAAAATCACTACCAATCAACATGCATTAACAAAATTCAGGTTCTACCAAGTTGACAATAAGCAAAATTATCAATACAACTCAAAATTGGGGACCCAAAATTTTCGAATCTCACCCAAAATCAACATGGCAATTCTATTAAGCATGCTTCACAATATGAGTTTCCAACCTTCATAAAAACAAGTATTTAACATCGGGGAACTTATCACAAGTGAAGATTAGGCAGAGAGAAGTGAAAATTAATGCTTTTTGGAGTGCAATAATGGTGACCCAATTGACTTGCCCGGAGAGACGACTGGCGGCGATGGTGGTGGAGCGGTGGAGATGATTGGGTGAGAAGAGAAGAAGATTTTGGGAGAAGTAGGAGGATTTATGGAAGGTTTTGGAGAGAAAATATGGTGAAGGTGATGAAAGAGGCAGAATATAAAGAGAAAAGAAGAAGAAAAGTTAAGCCAGGTTGGGTCGGTCAATAGGTTAGGTCAATTAAAATTCAATTTTACCTTTGGTACACTTCGACATGAGATTCGCACCAGCCTTAGTGCAGACCACATGGCTTGTCGCACATCACCTTTTTTCTTCCCTAGTTTTCCCAGGCATCTGGTTTGCCATACGATAGAGGAGCTGCACTTGGGCTCATGCAGTCTACATGGCCTGGTGCACATCGCCTCTTATATTTTAATTTTCTCCCAGTCCTTCTATTTTAGTGTGCGGTGAGCCGTGCGACATGCACAATGGCTCATGCGGTCTGTACGGTCTGCCGCATAGACTATTTTTGTCCTTTTCTTCACTTGTCCATTTTTCTACTCCATGCATTCCCTACACACACATCAAAAGCAATAAAAGATAACCAAAAACAAAGTAAAGAAACTTGGGTTGCCTCCCAAGCAGCGCTTGATTTAATGTCGCGGCTCGATGATACTACCTCAAAGCAGTCATTCTTTGGATTGGTGATGGTATCACTGGGTAGTGTCCCCTTTATCCTGGAGTTCATTTGGCTTGAGAGGTGGTTCATTTGGGCCTCAAGATGCTTGATCGAGGCTGAGTGAGAGCTCATAGTTTGATAAAGTGTTGAAACTTCACTCTTTAGCTCACTCACTCCAGTATTTATCGTATCTACCTTCTTATGAACCAAGGACAACATGTCCTCAAGTTTGGAATGACCAGGGTTGCTTGTGTCTGGTTGGTAGAGAGAGTCCGCTTTGTTTGGAGGTATATAGGGATTTGAACTCCGGTGATTGAAGCGATCACCATCTTTGTCTCTATCCTGCCAATTTCTGTCCCTCTCTTTATCTCGTATCCAACCTTGGTTCTCTTCCCTTAGGCGATAATACTCGGGACGAGAACCCACCAACATATAACACAGCTTACCATCGACAACTATCATCAACTCATCATCACTTGCTTTAATTTCTGATGTACTCACAGCATTCACAGCTTTCGCACCACCTACTCCCATTACATGCTTGGCCATCAAGTCAATTTGAGTCATCATCTTGGTCATTGTCTCATCTCGCTCCTCATCCCTTTTTCTCATTTCATTAGTCAAGATGGATGAGGGTGCCCCTGAAGTTGACACATCTGCTTCTCTCGTATGCCAAGCTTGGTTGGTCTTTGTCATTCACTCCAACAAAGTCGAGGCAATGGAAAACTCTAATTCCATGAAGGTGCCACCTCCAAGGTTGTTAGCCATTGACTTATTCATGGAGTTTAATGACCGATAGAAGCCTTGGAGCAATACATTGTTCAACAACTCATGGTTCAGACACAAGAGAAGCTTTTTTTTTAACCTTAACCAAACCTCATGTAGAGGCTCCTCCGGGAGTTGCCTAAAGTTTGTAATCTCATCCCTTAGCTGCATTATGCGAGATGGAGGGAAGAATCTCGAAGTGAATGCCTCAACCAACTCGTCCCAAGATGTTATGGACCCGTCCGGCAATTCTTCCAACCACGCCATTGCTTCCCCCGTCAAAGAAAAGGGGAATAGGTGCAATCGGATAGATTCTTGGGAGATGTTTTGAATAATGTATGGTTGGCAAATCTCCACAAAATTCTGAATATGCCGGTTGGCGTCTTCATATGCTAATCCACCAAAAAGGCCCTTCATTTGGATCAAGTGGAGCATGGTTCTAGTAACATGAAAGACAGAATTTCCCATCATGGGGGGTAGGTGGATTGCACCCACACCTCCTTGCACCACAAGCTTAGCCTCATCGGCATCCATCAAGCCGTCAATGCTCTCGTTATCGTTGGGCATGCTCATAACCTAACATACTTAATCACAACATAAACAACAAACAAAAGTAAAAGAAACAAGCACTCTCTAAGTGATTTCAAATCTACAATCAAAAATAGCTATCAACTCAATCCCCGGCAATGGCACCATTTTTTATAAACGCTCAAACGTACTCTCCCATGAGGAGGTATCGGCGATTGTTAAGCAAAACATATTATAAGTAACCAATGGATGTCGGGGTCGTACCCACAGATACTTGTAGATATCACAATGATGAATGTATGGAAACGACTTCACTAGGAGAGTAAATGTTTAAAAATAAGAAAGAAAAGGATTGGGGGAATTGGGAATTTTGTCACAAAAGTTTAATTCGTAGCAATGCAAGAAAGTAAAACGGGTGTACCAACTTGAGTAGATGATTATGGATGTGTAACCAATGGGGATTTAATATGGGATAGGGTAATTGCTTATTTATACTTATTCTCGCTCATTGACATAGGTAGCCTTGGTCATGGGTATTGATTGTTTATCTCTCGATCAACAACCATATATCCGATAATCCCAGTTAGAGCACTATTGGTTAAATCATCAAACAACCAAGATCAAGCTTGGGGAGGTCACACTATCTCTAGCTTAGGCCCTTAAATGGGTGATTCCGTCAATATGAGCTATTTCTAGCCTCAAATATGAATGGAGTCCCAAGTTCCCACTAGTAATTTCACATCTGAAACTGTGAAATTCTCTTTCAAGCAACAACATAGTCAAGTAATGAAATAAATATTTGCAACTACCAATTTTAGGATTACACCTTGGTGAAAATACTAGACCCATGTTAAATAAAAAATTATAAGAGAGAATTAACAATACCCACACCCATTTGTCAAGCACCCATTATCAACACATCCCTAGACAATTGAAATTAGCTACTCATAATAAAGGAAAGAGATATACCAAATGGGTAAGTCAAATTCCTCTTCATTCAAGTGTAGTTTCAAGTTCTAAGCTCAATTTGAGTACACAAATGGTTAACCAAGATTTAGAAGAGAGAATGGATTGAACCTTCTTCTTCTTGGAGAGGAAAACTTGTTCTCAAAGCTAAAAATTACTTGCAAATATTCAGAGCTGAAGTATCTCTTTACAATTGTGCAAAAATTGGCTTTTTATACTTTCCCAAAATGTCATTAATTTTCTTGATAAAATTGCCCTTCGGGTGGCGTGCAACATGATATGTGGTTTGCATGTCATGATGTGCACGTCGCATAACATATTCAGTTGTACCAATGACTTCAGCTAATATTGGAGGCTTCGTACGAAGGAGGTGCAGTTTGCACCATGAGTTGTGCGCGTTGCACAACGACCGCACCCCTTAGCAGATTCTTCAGTGACTTTTGTGGCTCTATGTGGTGCAGGTGCATTCTGCACCACAACTTGTTCATGTTGCACGGGCACCGCATCTTAGGGCAGAATCTCCATCTTTTCCGATCACTTCACACTTCACTCCTTTTATGATCTTTTTGGGACCATTTCCTTGTTTTCCATCATTGATCATAAGTACATGTATAGACATCAATAAGGGCCATAAGAACCTCTAAATTTATTCAAAACAGAGCAATACTTCATGGATAAAGGCTCAATAAGTTGGTAAATTACCGACTTATCAAACTACAAGGGTGATAATATCATCTATAGCAAATACTACAACCATCGGAGGAAGAAAAGGAATCGTACATGAATAAAGCAGTCAAGGTCTGTGGTACCAATTAGGAAACCCAACCCAAGGATGCCTATTAGTACAATTTTATTCTATATATGCGAAGTCTAAGGAGTTTAAACTGTAACCTACCTGTCGTCCAACGACAAGCTGCTGGGATAATGATATCCAAGCCCGGATCGCTCTGAAAAGCCCCGAACGATGATCAAACTATCACAAATATAAATAATATATCAAGATGAGTCCAACGATACTCATAACGCTATAGAAGTAACCGAGTCAAAATTTGAGTCACCGCCGGGCCTGCGGGGCCCACAATCCAAAACCAAAAATGAAAGCGCACAAAGTGATCACCACACTCCAAGCTGTGCATGCTCAGATTTTTTAGAGAGAATTTGGCCAAAGAATTGGCTCAAACCAGCCAGCCCATTATAAGAACAATTGAAGAATCAAATGAGCAAATTCAATGGAAAATAGCTGATAAAACTTACAAATTATGATGAAGGAACAATCACAAGCAAGGAATATGCACCCCAACACCAAGAATTGAAGAAATACAGAGCTTGGATGAGTTTTAAGCTTACAACAATGGAGAATTCGCATTTTGAATGAAAGAGACGAAATGGAAAAACTTATATACTGCCTAGGGGTCCTTCATCACGATCACGAAGGGACTCCCTCGCGGTCACGAGGACAACAGTGGCTAGACCATCGCAGCCGCGAGGACTAGCCACGCGGCCACAAAGAACAAAGGGGGAGAGGCTTCATCGTGATCTCAATAGGCGATCATGCGATCATGAAGAAAAAAGAACCAGGTGCTTCATCGTGGTCACAAGGGAGGAGGCTCGCGATCGTGATTAAGGTCTAAGACCTGCACTTGCAACAGCAAAATTTGCAACTTTTTGGAAACTTAATGGGGCATTCCGGGTATAATCAGAAATTGATACTCAAAAACCAATATTGCTAACAAAGTGGAAACGACGTTCCAGACTCAACGGAATTGACAAAATTTCCATACGAGGTTGTTTCGGAGAAATGTTGACCCAAGTCAACACTAACCAATAAGCAACTGAACATTTGAAATGATCCTGGGAGACCCGGGACCCGAACCAACCATCTACCTAACCCAAACTTAACATTCCAAGCTGATGGAATCGTCAAATTTTGAATCTGACACTACGATCATTGAAAGTTGACCAAAGTTACATTTCCAACTCCAAATGGCCTGAAAATAGAAAAAGCAACACAAAACCCACACCAGAAGTTCTCAGGCCTCATCTTAAGGTCTAACTAGACCAAACTCAATGCTTCAAAGCTAACAGAACTATCAAAATTCTATTTCGAGCACATTATCTAAGAATATTGACTAAAGTCAATGATATTCTAAGTTAAGGCTCTAAAATAGGCAAACGGCCAAAACAACTAAATGAACGACCAGGGCACCGAGCTACCGGTCCCAGCAAGCCATAAATGACTTGGGGCTGCTACAGGAAAGCTCTAACAGTACAATGAATGCATAAATGCAAAGATGAGCAGAAGGGTCATCACAACAGCTCATCTCGCTTGGACATAAACATATGTCTAGGGGACCGATGAAAGATCTTCACTATAATTGTTCAGCGACCAAGCAATATTATAACTTTGGTATGGAGTTCCTAAGATTCTTTTGCAACATTTGACAATTTTCCTTCTTTTAGATAGCCAATATACTGGTTTCTCCAGTCCCATGTTAAACCTGTGCAATTTATCTCATCATGGCTAACATCACAAGCTAAGTTGAGTAATTGACTTACTTTTTTTGGAGTTATTTGCTCCTATGTTCGACAAAGTCCTTAAGTTTTCCAAATCATCTGCTTCTATGTTTTGTGCACATGGTATATGGGTCACCATCCATTCCTTGAAATGACTTAGGGCGACAAGTGCCTTATCCAAGTATCATTTTATCCATTCGTCTTTAGCTTTGAATGCGCCATTGATCTGGTTTACTACTAGGAGAGAGACATATCTTGCTTTGAGGGTTTCTGCTCCCAGGTTTTAAGCTAACTCCAGACCTACAATCAATTCCTCATACTTGTCTTTGTTGTTAGTAATGTAAGCAATTTTGATGGCCTATCTGAGGACATCCTCGAAAGGAGTCTTTAAGATAATTCAACTACAGGACATAAAAGTTGTGCATAAAGCTAGCCTAGTATGTACTAGCTATCAAAAAAGGACTTCCCCCAATCATCCAGGAGTCACTGCTGAGCTTGACAATCAACATTCAGCTACTAAAGGTTGGAGAGAGGCTCCTTCTTCTGAGATGTCTAATTCAAAACTACGTACGGTGGATGCTTCATTTGTACATAGAGTCCATATACTAGGTTTGGTGCCTGAGGATTTTATATATTCTTTTTTGACCTCTAGTATAATCTTTTTGCTAAAATCAACTATGAAGTTGGCTAGAACCTGGGACTTTACAGCGGTACATGGTTTGTATGTCAGTTCAGACCCACTAACCTCTATTGCCCATTTGGCCATCTATCTTGATAATTTGGGTTTATGCATGATGTTCCTTAGAGGATATGTAGTTATGAAATTAATGGGATGGCATTGCAAATACGGCCTGAGTTTTTAAGTTGCCATTACCAGTGCCAAATCTAGTTTTTCCAAATGCAGGTATCTAGTTTCCGTACTTGCCAAGGTTCTTCTAACATAGTAAATTTGAAATTGCATACCTTTTTATTCTTGGATCAAGACAACATTGATTGCTACTTCAAACACAGTGAGGTACATAAGTAGATTCTCTCCCTCTTTTGGTTTGGCGAGCAGTGACGGACTTGCTAAATATTTTTTCAAATCCTTTAGTGCCACTTGGCATTCCGAATTCCATTCAAAGCCCTTCTTCTTTTTAGTAGGGAGAAAAACTTGTATCTTCTCTCAAATGATCAAAATATAAACCAGCTCAATGCGGATAATTTCCCTGTGAGTCACTGCACAACATTCACATCATTGAGCATCTCGGGGATCTCTTTGATTCTTTGATTTTTTCTAGGTTGACTTTGATTTCCTGTTGGAAACAATGAAGCCCAAAATTTTGCCTGACCCAATCCAAAGGCACATTTTTCATGAGTCAGCTTCATGTTGTATTCTTAGAGTACCTTGAAGGTTTCTTACAAATGCTGCAAATGGTCCTCCGAATCTAGATAATTGACCAGCATGTCATCTATATATATACTTCCATCGTTCTACCTATTTGTTCTTTGAACATGCCATTACATAATCGTTGATAGGTTACTCCATTATTCTTTAGATCAAAAGGAATTATATTATAGCAATAGGTTCTATATTTGGTGATAAAAAAAGTTTTCTCTTGGTCCTCTAGGTTCATCAATATCTGATTATAATCGGAGTATGCATTGAGAAAACTTAGCATATCATGCCCAGTTGTTGCATCGATCATTTAATCTATGTGTGGTAAAGGGAATGATCTTTTGGGCATGCTTTATTTAAATTTTTAAAATCAATGCACATTCTTAATTTGTTACCTTCTTAGGTACAACCACCATGTTGGCCAACTATTTAAGGTAGTTGACTTCTCTAATGGAGTCGATGTTAAGCAGTTGTGCACCTCTTCTTTTATGAACTTGTTTTTGATTTCTGACATTAGGCATCTTTTCTGCCTCACTGGTGGAAATTTGGGGTCTATGCTCAGCTCGTTAGTTGTGACCTCTAGTGGAATATCTGTCATATCTATGTGCGACCATGAAAAACAATCGAGAATAGCGTTAAGAAAAGTAATTAGTTTAGTCTTGAGTTCAGGAGTTAATTTGGTTTGGTGGTATACCTTCTTTTTTAGCCGATAGGTGAGCAGAAGCACTTGCTCGAGCTCTTACATAGTCGATTTAGTGGCATCTGATTTTTCTAAGACTAAGAAGTTCCTCGAGATCAAGTATACATTGTTGACACCCAATTTTGTCCCACCTTTTTGTCATTTTACTCATTCGAGCGTCTGTTTTCACGAGGCCAAAAACGCTATTTTTTTACTTACTTTTATAAGATTTTGTGTTATTGCATATTATTTGCATTTATTTATTACTATTTTATGATTATTATTATAATTGTTATATTAATCTTCAGTTGCAAATGTCTTATATTTTATTTACTTACTCTTTTGTATTTATCTATTTTTTTTATAAATACTTGAGCAAATATTTTAAAGTTATTATTCGTTTATCGTAAATACTGTTAAATTACTTTTGATTACAAAATATAATCTTTTGTATTACTATATTTAATAATATTTTCTTAGTAATTTAGTATTTTTATATTTTTAGAAGAATTTATTTTAGACTCAAATATATTGAGTCCAAATTATAACTTTAAAGCTTGATCAAATCTTTTTATATCCATAAAGTATTCCTAAATAGTTTTTACATGGAAGAATATATTTTCTCCCTAATAAATTACCCCAAAATGATCTTGATACCTATTTTTACTCCCACGTGACTTTCTCCCAATTCAAAAATAAATTACTCCCATTAGATCAATACTTTCCTTTCTTTGCTCCCTCCCCCAACGTTCTTCTTTTTTTATTCAAATATGGAACCAAGAGCAGATTCTAAAGAGAAACAAAAAGCTCTCTTACGTCTCCGAGGGGTACACAACACACAACTTTCATTTTTCACAAAAGCAGCAACCATAGCTCTCAACCATTTTTTCCATCAACTTTTCTTCCTCCCCAAGGGCTTGGAGAGATTACATGACATACAGAAAATATACACACACAACAGACTATTGGATGGGGGATTTTTCTTCTTCCTCTTCACAATAGCACCTCACAAAGGAGACCTATGGGTGAGATCTCGTTCAAGGTCGTCGACAAAGTCTCCGGATAAAGGTTGTTTCTTTCTCTCTATTCGAGTGTAATGGCTGTCCATTTTAGTTGTTGTACATAATAATATTCTTATCAGTATTAAAGAAGGTTTGATCTATTTAATTCCAACTCTCTTAATCTTTCCTTTAACATCATGTGCTTATTTATGAATGAGTTCTTGTTTTAGTTTAGTTGGATCTATGGGGGTTAGTAATTGATGTGATTAAATATAATCTGAAGCTCTGTAATAGGTGATATGAATTAGTAGTAATCCATATTTAAGCTATGTGACCATATTTTGTTTTGTATGAATTTGAATGTCAAAAATCTCTCTGTTCACGTTAAATATCTAGTCGATCTGTGACTTTTTAGAATTTGAATTATTCACTTGTTTGCTCCAAATTTACTTTTAGTTGAGTCTTAGGTTATAAGAGATGAGTTTTACTCATTAGCTTTTCATGTGTTAGTATAATTTGATGAGTTATATGTTGCTATCCATTAGTTGATTTAAAGATTAGTCCGTTGTTTAAGGTCATAGTACTCATAAATGAGCTATTATCATGATCTAGGTGGAGGTTTATTCAAGACCCGATTAATTAATTAAAAAAGAGCGAGATGAGATACAAATTTATTTCAAAGCTCGTCGTTTAGTAAAGCAGAATAAGAACTGCAAACTCTTATTTTTTCTAAACTCTTTTTTCTACTTATGTTCTTACTTTAATTAAGAGTCTTCGTTACCTTATCGCCTAAATTCCAGTTTGATTAGTTAAACCTTAAGAACATACATACTCTCACCTATTTAAATATTTTTTTACATGTACACTGCAACGGAATGACGTCGCTTGGAGTTCAACCACGGGAGGGGAGGAGTCAACGCGCAAAGTGAAGCTCAAACGAAGTTAGTTGCCCCCAAGTGGGGATCAGATTTTGTAATTTATGGGATCAGTTAGAACACACTATGCTGAAAGGAGAATAATCTAGAGGTATTCTTTATTAATTTGACGCTTGGCCAATAAGGTTAGTCTCTTGGTCTTCACAATCCTTATGTCCCTGAATATGTAGTTCTGTGCGTAGGTTAGCTTTATTTTGTTATTATGTCATCCGAGTGCTTTAAATATTCTGTTTGGAAGCGATCATGTTAGTTCTTTCTGTCTTGATTGTTAATATTGCATGTATTTTTATTTTCTCTATTTGGTGGCCTGCAAAGCATGATTTAATTAATTATACTCATGAACTTGGTATTTTTCCTAATGCGTCATTTGTCAAATTTCGCATGTTTAATCATTTTATTACCTAGATTCCTATTCATTAGATAATAATTTACGCCTAGTTTATTTATTTATTTTATAATAAAAGTTTCTTATGTTTAATCATCTAGTTATTTAAAATCGCATGTGAAGAAATGACTCGTTTAGTTAGTTAATAAGTTAACTATTTATCATATTTTTTAAATTAACGAGTAGAATTATGCTTAATTTATTTACTTGTATTAAAATAAAATTTGTATGCTCATCACATAGTCATTTTATTTTAATAAATTATTTTGACCTTTGTTTATCACGATTTCCCACATAAATAATGAATTCGGCAGTGACCCACATTTGTGGACCTTGAAAGGTGCGTAATACCTTCCTTTTGAGGTAATTTTAACTCTTACCCGATTCTCTGATTGTGCAGACTTTAAAAATAATTTTAATTAGGATGGTGACCTAACGCACCTTAAAATTCTTTAGGTGGCAACTCTTCATTACTCTTTAATTCTAAAAAAAGTTGTCACGTCGAATCCCATTTTTCTCACGAAAAATGAGGCGCGACAGAATGGCGACTCTGCTGGGGATATTTAGGTTCTAACCATTATGGGTTTGTGTTTTATGTGGGATTTCGTGATTTTTTTTTTGTTATCTTTGTACGATATAATTTGTATTTATTTTTAGTCAAAAAAAAATTCAGGATTAATTCTTTTTCCTTTCTCCCTTTATTTGTTTTATTAAATAATTGATTTAGTTCCATGTTTAATATATTTTTTTTAATTATTTTTGTCTATAAAATAGGTTATTTATTTTTCCATGTTTTGACCCTTTTCCTTTTTCGATTTACTTGTTTCTTTAAATAACTTGGTACCATATTAATCTCCTCATTACCTTTATTTGTCTTCCTAAAATATTAATTTGCTTTCATATGTAGCTGTTTTCTTTCATTTATTTTCCTTAAAACTATTTACTTTTTTTCTATATTTCAACCCTGCCTTTTGTGATTTTCATTTTTTTTCCTAATTGATATAGTCTAATGATTAATTATTTTCATGTTGAAATCTTTTTTTTATTTTTTCTAAAATATTCTTGAATCATATCAATCCTTCTCCACTTTCCCTTTATTTGTTTATCTAAATATTTAATTTCTTCTATCATACTCATTTTTTAAATTTTTTATTATTTGTGGTTACAGCTTATGTGACTTATAATTTTATTTCTTGTTTTGATGTTCTTTTATTTCTTTGTTTATTACTTGACTTGCATTTTTGTAAACCATGTTACTGCTTTTTCTAATGTGTTATGTGCTTATTATTCGTATTTAAAATGTCATTATGCTCATATCTTCCTCCACTAGGAATTCCTCTCCTCCTTTTTGAAAATGGTTGCGTGGTTTCACGGTCATTACTATTAAACACCCTCTTAAGAAAAATGTATCATGATTTGATCGATCAGCGGTGCGTCGATGGTCATGAGCTTTTCATTCTCAAGTTGTCTGCTTAAGAAAATCATATCTAGAAAGTCACTCTTGTTCTTTAGACCTTGACCGCATATTCCTTTACTAAGAATTATGCATCTCATCAAGCCTAGAATATCCTGATACCTTTGACGTGTCAAGACTAATCGCGGAATTTATCCTTGATCCTAAGAGATTTATAATCTCGAAAAGGACACAATTAGTCTATTTACATTATTTGAGAGATGAATGTGGCTATCACGTAGACCATCTGCTTCAAATGCCTAATCATACTATCTTATGGCATGTTGATCTTTATTCTGTTCAGCCCTAAATCATACAAATCTTATGGCCTAATCAAATTATCTTCTTTTCTTGAATCATAATTTTCATTTTCTCGTGAAAATCATATATCTTTATATTGGCTTCAATGATATAAACTCACCATTTCTCCAATGAAGCATTTGAATTTCCTCGTGAAATTTCTTGCGTGGGCATAATTTCTTTCTTTAAAAAATAAAATTTGCTCATCTACCTTATTCAATACGCATATTAGTTTATATCCTTCCTTGAAATCCACAAATACTATCATTTCCTTAGTATGCGCCATATTCTAACGTATATATTCTTGAATCATATAGAACCTTCATAACCTGGTCAAATCATTCAGGCACAACACGTTTACTCTTTCACCACCCGAATCTCTCCAAGTCTAAAATTTCAAACTACGTCTGACCTGATTCTTGTTATAACAAGATACGTAGGCAATCCTATATAAGGATGCGGTCGTCCTCTTCCCTTTCTTATCAAAATGTCCTCATAATTAGAAACTTGGGACAAATTTTTATCACTCAAATAATTTTCTCCGTCAATCAAATCAAATAATCTTCTATACCAGTCAAAATCCTCGGCCTATTCCATTTCTTAGCAAATTTTTTGCATGCTGAAATATTGGGGCTATTTTTTCTTTTTCTTCACTCAAATAATCTTCTCCATCAATTAAATCTTCAATTTTCCCTTCCTTTATGTTTTGCTCTCAAAATGCCCTCAGAGTGAAAGATTGAGGAAATTTTTAATCACTCAAATATTCTCCGCAATCTATCAAATTCTTCGATCAATTCAAGCTAAATGTCTCAGAACTTGAATTGGGGCAGATTTTTCGAACCAATCAATTCTTCAAAATCTTAAGTTTTCTTACTCATTCAAAACAAAATTTCTTCGAATATCTTATACATATATTTTATTACCTTATCATTATATGTCCGGTCATCCCTTCAGAAGTAGTATTTTGGTATGAGTAAAATTATCATCACTATCCAAAATCACAAACGCTATCACTATAATTGGGTTTCATTCGTTAGAGCCCATCTCTTCCTATCTCTTCATAATTTTAGTCCTCTTCACGAACCATGCTTCTACCTCAATTCAAAAAACTCTATTAGCTATATCTTCTCATCTTGTCCCTATGCACTTTCAAAAAGTCATGATAGTGTCGAATTCTATTTCGCTAGTTTCAAATGGACCCTCATAATTCAATACTCAAATCTTTGTATCCTTCATACTCCTACATGAATTTAGAGTTGACTTTTATTGTTTAATTCAAGAAAATTATTTCTTTTGAACTGATAAATTTTCTTTGAGTGAACTAGGAACTCAAGACCTCATCTACTCTTTTGAAACTTGAGACTGGGGAAGAATTTTTGAGGAAATCTCAAAAATTTCACAAAAGACAACATCTTAATTATCAGGAAAGTACGAGAATTTTCCAAGTCATAAACTGGGGCAAATTTTTTTGAGGGATCCTCAAAAATTTCAAGGATTACATCTCAAGAAATTCAGACAGAGTACAAGTTCAAAGTTCAACAAGTAAAAGACAAGCAAAGGTACGAGTCAACCTTTGCCTTTTACAACTTACAATTTTTCTTTATATGCAGAAATGACAGGTGCAAATTCAAGAATCATCATAACAATCCAATTGTGACACAAGAACAATGACCATCAAGAGAAGTTATGCTCTCTCAAGTTTGGTCAAAAAGCTAAGCTACTCTATCTTTTCAAAACTGACTGCATTTGGCCCGAGAATTGCATTGTGCTTGATGTTGCATTGAGCCTGAAATTACATTTGGTCCAAAAATTGTATTGTGCCCGAGATTGCATTGAGCCCGAATTGCATTGAGCCCAAGAATTGTATTGAGCCCGAGATTGCATTGAGTCGGAGATTGCATGAGCCTGAGATTGCATTGAGCCCGTGATTATATTGAGCCCGAGAATTGCATTGAGTCCGAGATTGCATTAAGCTCGAGAATTGCATTGAGCCCGAGATTGCATTATGCCCAAGAATTGCATTATACCCGAGAATTGCATTTAGCCCATGATTGTATTGAGCCCGAGAATTACATTGAGCCCGAGATTGCATTGAGCTCGAGATTGCATTGAGCTCGAGATTTGTAATGAGCCCGAGATTTGCATTATGTATGAAGAATTGCATTGGCCCGAGAATTGCATTGAGCCCGAGATTATATTGAGTTCGAGAATTATATTGTGTCCGAAGATCACATTGAGCTGCTAAATTGTATCAAGCTACTATAAAGCAAGCCACTAAAGCCACCCAATGTCATGATATGCTACTCAAAACAGATATGCTTTCTTTAATCATTCTTTAATTGTCCGAAGGCGTCATAGTCTAAAGGCATCATTTTATGGCCTGCAGATATCATTTCATGGCCTAAGGATTTAATTTATGTTTATCATGCTCCGAAGGTGTCATAGTCTAAAGGCATCATTTTCATGGCCTGCGGAGATCATCTCATGGCCTAAGGATTTAATTTCTGCTTATCATGCTCCGAAGGTGTCATAGTCTAAAGGCATCATTTTCATGACCTGCAGACATCATTTCATGGCCTAAGGATTTACTTTGTGTATCATGGCCCCAAGACGTCATAGCTTAAGACATCATTCATACCGTCTTAAAGCAAATATTTTCATGGTCTAAAAGAAAAATTAAATCATGTTTAAATATTAAATAATTTATTTTATTATTTATTTAATCTATATGCTCTAACCATTTTATCTAGTCATATTAACATTACAGGTAACGAAGAGAGAACAAATTACAAATAGGAGCAATTTCGCTCCCGTTTTTGAGATACAACTCTCCTTACACTTATATATATAATCATATCTCAACTTGAATCAAATTCACATCCTATCTCTTCAAATTAATTATTCGACCTTCTCTGCTAATCTTATCAACTAATGCTACTTTCACCTCTATTCAGATCTTGTATCGTCTATTTTTCTTTAGGAATCTAATTCATTCCTAAATCTAGAACTACACATGTCCTGATTCCCGTAAAACCAGAGATATGTAGGCGACTTGAAACTGAAGTCTCGGCCACAATATTTTCACAACTTCCTCTTGTTCTTTCGATTCCAAAAGAATCATCCTTCCGGTCGAACAAAATTGGCTATTACGTCAGCGTTCCTTGCCCGATAATTCATACTTCATTCCCAAGCAAGGAAGAGGTTGCTGTTGACACCCAATTTTGTCCCACCTTTTTGTCATTTTACTCATTCGAGCGTCTGTTTTCACGAGGCCAAAAATGCTATTTTTTTACTTACTTTTATAAGATTTTGTGTTATTGCATATTATTTGCATTTATTTTAGTACTATTTTATGATTATTATTATAATTGTTATATTAATCTTCAGTTGCAAATGTCTTATATTTTATTTACTTACTCTTTTGTATTTATCTATTTTTTTTATAAATACTTGAGCAAATATTTTAAAGTTATTATTCGTTTATCGTAAATACTGTTAAATTACTTTTGATTACAAAATATAATCTTTTGTATTACTATATTTAATAATATTTTCTTAGTAATTTAGTATTTTTATACTTTTAGAAGAATTTATTTTAGACTCAAATATATTGAGTCCAAATTATAACTTTAAAGCTTGATCAAATCTTTTTATATCCATAAAGTATTCCTAAATAGTTTTTACATGGAAGAATATATTTTCTCCCTAATAAATTACCCCAAAATGATCTTGATACCTATTTTTACTCCCACGTGACTTTCTCCCAATTCAAAAATAAATTACTCCCATTAGATCAATACTTTCCTTTCTTTGCTCCCTCCCCCAACGTTCTTTTTTTTTCTTCAAATATGGAACCAAGAGCAGATTCTAAAGAGAAACAAAAAGCTCTCTTACGTCTCCGAGGGGTACACAACACACAACTTTCATTTTTCACAAAAGCAGCAACCATAGCTCTCAACCATTTTTTCCATCAACTTTTCTTCCTCCCCAAGGGCTTGGAGAGATTACATGACATACAGAACATATACACACACAACAGACTATTGGATGGGGGATTTTTCTTCTTCCTCTTCACAATAGCACCTCACAAAGGAACAAAAATCACCTACGTCATCCAATAGAAATGTGATTAAATTCACCCAACAAAAAACCATTGTTTCCTTGCTCTAAAACCGACCATCCTCTGCCTGAAACACCAACTATCATATCGTCCAAACACCACACTTTTGTTGTTTTCTCTTGGTTGTGACCTATGGGTGAGATCTCGTTCAAGGTCGTCGACAAAGTCTCCAGATAAAGGTTGTTTCTTTCTCTCTATTCGAGTGTAATGGCTGTCCATTTTAGTTGTTGTACATAATAATATTCTTATCAGTATTAAAGAAGGTTTGATCTATTTAATTCCAACTCTCTTAATCTTTCCTTTAACATCATGTGCTTATTTATGAATGAGTTCTTGTTTTAGTTTAGTTGGATCTATGGGGGTTAGTAATTGATGTGATTAAATATAATCTGAAGCTCTGTAATAGGTGATATGAATTAGTAGTAATCCATATTTAAGCTATGTGACCATATTTTGTTTTGTATGAATTTGAATGTCAAAAATCTCTCTGTTCACGTTAAATATCTAGTCGATCTGTGACTTTTTAGAATTTGAATTATTCACTTGTTTGCTCCAAATTTACTTTTAGTTGAGTCTTAGGTTATAAGAGATGAGTTTTACTCATTAGCTTTTCATGTGTTAGTATAATTTGATGAGTTATATGTTGCTATCCATTAGTTGATTTAAAGATTAGTCCGTTGTTTAAGGTCATAGTACTCATAAATGAGCTATTATCATGATCTAGGTGGAGGTTTATTCAAGACCCGATTAATTAATTAAAAAAGAGCGAGATGAGATACAAATTTATTTCAAAGCTCGTCGTTTAGTAAAGCAGAATAAGAACTGCAAACTCTTATTTTTTCTAAACTCTTTTTTCTACTTATGTTCTTACTTTAATTAAGAGTCTTCGTTACCTTATCGCCTAAATTCCAGTTTGATTAGTTAAACCTTAAGAACATACATACTCTCACCTATTTAAATATTTTTTTACATGTACACTGCAACGGAATGACGTCGCTTGGAGTTCAACCACGGGAGGGGAGGAGTCAACGCGCAAAGTGAAGCTCAAACGAAGTTAGTTGCCCCCAAGTGGGGATCAGATTTTGTAATTTATGGGATCAGTTAGAACACACTATGCTGAAAGGAGAATAATCTAGAGGTATTCTTTATTAATTCGACGCTTGGCCAATAAGGTTAGTCTCTTGGTCTTCACAATCCTTATGTCCCTGAATATGTAGTTCTGTGCGTAGGTTAGCTTTATTTTGTTATTATGTCATCCGAGTGCTTTAAATATTCTGTTTGGAAGCGATCATGTTAGTTCTTTCTGTCTTGATTGTTAATATTGCATGTATTTTTATTTTCTCTATTTGGTGGCCTGCAAAGCATGATTTAATTAATTATACTCATGAACTTGGTGTTTTTTCTAATGCGTCATTTGTCAAATTTCGCATGTTTAATCATTTTATTACCTAGATTCCTATTCATTAGATAATAATTTACGCCTAGTTTATTTATTTGTTTTATAATAAAAGTTTCTTATGTTTAATCATCTAGTTATTTAAAATCGCATGTGAAGAAATGACTCGTTTAGTTAGTTAATAATTTAACTATTTATCATATTTTTTAAATTAACGAGTATAATTATGCTTAATTTATTTACTTGTATTAAAATAAAATTTGTATGCTCATCACATAGTCATTTTATTTTAATAAATTATTTTGACCTTTGTTTATCACGATTTCCCACATAAATAATGAATTCGGCAGTGATCCACATTTGTGGACCTCGAAAGGTGCGTAATACCTTCCTTTTGAGGTAATTTTAACTCTTACCTGATTCTCTGATTGTGCAGACTTTAAAAATAATTTTAATTAGGATGGTGACCTAACGCACCTTAAAATTCTTTAGGTGGCGACTCTTCACCCTTTTATCCTAAAAAAGAGTTGTCACATCGAATCCCGCTTTTCGCGAGAAAAATGAGGCGCGACATACATCATCCTCTTGTTCCTCTTCTACTAAGTCCCCTGTGTATGAAGGGACTTATTGTTGTTGCCTCATAACACTTTCGAGTTCTGATAGGTTTTTCATAATAGCCTCATTCTCCTGGACTGGTTTTGGTTGTTTTGATTGCTATTTGATCTCTTCACTTGCTTTCTCATCTAGAGTTTCATCTGCCACGAATATTTTTCAGCTGCCGGTTATTCTCCTTAGATTTATCAGACTCCATTAGGAGTGGGGAATTTCAATAGGAGGTGCAACATTGAAGCAACAACTTTCATATCATGTATTCATGGCCTCCTAAAAGTGTGTTGTATCTCAAATCCCCGTATCGTGCACATAGAAAGTGGTTTCTTTAATCACCGCTCCTGCATTGACTAGGAGTGTGATCTCTTCTCTAGTTGTTTTGCTAGCCATGTTGAATACAGATAGGACTCTTATGGAAATGATGATTTTATATATCAACTCCATCTTTTCTACAACCTTCCAGTGAATCACGTTGGCGAAACTACCTGGGTTCACCAATGCACAATTAATTTAAAGATCACAAATGTTTACAATGATTACCAGATCATCATTATGGGGTTGTGTAGTGCCCTCTAGATCTCCATTGGTGAAGTGTACTATTTCCTCCTCCCACATTCATTTTCTCTTGTGACTGTTATCTTGGTCTTCTTGGTCATAGTAAATGTAACACCATTCACTTCTGCTCCTCTAATAAACATGTGGATTACATGATCGAGTGCTGCTAATTGGTAGGGTGCTTCATCATCTCTGCTTCTCCCCTACTTGTTCGTGGATCATTTACTTAACTGGCCTTCCTTGAGTAATCGTGCCAATTCCTCCTGTAAATAGCAATAGTTCTCGATGCGGTGATTATGGGACCCATATAATTTGCACATTATCCCTTGATCTCTTAGGTCGGGGTAAGACCTGATGGGTTTTGGCCTTCTTGCATCCTTGATTTGCTTGATGGCCGCTACTAGATCAACCATGTCCACATTGAAGTTGTACTCAAACAAGTATTCAAGATTCTCAAAAGATTTAAAAGAGTGCTTGGATATCATAGAATACCACATCATGTCCCCTTTAGTCAGGGTTTCCTAAACTTTTTTAGTAGAACCGACTTGATATCATCTAGTTGCATATTGTTTCCCTTTATTGCACACGTGTAGGCTATCATATGCTTTTGAGGGTCAGTTTTCCCATCATATTTTGAGATTTTGAACATCTTTAACTACTTGGGTATCATTTTTGAGGCCGCGCTTGGAGGGAATGGTAGTTGCATATATCTCCTCGAGTTTGGGCCCTTCAAGATTAGCGAATCCCCCAAAATTTGATCCATGCGGGCGTAGAACTCTTTTTTTTTCTGGTCCACCTTGTTACTCAGTGCCATAAAGTACTTTATAATTTCTATCGATTATCCACTTTTGGGAGCAGAAGTATTATTTTCTCTGAGGGCTTTAACTCTGGCACATTAAGATGATTCCTCTGTCCTCACATAGTATCTCTGGGCCTAGCGTGGCCTTATCTTGCAAGCTTATTATGGCTTTTTGGTGAGAATCCAATATGGCAAAGAATTTTGCAAAATTGGTCTCGGTGATTCTGGCTACATTTTGGTCATTGTCCCCTTTGCATAATGGATCTGATTCTGATGAAAACTCTCCTATTTGTCCTCCATTGTGATTAGATCAACCTCATCATTTGTGGGGTTGTTCAGGACAGGCTCAACATTGGCGTTGATCTGATTGCCAGTTTCTTTTTTTTCAAAATTAAAGTCGGACCCAAGGTCTATATTATTAAAAAACAAAATATTGTACATGGCAAAGCCCAAAAGTGGTGAAGCCCAAAGAAAAGGTTCGAAAGTTTAGACAAATAGAAAAAAGGAAAAAAGGAAATAAGAGAAAATCAAAACCCAAATGAAACAAAAGGAAAAGGATGTGGTTCAGGTGAAACCACATCACTGCCGACAGGAAATTCCTCTTCTTCTTCAATGAAGCATCGGTCAATGGAATTTGAAGGTCCGGTGAAGATAAATCATCGGTAACAAGAGAACAGACCCCTTTTTCCTAGCTCCCACGGTATCAAGCAAATCTCTAAGGTTAAAGTTTGGGTGGAATCCATCAGATGATGTTCAAAAACTCTCACAAATGCCATGAATTCCAATCTCGGTGAAAGACTTCTCATCTCAAACTCCTAAGGTCTGATGATCCTGTGGTGTTGCTAGCTTGGGGAGGTCAGCTCTCATAAATCTGAGATCTTTGAATGAGTAACCCAAGGTGAAATAGAAAGGCTTGAAACAGGACTCGCCTTCACTTGATCCCATAGCTATTTGATTCACCTCACTCCCTTTCTCTTTGCAGGTTGAGCTAAACCTAATACCACTGCATAAGTGTCTAGGAACAAGGTAAACCATCCCTCTATTTGGTCATTTCTGTGTGTGTCCTACTTGCTATCCCTTCCTGTTTTATTGTTTGACTCTGTTAAAATGTTTCTTATGTTGTTGCTTATTGCTGAGACTGTTATGCTATTGTTGTTGTTGTTGCTGTTGGGACTGTGAAATTCCCATTTTGACACATTTGTATTCTAATGTTAGGAGTTTGTGATTTTTCCATTTCAATAATTCTCTTATCTTACCTTGTTAAAGCATGTGTGCCATTGTATCTTAGTATTTGTGTGCCTGCAAAACAGAAAACTTAATTAGCAAAATAGTCGACCAACTTATTTCTTTATCTGAGAGTGTGTTCTATTCTCATGTCTTCCCCTTTCATTAGAGCCTGCATTTTCCTAATATCCATAGAAATGATCCAATGCACCTCCCAGATGCCATCTAAGATCTTCTTTAGGCATAAAGAATCAGTTTCTACCACTAAAGGCAGAATGTTATGGTTAACACAGTGTTCCATTCCCATTCTTAGAGCAACGGCTTCAGCCAGTATAATAGTACCCTCCTCTAACAATTTTGATTCAGCATATATGAAATTTCCCGTAGAATCTCTGATGCAGAATGCCCCTGAGCTTGGGCCTAGGTTCCCTTTGGTGGTGGAATGTGTTACACTTGAATAGCCCTGTTCTGGCAGCCTCCAAAACACTACCTTAGATTTAGTGCCAGGCCTATATTGTTTAAAGAATTGAACAATTTGAGGCCAAGTAGAAGGAATATGGGTCAGCCAAGGGTATTTTATCTTGGCTAACATGAAAATGTTTCTATAGATTTCCCCAATCATTCCCCATTTTGACATCTTTCCTCCATGATAAATAGCATTTCTTCTCTTCCAAATTTGTCATATGAAAGCTGGAATAGCCTTGTATAGTGATTTTAGCTTATAAGTTCCTTCTGTATTCCACCACATATAGATAGTAGCTTTTAGGTGAAGGAAGGGTCCAGTGATCCCTGCAGCATTAGAAAAGTGCTGCCATATTCTCGTGGTTGATGGACATCTTAGGAATAGATCTTCCCATGTTTCATGTTCTCCCTCCTCACAGCAACAGCAAGTGACAGACTCCCCATTTCCCATGCATCTAGTGACTTCTCCAATGGGGAGTCTTTGCTTACAAAGTCTCCAAAGGAAAAAATTGAACTTAAAGGGCATTCCTTTAATCCAGATCTTTTGAAAATCCTTCTTAGTATCACCTCTTTGCCTAATCAACTCACAAGCACTCCTTACAGTGAACTTTCCATTGCCCTTCATCATCCACCAAGGAGTGTCCCATTCTTCTGGTTCATCAGTCATTTTGATCTTCTTATAGATATGCTGACATACCTCTGTTGGCAAAGATGTGTACATGAGTTCTTCATTCCAATTCCCATCCAGTCTAAGATGATTCACCTCTTCTAGTCCATAATTATTATTGTTGAAAATAGGGAGATAGTAGTGCAAGACCCCTAATTGTGTCCAATTATCAAACCATGTGCTGGAGTGTCCACATCTGGGTTCTCACTTCTTGTCTATGTTATCTCTGGCTTCTAACATATATTTCCAGGTTTGTGATCATCCTCGCCATTCCACCAATTATGGTCTCTTCTATCTCTTGCAGTATTTATTACACATAAAATTAATCCACATAGTCTTCTTAGTCCTGAAAATCCTGATACTAGCATGGATAGCATGGTTGACACGAGCATGGATGGCATAGATAACACATACGATGTTCATCCAAAGGGAAGCTTATGAGTCCGTGGGAGTGATGTGGATGAAGAAAAGAGGCCATTTGTGCAAGTGGCTAGGCTTTAAATTCAAGAATCCATAAAGAAGACAACCAAACAAGGCCCTTGCTTCATTAAGGGCAATATTGTAAAAAGTCAATGTCTTCTTATATCCTTAGTATAAGTAGTAGCTTTTCTATATTTTGAAGACTAGTTTTTGATGAATATTGAATATTGAGCTTTGAAGCTTGTAGTTTCTAGGTATTTAGCTTGTAGTTTCTAGGTGAAGCCTAGCATTAGTTGATAATTTTAGTAGTGTGGATCTTGGAATTGTTGGTGAACTTCTTGGTTTGGTTAATCGAAGGTTGCTCATTTGTGGTTTCTTGAGTTCCTTTGATCTTTCTCAAACTAGGTTTTGTGTTTGAATTATTGAATTCAATTGGGAGGTGAAGGTATCAAGTCCCTTGTTGCCCATAAATTCAAGAGTTTGAATATTTACTCACATATCCTTCTTGTTCTTCCCTCTTTGTCCGTTATCATTTGGTATCAGAGCTTGGTTTAGATTTATTCCCACAAATCTAACTCTTGGGAATTTGATATCTTCAAAAAGAAACCAAAAAAAACGAAAATTTTTCATTTTAATTTGTTGATTTTGACACTAGATCTTGATTTCCTAGTGTTTTTTGAGTCTAGATTTCAAATTTTGTGCGATTTGGAGTTGTAGAAGTGAAGTCGCCATTAAAGGATTTGAGTTTTTGAAGCTTTACAAACTTTGAAAGTGGGTCTTTTGATTGAGGAGAAATTGGAGCTTAAAAACTATTGGGGTTTGTTCCCTAAGTCGAGGGGAAGCTAATCCTAAAGTTTGAGCCAATTCCGAGTTGATTTGAAGGTGTTGGTATTTAGTGTGTGTTCTTGGTGTTCTAGGTGTTTTTGATATTCATCAAGAACATCTTGAAGAGGAAGAAACCAAAAGGTACATTTGATACAACAATTCCAAGTCAAAAGTGGTCAAAGATGTTTGTTGGGTCCACAAGTGGAATTTAAAAAAAAAATCCACGTGGACCTGCCACGTCAGCAGCCACGTCAGCGCGTGTTGCCCAGTTTCAGAGAGCAAAAATTTGCAGGTTCTATACTTAGTTTTTTTTTAGGGGTCTCAAATTTTGGGACCCCAAAATTTTTCTAAGTGTTGGAACTTTTAAGACTCCAAAATTTTTCTAAGTGTTGGAACTTCAAACTTCTTCTTCTAAACTCATTTTTCTTCTATTTCTCTACTAATTAACATCTTTAATTATTTATTAACTAGTTTTAATCATCAAATCATCTCTTTGATTCTTCAAATTAAGCAACACAAGTAACTTTTCTACTTTTGTTACTTAGTTTTTTTTGAGTTCGTTTTCTTTCGTGCTTTTTTCTTCAACTTTTCTCATCTTAATTCATTGACAAATTTCTTGATTCAAGTCCTTTTACCTTCAATCGAGTCGTACGTCTTTCAAGAGTTACAAAAATCCACTCCACTACAAAGGATAGGTGATCTTGAATTGATCAAGCAAAGCTAGTTCACTACCAATTTTGAGACGACATTTTAGGAGGTGAGTTGAGAGTTTGCATACGAGTGATGTGAGGCTTTTCTACTAATATTGTTTGTTGAGTTTTTGTAGGTACAATGTCTAATCATTTTCCTTATACCCATGGAGGAAGGAGCTTGGTGAACAACATGGGAACGAATTTCAATGTGTCAAGGAGGGTGACCAATATGAATGAAAGGGTGGTTGAAACAAATGGGAGGTTTGGAGGTATGGAGGAAAGGGTGAAAGGGATGGATAGTATGATTAAAAGGAGGTTCCCTATGACAAGTCAAAGTGAAGAAACAAGGACCTCGGGTCAAGAATCCAACTTATACTACCCCCAACCAAATTGGAACCAAACCTACCCTCAACCTACATCTCGAATGAACCCGAGCTATGTTAGGCAAGTCGTCCCACATCCAAATACACAACCATATCACCCACCACAAAGGAGTCCTTTTGTGAAAAACCAAGATAGAAGCCAAGCACCTCCACAAAATATATCACATGCATCCTTGCATGTACCTTCTGTTCCAACCCAACAACACTACCCACAAGTACCCTACCAAGATTCTATTATCAAAACCCTCTTTATGATGAAATGTGTGAAGAGGTTAACCCGAATGAATGGTGGGAAGGACCCGAAGGCTTTGGTATGAACCAAGGCATGAGATGTCAAGGCAAATGGAATAGTGGAGATATGTATAGGAATGAAGGAGGAAGGTGTGAAGATCGAAGTGATCGATATGGTGGTCAAGGTGTTCCAAATCATGGGATGGGTGACAACATGGCGAGTCTTCCAATGTTCCAAGATGGTAGTCAAGCTATTCAAGCTAACTACAACACAAAAGAGGAAGACCAAGCCTATGGAGGTAATCATGATATCCCTCAATCTTCTTCTCCTTCTACCATTCAATGTTATAAGTGTCAAGGTGAAGGACATATTGCTAGAAAGTCCAAAAAAGAGGTTAAATGTTATCTTGTGTGATGGACCTTGTGCTAAAAATGTGATAGAATATGAGGTTGGGAATGGTTGTGATGAGCCTAAGGTTAGGCATGATGAAGCAACCTCAAATGTTGATGATGAGCAATTGGAGGAGGATTTGAACTCTCCTTGTGATCTAAGGCGAATCATGGGGGATCTTTCTAAAGAGGAACTTGATCAAAGTGTGAACCTATTTCATGCAAGGTTCAAGATGATGGATTGGATATGTTCCTTGGTCATTGATGGTAGGAGTAGTACTAATGTGGTGAGTTGCACTATGGTTGATAGAATGAAGCTTCCTACACAAAGACACCCCAAGCCATACACACTTCAATGGCTCATTGAGAATGATGAAGTAGAGGTAACCAAGCAAGTGGTCGTGAATTTTAGCATTGGCAAGTATCGAGATGAGGTGTTATGTGATGTTTTGCCCATGCAATCTTGTCATATGTTGTTTGGTAGACCTTGGCTAGCCGATAGGGATATTCAATATCAAGTGGAGTCCAACAAATACTCATTTGTATTTAGGGGACGAAGGCACACTCTTGTACCTTTAACACCCTATCAAGTGAGTGAGGACTACAAGATAATGAGGGAGCTTCAGAAAGTACTTAAGAGATAGGAACTTGAAAAGGAGAAGAAAGAATTGGCTCAAGAAGGAAAGTTGTATGAGATTGATGAGCTAAGAAGTGACTTAAAAGAGGTGCACAAGGAGCACTTAATTGTGGGACTTACCAATACCAATCCCTTGTTGCCTACTAACCATGGTGCTAGCATTTTACCTAGTACCATCCCTTCTCTTTTGAAGGTTCATGGACAATTATTTCTAAAGGACGATCCGAACAAAGTCCCTCGCGAACAAAGGGTTGAAGGCCTAATAATGGAGCTACCTAGCAAGTCAACTCCTAAAAAGAAACACAAGGACCAAGTCTATGGGTCCAAGATGATGCATTGGAGGGAAATCTTTGGGAAACCAAGTGTGGTGGACAAGAATGCACACTCAAAGGCCCGTCTTCGAGGTATGTACCCTTCCCCTCTTATTCCAAGCAATCCTTGGAGTCATGATGACATTTTTCCTATGGTAGGTAGGTTTTGGAAATTGTATGACCTCATACCCTACCATGAGAGTGATGATATAGCTCCAATGTATCCATGGTTGGTTTTGGCTATGCTTAAGTTATGTGAGTTTTATGTTTTGAATGCCAACCATAGTTTTTGTTTGGGAAAGAATCCATGGTGCATCCATGATACCCGATTTATGTATTCTACTCCTTGTCACACTTATGTGACTAGACAAGTTGAGGTGTTAAGATGGATTCTTGGAAGCATGAATTTGCATGTTTATCCACTCTTTGTGGGGGTTTGTTTGGGGAATAATAATAAAGTGTCCTTGAAATGGTTAATCTCGTCCTTCTGTGTTCCAAATTGTGAATGTCATCTTGTTAACATTCTTTCCTTTAAGTATGTATTTGCAATTGAGAACTCTCGAGTGGATACTAAGTTGCTTATTTATTTTTGGGAGAGTTCATGGATATTGAAAGCTCCTTGTCACCATCATAGGGTTGGACGAGTTGAAGTTTCAAATGGAACTCTTGGAAACATGCTTGGTTCTATGATAGGAGGGACCCCAACTCCTTGGGAGTATTATTTGACATGGAGTGATTTGACTCCTAATAGATCCCTCGACTATTCTAGTAGCATGCCTTTGTTGGTGCACTTCCTTCCTTTGGAAAGTTGCTTGTTAGAGAGGGTTATTTTGTCCGTAAAATGTCTTTTCTTATCTACCGGTGTCCTTATCTTTTGGCATGCCTTAGATGAGAATAGTGAGCTCAACACCTTTCTCTACTACCACTTTGCATATGATGATATCTATGTTTGTATTAGATTTGTTTCCTATAGAGGTAGGGGTTCCTTTGATTTGTCCAATTGTCTTTGTGACAAAGATATGTGGGTCTCTTACTTCTTTGACCCCAATGAACCCTTATGGGTGATTGCACCACTTTTGGTGTGGCCTTCTTGCGAGACAATGAAACAATTGTGTCTTATGGCTCCAAAATTAAATATGATATCATCTTTTGGAATTCTTGATGCCACTAAGACCTTTGTATTTGCCTTGTCTCTTGATGTTTATCATAACCAAAACCTTTGCACCTTGTATGATGAGTTGCTTTTAGTGGAAGCAAAGGATATTTGGTTGTATCTTAAATTTGTGCCTCTTTGGCATGATGATATTATTGCTAACCCTTGTACTAACCCTCATGCTTTGAGGATGTTTTGGTTGTTGTCCTTCTCATGTGTTTTAAGATTTGGATTCGAGGACGAATCATTTTCAAGAAGGAGAGGATGATACTAGCATGGATAGCATGGTTGACACGAGCATGGATGGCATAGATAACACATACGATGTTCATGCAAAGGGAAGCTTATGAGTCCATGGGAGTGATGTGGATGAAGAAAAGAGGCCATTTGTGCAAGTGGCTAGGCTTTAAATTCAAGAATCCATAAAGAAGACAACCAAACAAGGCCCTTGCTTCATTAAGGGCAATATTGTAAAAAGTCAATGTCTTCTTATATCCTTAGTATAAGTAGTAGCTTTTCTTTATTTTCAAGACTAGTTTTTGATGAATATTGAATATTGAGCTTTGAAGCTTGTAGTTTCTAGGTATTTAGCTTGTAGTTTCTAGGTGAAGCCTAGCATTAGTTGGTAATTTTAGTAGTGTGGATCTTGGAATTGTTGGTGAACTTCTTGGTTTGGTTAATCGAAGGTTGCTTATTTGTGGTTTCTTGAGTTCCTTTGATCTTTCTCAAACTAGGGTTTGTGTTTGAATTATTGAATTCAATTGGGAGGTGAGGGTATCAAGTCCCTTGTTGCCCATAAATTCAAGAGTTTGAATATTTACTCACATATCCTTCTTTTCTTTTCTTTCCTTCTTGTTCTTCCCTCTTTGTCCATTATCAAATCCACCATAATTTAGCAAATAAAGCTTTGGAAACATCAAAGAGAACCTCAGACCCAATCCTCCTTCCTCTCTAGGTAGGCAAATGTCTGACCATTTAACCCAGTGCTTATTTCTTCCAGTTTTCTTGAAATTCCATAAGAACCTAGCAAAGATTCTGTGAAGATCATATAGGACACACTTTGGAGGATTAATGACAGAGAGCATGTAAATTGGAATGCTCTGCAAGACATTGTTAATTAGCACAAATTTTCCTCCAAAGGACAGAAGCTTCCCTTTCCATGCTTGTAACTTGTTATGTACTTTCTTTATAAGTTTAGAGAAATGAGTTTTCCTTTTCTTAGCATGTCCAATAGGACATTCTAGATAAATGAAAGGAAATTTTCCCCTAGTAAAACCGGTACACTCTTCCACCTCTTGTATACTATCCCCAGCCGTCTTATGATAAACATAGAAAAAACTTTTTCCCTTGTTTATCTTTTGGCCAGATTGCTTCTCATAGTCCTTCAAAGACTTCATAATTAGTTGCAAACTATTCTTATCAACAGATGCATATATAATGGTGTCATCAACATAGGCTAGGTGATTGATTTTCTCACTCCATTTTGGCATACCAAAACTTTTAAAAACCTTATTAGAGAGAAGGTAATTTAAAGCTTTAGATAGCATTTCAGCAGCAAGAATAAATAAAGCAGGGTAAAGAGGGTCTCCTTGCTTTACCCCTCTAGTTGAGTGAAAGAAGCCATGAGCTTGGCCATTAATTAGTACAAAATACCAATTATTGGCCAGTAATCTCCAGATCATATCCACTACCTGCCCATTGAAACCTATCTTCTCAAGGACTTTGATCAGAAAATGAAATTCTACCCTATCATAAGCTTTAGCCATGTCAAGTTTGATCACCACATTGGCAGGGTTTCCCCTTTTCCTGATGTCTGTGATGATTTCTTGGGCCAGTAGGACATTTTCAGAGATATTTCTTCCTTTCACAAAGCCAGATCGGTTTTGGGATATAAGCTTAGGAAGAATTCCTTACATCCTGTCATGAAGGAGTCTGGAGATGACTTTGTTTAGGAAGTTGCTCAAACTGATGGGTCTCATGTTTGAGAATGATTGCACCAGCTCCTTCTTGAGTAATGGAACCAGATTAGTATGGGTAACAGATTTAGGAAGGGTCTGGCCTTCAAAAAAAGCTTTCACTACTGCACAAACGTCAGTTCCAACTAACTCCCAACAACTCTGAAAAAAGCTTCCAGTAAAACCATTCGGACCACTAGCACTTTTCCCACTAAGCTTGAAAACCATATCTTTAATCTCTTCATCTATACAAGGAGAATTTAGAGAGTTATTATCCTCTATTGTGACAGCAGGATGAATTAGATCCAGCAAAGTTAGATCCTCTGTGGTACTGCTTCCTATGAATTGCTCCTGGAAAAATTGTATGGCCTCATTTGCAACCTGTTCATCTCCAACAGCCCATTCTCCATTACTTTTTTGCATCCTGGATAAATATAGCCTCTTTCTTCTACCCCTCACCATGCTATGGAAGAATCTAGAGCGTCTATCCCCTTCAAAGAACCACTGTATGCCAGCTTTTTGCCTCCAATACTCCTCCTCATATTTTAAGTATTCTATCAGTTCAGCCTGTGCCTTCTGAAGTACGGCCATGTTGGCAGTAGTAGAAAATTCTTCAAATAACTCTTCTTTAATCCTAATAATATCTTCTCTGATAGCCAGTTGTTGAAAATGTCTCCAAACCTTTCTCCACTCCATCTAGATCACTCCTTTTTGTCTTCTTCATCTTGAGTTTAAGGTTAATGAACACATTTTCATCATGAATGGACTCCCAGGCCTCCTTTACTGCTTCTTTGTACCCTTTTGCATCCACCCAAAACCTAAGAAACCTGAAAGGTCTCTTCCATTGTATAGAAGTCCTAGCACAAGTAAGAAGGAGTGGGGTATGGTAAGATCCAGTCCTGGCTAGATGCTCCACTTCCATATTACCAAAATTACCAAACAAATCCTGATTTCCAAGGAGTCTATCCAGCCTTTTAAAAATGCAAGCTTCATCAGCCCTACCATTCCACCGAGTGAATTGGCTACCGTTAAAATTGATGTCCATCAACTCACAAGAATTCACACAGAATAAAAAGTCCTCAATCTCTTGAGGGTAGATAGGGAGTCCCCCAATTTTCTCTTCAAGATCTAGAATAACATTAAAATCCCCTCCCACAAGCCATGGTAATCTCATGTTATTGATAAGGGCATAGATATCATTCCATAGTTTCTCTCTCTGTACTGCATCACACTTTGCATAAACAACAATTGAGATCAAGACCTGGCCAGTGTCTAGGAAGGTTAACTGTACAGAGATTTGTTGCTCAGAGTCTACTAAAATATCAACTTGAATATTGTCTTGAACAAATATCCAGATCTTACCATTCATGTTAGTAGTAGCATACTGCATCCCTAGTCTCCTCTTATACTTCTGTAATTGTCTTTAATCTTGGAATGGTTCCATGAGGGCAACCAAACTGAATCTGTGGTGTCTATGCAATATTTGGACTCTATGAAATGAGTGTTTACTTTTCACAGACCTGATGTTCCAAAATAGGGCCTTCATGGACATTTAACAGTTGATTTCACAACTCTCATGGGCACTACCCTTGTAGGCTTTTGCCCCTTGTTTTGTGCTTGTTCTTCTTTCCTTTGGCCAGTGATACTGGTGACAGACCTGCTTCCCTTGTTGCTATCTCCATATTTTGTTGGTTATCAAATTCTTCTTTATCTTCTACTTCTTCTTCTTTACTCATTAAGTTTTTTTGTTGATCCACTTCTTCTTATAACTGGTGGGAAATGATGTTGGGTAATCTATTTCAGCCATTGAATCAACTATTTTTCTTCACCAATTATCCTTAGCTCCACGGTAGGCGCCAAACTGTTTCCCTAAAAAAAGGTACAGTTGAATTTGTTAGTGAGGTTTAACAAATAATAGGTCCTAGTTCTGTCATGTGTAGCAAAACAAGGTATAGTACTAAAAAGTTAAGAGTAGATAATTAAGCAATTGAAAAGCAAAGATCGAAATAGGCTCATCCAGTTGGAGTTGGGTGATCCGTGTAGGCAGATCGTAGCCATCGAAGGCCGATCAAGTATGGTTGGGATTGAGATAACATAAAAATAATAGAACAGAGCTTAGTAACAGTAAAGAAATAATCTTTGAATCAGACAATGAATTGTGTTTTTCTTTAGATGATGATTATGTGGCTTTATATATGATACTAGATTGGAAAGCATGGATGGTACTATCTTGGATGGCACTTATCCTTCAAGGCCTTTCACACGTAGTCAAGCTAAAGAGCTCCAAGACCTTCAAGCAATGTTCATGAAAAGGGAAGCATTGGAGAAGCTTGAAGAATCCCAAAGGAAAGCATACAATGTGTGGGTGGTCTATTAAAGTGAGGTGGAAGGAGGAATTCAAGAATTCCCAAAAGAAGGCAACCAAACAAGGCCCTTACTTCATTAAGGGCAAAACTGTAATAGCTAGTGTCTTCTTATTCCCTAGTATAAGTAGTAGCTTTTCTTCATTTTGGAAGACTAGTTTTTGCATATTGAAGATTGATACTCTAAACTTGTAGTTGCTAGTGTAAGGCTTAGTGTAATTCCCTTAAGGAATTAGTGAGTGATTAGGGTGACTCTCTTGATTGTTAGTTTAACTTCTTTACTTAATTAATCGAAGGTCTCCCACTTGTGGATTTTATTTAGGTTTCTTGATTAGTTGAGTTGAATTAGTATCTAGTTGTTGGAATCAATTGGGAGGTGAGGGTTTTAGCCCCTTGTTGCCCATAATTTCAATTCCTAGTTATTAATTCTCATATCTTTTCCTTCGTTTCTTCTTGTTTGTTGTATTTCCGTTATCATTTGGTATCAGAGCCAGGTTTAGGTTTGTTTCCACAAATCTAAGTCTTGGGAATTTGATATCTTCAAAATCCAAAAAAAAAAAAAAATCCGAAAATTTTCTTGTTTGATTTCTTGTTTTTGACACTAGATTCTTGTTCCCTAGTGTTTTTTGAGTCTAGATTTCAAATTTCATGCGATTTGGAGTTGTAGAAGTGAAGTTGCCATTAAAGGGTTTTGAGCTTTTGAAGCTTTACAAACTTTGAAAGTGGGTCTATTGATTGAGGAGGAATTGGAGCTTAAAAACCATTGGGGTTTGTTCCTTACGTTAAGGGGAAGCTAATCCTAAAATTTGAGCCAATTCCGAGCTCATTTGAAGGTGTTGGTGTTTAGTGTGTGTTCTTGGTGTTCTAGGTGTTTTTGATATTCATCAAGAACATCTTGAAGAAGAAGAAGCCAAAAGGTACATTTGATCCAATTTTTTTCAAGTCAAAGTGGTCAAAGATGTTTGTTGGGTCCACAAGTGGAATTTAAAAAAAAAAAAAATCCACGTGGACTGCCACGTCAGCAGCGCGTGTTGCCCAATTTCAGAGAGCAAAAATCTGCAGGTTCTATACTTAGTTTTTTTTAGGGGTCTCAAATTTTGGAACCCCAAAATTTTTCTAAGTGTTGGAACTTTTAAGACCCCAAATTTTTTCTAAGTGTTGGAACTTCAAACTTCTTCTTCTACACTCATTTTTCTTTGATTTCTTAATTATTTAACATCTAATTAACATCTTTAATTACTTGTTAACTAGTTTTTAAACATCAAATCATCTCTTTGATTCTCCAAATTAAGCAACAACAAGTAGTTTCTCCTACTTTTGTTACTTAATTCTTGAGTCCGAATTCTTTCGTGCTTCTTCCTTCTTCTTTTCTTGTCTTGTTTTCGTTGATTAATTCCTTGATTCAAGTCCGTTAGAGTCTTTCAAGTCGTCCTTCTTTCAAAAGTCACAAGAATCCACTCCTCCACAAAGGATAGGTGATCTTGAGTTGATTGAGCGGAGCTAGTTCACTATCAATTTTGAGACGATGCCACAGGAGGTGAGTTGAGAGTTACATACGAGGTACGTGAGCCTTTTACTACTAACCTTGCTTGTTGAGTTTTGTAGGTGCCATGTCCCACCACGGTGCAAGTCCAGTTGGGGAGAGCTCGGAGAACCTCATGGAGGTTCTTGCACACCTCTCCAAACAAATGGCGGAAATGAATGGGAAGTTAGGAGGTATGGAGGAAAGGTTGGTACGGGTGGAAAATGAGAATAGAGGGAAGACACTCCAAGTCGAAAATGAGGAGGCAAGGCGAGCATCGGTGCAATCCACCACCATTACTCCGGGGCAAGCTCACCAACTATGTTACCCTCCACAAAATCGAACCCGAAACTTCCAACAACCCACCTTCCAAACAAACAACCCTCCAAACTTCCCAAGGCAACCAACACCACATCCACATCCACATCCACATCCACAACCCTATCGCCCTCCACAAGAGAACCGTCCTATTGTGGCAAACCAAGTTTTATACCAAACTCCACTCCGAAATCCATCAAATGCGTCCTTACATGATTCCTACATATCACCTCCACGAAACACCACACAAACACCCTACCCAAACCACCAATTTCAAAATCCTCTCTATGACGACATGAATGAAGTTCACAATAATGATGAGTTTTGGGAGCATGGGGGTAGAGATGACTATGAAGGGCCAAGGGAAGGGGTCCAGCCTCGGGACTTAGGGTGGGACCAAGGAATAGGAGGTCAACGCTATGGGAATAGAGGAGATAGGATGGGGAATAGAGGAGCTAGGTATGGAGAACGGAATGATCAAGATAGGGGATTGAACACGATCAAGGTTACACTTCCAAAGTTCAAGGGAAGTAGTGACCCGGATGAATTTCTTGAATGGAAACTACAAAGTGAAAGGATTTTCCTTACTAATAACATCTCGGAATCATTGAAGGCGAAGTATGCCCTCACTCAATTCGAGGGATATGCTTCCACATGGTGGGAATCCAAGAGGAGGGAACGAGAGAGTCGTCATATCTATGAGTTGCCCACTTGGCAAGAGTTGGTTGGTCTAATGGAGTATAGGTATTTGACTCCGGATTACTACCAAGAAGCTCTCAAGAAGGTGTACATGCTTAGGCAAGGTACCAAGAGTGTTGAAGAATACTATGATGAATTTGAGAACTTGAGAAAGAAGTCCAAGCTTGAGGAGCATATGCAATACACGGTGATACGATTCATGGCAAACTTGAGGCCCGATATCTTGAAGCCTTTGAGACTTAAACACTATGAGAATCTTGAAGCGGCATTCCATGATGCCTCTAAGGTCGAATTGGATTTGAAAGATGAGAAGACATACAAGGCCAAGAGTTTTCCAACTTCCTCATGGAGTAAAAATAATGATAAGTGGAAGACCCCAACTCCTCGCGAATCATCTAAAGGTAGTGGTCAAGACACTCAAAGCAAGGTTGATTACAAAGCCAAAGGGAATGACAAGCCGAAAGGAGGTAACTTTGACAAACCCAACTTTCCTCGACCCTCTACCATCCAATGCTTTCGATGTCAAGGGAGGGGTCATATTGCTAGTGAGTGTCCTAATAGAAGGATAATTGTTGCTTTTCGTGATGGGTATAAAACCGATGAGGAAGATGAGCATGATGAAAGAAGTGAGGGAGAGGGGGATAAAGGTGAAGGGGAGAGAGTAGCTTCGGGGGATGAGGAAGAAAGGTTGGATGAGAGGGTAAATTTTGCTTGCTTCATGGAAAGGGGGCAACCCCTACTTGATGATAATGAAGAGTTGAAGGTAAATACCAACCTTTCATGTGTTGTGAGGAGAATTATGGGAGCCCTTGCCAAAGAAGAACTTGACCAAAGGGAGAATCTGTTTCATGCTAGGTGCAAGATCCAAGATAAGGTGTGTTCTTTGATTATTGATAGTGGGAGTTGCACTAATGTGGTGAGTAGTTCTTTGGTGGAGCGTATGCAAATTCCAACAAGAAGGCATTCCAACCCGTACAAGCTACAATGGCTCAATGAGAGTGGAGAGATGAAGGTCCTCAAACAAGCAAGTATTCGATTTAGTGTGGGCAAGTACAATGAGGAGTTGATTTGTGATGTGGTACCCATGTTGGCTTGTCATGTATTATTGGGGAGGCCTTGGCAATTTGATAGAGATGTTGTGCACTATGGAAGGACCAACAAGTATGCTTTTGTGATTGATGGTAAGAAATATGTACTTGCACCTCTCACCCCATACCAAGTGAGTGAGGACTATCGGGCTATGAAGGAGCTTCGGAAGAGAATAAGGGTGGAAGAAGCAAAGAGTGAAGGTGAAAGTTCCACCATTGTTCCAAAAGAGGGAAGTGACTTGGCTAAAAATAAGAAGAACATGTGTATGATAGCCAAGCCAAACAATTGTCTAAAGGGTGTGGATGAGGAACGCTTTTTAGTGTGCCTTGTCAACACCAATCTTTTATTGCATGCTAACCAAGATACTAGCATTTTGCCTAGTATTGTTTCTTCTCTTTTGCAGGACTATGATGAATTATTTCCGGATGAGATGCCCGCGGGACTACCACCCTTGAAGGGAATTGAGCACCAAATTGACTTTGTGTCGGGGTCACAAATTCCAACCGACCAGCCTATAGGTGTAATCCAGAAGAGACCAAGGAGCTACAAAGGCAAGTGGAAGAACTCCTTGAAAAGGGATTGATCAAAGAAAGCCTAAGTCCGTGTGCCGTACCGGTTATCCTTGTTCCCAAAAAGGATGGTACTTAGAGAATGTGCATTGATTGTAGAGCCGTGAACAAGATTACAATCAAGTATAGGCATCCAATTCCAAGACTTGATGACATGTTGGATGAGCTTTGTGGAGCAAGTGTGTTCTCAAAGGTTGATCTTAGGAGTGGGTACCATCAAATTCGAATGAAACCGGGTGATGAATGGAAGACGGCTTTCAAAACAAAATTTGGGTTGTATGAATGGCTTGTGATGCCGTTTGGTTTGACTAATTGTCGCGTCCCGTTTTCCTCGCGGAAGAGCGGGTTTCGACGTGACAACTCTCTTTTTAGGAAGAGAGCGTGAAGAGTCGCCACCTAACGAATTTAAGGCGCGTTAGGGCGCCGTTCTAGCTAACTACAACTAAATTAAATTTTTAGTCTACGCAACCAGAGAATCGGGTAAGGGTTCAAGTTACCTCGAAAGGAAGGTGTTAAGCACCTTTCAAGGTCCACAAATGTGGGTCCCTGCCGGATTCGTTATTTATGTGGGAATAGGTGATAAGTAATAGGTCGATTAATTAAACTAAAACTATATAATCAAACAAGTAAGACTTTATTTAAAACAAGTATTTAAGCCAAATTAATTGTTAAAATCAAAGCGAGAAAATCATGCATGCATTAACACAAGTAAATAAATAAACAAAAAATCAGATAAGCGAGAAGTCAGAAGTGACACAATGATATAGGAAAAGAGACCTAATTACTAAGTGACTTAGTTGACTACCCCAAACAAATAAAAAGAAACAAACTTAGGTTAATTTTAACCTATTCGGATCAGCGCCCGGCTCATTATCGGAGACAATTCCAAAGATATTGTCGTATTCTGCTCGGGTCGATTTCCATCATATCCGTCTATCTACCCGCCTAGGTGAGTTATTAAGATTATTATCCTGAGAGCGCACTAAACAAATGAAAAATACTAACGCGTCTTAAGATGTTTACCCGTCCCGACTTAATGTCCAAGAGGCATTTGGACTTACTATTTGGGTATGGGACTAGACAAATAAAATCTTAGGTTTCCTAATTAGACATGGAAAAGCGTCAAGCAAAACAAGAACGGACTTTAAACAAGTAGCACATAACAGTCTCAAACATACCTCTTAACCGATGTTAGAATAAGTAATCAAACAATGCTTCAAAGATTAACATTTTTCATATGGTTAAAACCTATGAACATGGTCTCTAGTGATTAACGATGCAGAAAATTGGCAGTTTTTATTGAACATGTGGGCATGATTTCTAATAATACTGCAGAAAATTTATTATTTGAGACCTATGAGCAGAATCTCTGATTATTTAACATGCTGAAAATAAATCTAACCTTACAACATGATAATTGGTTATTTAACATACTGAAACTATTTAAAGCTATAGACATGATGGCTAATTAAATTATATGCTGAAGCTAGAGTAAACTTGTAGGCAAGGTTTTTAACATGTTAAATCCTGCATGCATGATTTCTAATTTGATGTGCGAAAACTGCTGTAGCATGTTGAAATTGACAGCCAACTGATTTAAAATGCTAAAACAGGTTTTAACTTATAGGCATGATTTCTAATTTAATATGCAGAAACTGAAACTGATTTAACTACCGTATGCATAATAGCTAATTCATTTTAAATGTTGAAACTGATTTGATGCATCATGATAACTAACTTAATTATGCTAAAAAAAAAGATTTTTTGCATCCTATAGACATGGTAATTAATTATGTTATATTAGTTATTCGGCAGAAATTACAAGTAACATGCAAAAGTGAAAGTTGTACGAGCATGCAAGGAACGTGAGAATCATAACTTGAATTTAAGACGTACATAACAACTAGCATACCAGATTGCTATATTCTGGAAATTCCTTATTAAACCTGTTGATACGCCATTTTAAGTGAAATTAACAAGCCATTTAGTTAGTATCTATAGTCATGCTTTCTACGTTTTCAATTGGATAAAAACAGGTAGCACGTAGTTTGCCCCTCCCCCATAGCAGTCCCTTAAGTATTCATTACGTCATCAGAGTTTATACAATAATTATTACAGGCCCGAATGAATGAATATAAAAGCATAACATAATTAATAAAATCTAAAGTTCTATAAAGATCTATCAATCCCAGGCAACTCTTCATCGTTTCCCATCTTCATTCAACCTGTTAAATATAAACGTAGAGTTTGGAGGATCCTAATTCAGCCCATAAGGCCCACCCTTGACGTGTCAAGTTCCTGAGGATCTCACGGATCCTAGGCAGTGCTTATGTCAAGGAATAGGGATGTATTAGGACCTCCCTATTCCACCCAAATACCACAAAGACAAACCAAGAGTGTACTCATATAAATTAACCAACAGCCAACATAAACAAGAGATAGCTAATCTATTTAATAGCTCATGAACGAGAAAACATATCAAAGCCAACATGAAGCAAATTCTAGGTGCAATCCTATAGACATGCTCTCTAATGATTTATAGATAAGCATAGATAAGCATAGATGGACTAATACACATATTTAAAGTTACAAGTGATCATGTATATAAATTTAAATCTACATCGATAGAAACTAACCAGTTAACCGCAAACAAACAAGAGAATATTCGAAGTCCCACACTTAGCAATCAGTCAACTTATCAGCCAAGAGGAAAAATTCTAAAATATGAGAGTGAGTAGTGTGGCAAAGTCCGTCCTCTTCCCTCTTCTAATGAAAAAGGGACATTGTTTATATAGTGAATAGGAGTCCATCAGTAAAGGAAAGCCAATCAATTAAAAGAGTCAATTGAGGAGATTCTTTTCTTAAAATGGATGGGTAAAATTGATTACCACGAATATATGGATGCTAAAGTTGTCCACAGCAAGTAGAAGGAAAGGAAATCAATCAAATCATCATAAGATATCAATCACAGGGCTTCTTTCCGAAGAAACAAATAAATTAGGTGCAGGATGATCAAAACTTACCATAGATGAGCAAGTATTAAAGTTGTCATAATTAATTAGAACAGCAATATCATAAAAAATCCAATTAACCAAATCAATCAGGCACAAAACAATCAAATTTTGTTACAAATATGGAAGTACTGAAAGTTGTTACATAATTAAAGGGATTTAACAAATAAGACATCCTAATTGACACGTAAATATAGATGGAAGACTTAAAGCAGAGGGAAATAAAAATGGCAGGGTACCCCACAATCTAAAACAAAGCAACTGAACTTCTGAATTCAAAGTTTACCATAGAAGTTGTCCCAGATTTCTTTTGTCAAGCACCAGGATCTCAAGTGGCCACAATTAGCATACAACTTACCAAACAATCAATAAACCAAAGATGTTAAAGGATCTTCCAATTGTCATATTTAACACGTAAGGCTGTCGAAATTTGAATTCAAGAAGGAAAGGATAACAGTTTGTAAAAAAAAATCACCATCAATATCATATGATCAGTTGTCATGAAACAGGCTTAAGCAAGGAGAATGATGAATAGGAAAAGTCATCACATAATTTGAATCAAATCAATGGTAGCACAAAGAAATAACATTCCTTCAGGAATAACATGCTGCCCAAACTGTTCAATTCAAGAACTAATCAACAAGTACGTGAGTAAGCGCACATATCCTAAACACAATATTTGGCATTAAACAAAATGTGTATTAGAACTAACAGGCTTGTACATCCACTTTAACAACAAAACAAACACATAATCGAATTATCAGGTAATTCACATACGACAACCCATATAAGGTAATTCACAACATCACAGGATTCAAGCACAAATCCATAACCAAATGGCACTAATTTCACATCTCACAAACTGATAATAGCAAGAGAAGATGATGAACTTAAATCAGGAGATAGACCGAACCCGAAATAGCAGCGTGGTAACCCATCATAACATAATCCTCCAAAAATCGTTTAATGATTCACGAGCAACATGCACCTGGCCGGAGTTCGACATTCGTAGAAGAAGACCAGATCCTCGTCACACCAAATTTCTAAGAAGATAAAGGAGGTTTGATTTAATGGAGGTTGTTAGTAGTCCACCGGCCAGAGGCGGCCGGAAACAGTGAGACATAGGAGGTTTGGGTTTCTGTTTTGGTGGTATTTTGATGGAGATGAGGGCGGCGGAGATGAAGTGGAAGGAGGGTGGTGGTGCCGACAGTGAAGTGAAGATGTAGGGGAGAGAGGATATTGAGGCGAGGGAGGCAGCGGCAGTGGGGTTTCGCCGGAGCTGCCTGAGGCGGCGGAGAAAGAGATGAAGAGACGGAAGGAGAGTGGGTCGCTGGAGCAGTGGTGGTTGGAGTTGGTAGAGGTTTTCGGTGGTGTGAGAGAGGAGAGAGTTTTGGGGGATGAAGGTTGAGGCGGCGGCTGGTGGGGCTAGTGGAGGTGGAGGAACAGAGGGAGGAAAGAGTATGGGAGGTGGTGGTGGTGCCGGCGTTGTCAGCGACGGCGGTTGGAAGAGATGAGAGAGTTGAGGGAGATGAAGGTGAGGCGGTGATGTGGTGTAGAGTGAATGAAGCTAGGGTTTGGGGTTGGTGTTTGTTTAAAAGGAAAGGAGAAGGGGGTTTGATCTCGGCCGTTGATCGTATTAGATCAACGGCTGAGATTGAATCAGACTTGGGATTTAAAATTGGGCCAATTTAGCCCAATTAGGTTAAAATTGAAATAAATTGGGTAGAAAGGAGGCTAGGATTTAAATAATTTGAGATTAGAAATTGAATTCGGGTGGCTATTTAATAAACAAACTACTACGTATATAAAATTTAGTAGATAAAATAATAGTTAACGATAATTATCAAAAGATTTAAAAAGGATAAATTACGCATATATATTGTACGTAAGATAAATGACATGTAATCATATGAAATTTGTGATAAAAAATGGTAATAGTAGAGAATAATTACATATTTATATACTAATTTTAAAGTGTTAATACGTAATTTATCAAGTAAAAATTTAAAATAAATTAGTATTTAAAATAATAATTATTATTAAAATAACAGCCCGAGGAATGTATAGGGAGGTCAAAATTGGGTGTCAACACTAATGCTCCAAGCACTTTCATGAGGTTGATGAATCATGTTCTAAAGCCCTTCATCAACAAGTTTGTGGTGGTGTACTTTGATGACATACTTGTGTATAGCAAGACAATTGAAGAGCATGTAGGCCATTTGAAACAAGTGTTTGATGTTTTGCTACGAGAAAGGTTATTCGCGAATCTCAAGAAGTGTTCTTTTTGTGTTGAAAAGGTAGTGTTCTTGGGCTTTGTGGTTAGTTCAAGTGGTATAGAGGTTGATGAAGAAAAGGTGGAGTCAATCAAGACTTGGCCGACCCCATCCAATGCAACCGAGGTAAGAAGTTTTCATGGGTTGGCGAGCTTTTACCGGCGTTTTGTGAAGGGTTTTAGTTCAATTGCTTCCCCATTAACCGAATTGATCAAGAAAGATGTACCTTTTGTGTGGGGGGAAGAACAAGAGAAGTCCTTTCAAGCATTGAAGTCCATGTTGCGTTCTCCCCATTACTCCAACTACCTAATTTTGATAAAGCTTTTGAGATAGAGTGTGATGCTTCGGGTGTTGGGATAGGTGGTGTCTTGATGCAAGAGGGAAAACCATTGGCTTACTTTAGTGAAAAACTAAAGGGAGCTACTCTTCGGTACTCAACTTATGACAAGGAATTATATGCACTTGTGAGGGTATTGGCTCATTGGCAACACTACTTGTGGCACAAAGAGTTCGTGATAAGGACCGATCATGAGTCCTTGAAACATCTTAAGGGGCAATCCAAGTTGAACAAGCGACATGCCAAATGGGTTGAATTCATTGAGACCTTTCCATATGTGATCAACTACAAGCAAGGCAAAGAGAATGTAGTAGCGGATGCTCTATCAAGGAGGTTTGTATTGGTCAACACCTTGGCTTATAAAATTATGGGATTTGAAAGCTTGAAGGGATTCTATTCTATGGATCCCGATTTCAAAGAAACTTTTGATTGTCTTAGTCAAGGGAAGCGGGTTGATAGATTCCAATCGGTTGATGGATTCTTATTCAAGAATGGGCGAGTTTGTGTGCCCATGAGTTCATGGAGAGAGTTGTTTGTCAAGGAAGCTCATAGTGGTGGTTTGATGGGGAAGTTTGGAGTACCCAAGACACTTGACATCCTTATGGAATAATTTCATTGGCCAAAGATGAAGCATGATGTGGAGCGGATTTGTGGACAATGTCTCGAATGCAAGCAAGCCAAATTCACGACTCGGCCTCAAGGTAAGTATACCCCTCTTCCTACTCCTAGTGGTCCATGGATGGACATTTCTATGGATTTTGTGTTAGGACTTCCTAGGACTAAAAGAGGACATGATAGCATATTTGTGGTAGTGGATAGGTTCTCTAAAATGACTCATTTCATTCCATGCCATAAATGTGATGATGCATCCCATGTAGCATCCTTGTTTGTCATTAATGTGCTTAAATTGCATGGAGTCCCTCAAACCATTGTTAGTGATAGGGATTCCAAATTTCTTAGTCATTTTTGGAAGAATCTGTGGGGTACACTTGGTACCAAACTCATGTTTTCTACTTCTTGTCATCCTCAAATGGATGGACAAACCGAAGTAGTCAACCGGAACTCTTGGAAGCATGCTTAGGTGTATGATTAGGGGCACCCCAACCACTTGGGAAGACCATTTACCCTTGATAGAATTTGCATATAACCGGTCTTTCCACTCTTCTATTGGAATGTCCCCATTTGAAGAATGTTATGGCTTTAAGCCTTTGTTTCCATTAACTATGACTCCTTTGTCTAGCCATGTTGTTGTGAGCCTAGATGCTGAACAAAGAGCAAAGGAGATGATGAACATTCATTCCAAGGTAAAAGAGGCCATTGAAAAGAACAATTCAAAGGTGGCTAACCAAAAGAATCGTGGAAGAAAGGAAGTGATTTTCAACCCGGACGATTGGGTGTGGGTTCATTTCTGAAAGGAGAGGTTCCCACAAGTTCGAAAAGGAAAGCTAAGCCCAAGGGGAGACGGACCCTTCAAAGTGCTCAAGTGGATAAATGACAATGCATACATGATTGACTTACCAAGTGAGTATAATGTTCATAAGGTTTTCAATGTTAGTGATCTTTCTCCTTGTGTTGTAGGTGATCAATTGGATTCGAGGACGAATCATTTTCAAGAAGGGGAGGATGATACTAGATTGGAAAGCATGGATGGTACTATCTTGGATGACACTTATCCTTCAAAGCCTTTCACACGTAGTCAAGCTAAAAATCTCCAAGACCTTCAAGCAATGTTCATGAAAAGGGAAGCATTGGAAAAACTTGAAGAATCTCAAAGGAAAGCATACAATGTGTGGGTGGTCCATTAAAGTGAGGTGGAAGGAGGAATTCAAGAATTCCCAAAAGAAGGCAACCAAACAAGGCCCTTACTTCATTAAGGGAAACTGTAATAGCTAGTGTCTTCTTATTCCCTAGTATAAGTAGTAGCTTTTCTTCATTTTGGAAGACTAGTTTTTGGATATTGAAGATTGATACTCTAAAACTTGTAGTTGCTAGTGTAAGGCTTAGTGTAATTACCTTAAGGAATTAGTGAGTGATTAGGGTGACTCTCTTGATTGTTAGTTTAACTTCTTTACTTAATTAATCGAAGGTCTCCCACTTGTGGATTTCATTTAGGTTTCCTTGATTAGTTGAGTTGAATTAGTATCTAGTTGTTGGAATCAATTGGGAGGTGAGGGTTTTAGCCCCTTGTTGACCATAATTTCAATTCCTAGTTATTAATTCTCATATCTTTTCCTTCGTTTCTTCTTGTTTGTTGTATTTTCGTTATCAAAATTATTCCCCTCAAGCATCTGAGATTGATGGAATATATCCTCCCAGGATAGAAAAATTAAGCATCACTAGAATAGCGGTACCTCAAATCCTATTGATCGGTGAACCATTCAACGGTAGTAAATTACACTTGAATTTAGAAGAAATGTAGAAGTATACTTATGTTTTTTGTACTCAAATAGTACTTAAATTCTTGCTTTATATCTGAGGAACAATAAGATATTTATATCCAAAAAGTGCTGCTTCAGCAAAAGTTCAAAAAAATTGCACTGTTTCAAATACGATGGGACGACATGCAGTTCGCACAAGAGGAAGTGTGCGTCGCACGTCCCATCGCACATAAAACTAGTGAGACTGCTCAAACCGGCATTCATGTGTGATAGGATGTGCAAAACATACAAGTCATTGTGCTTGTCGCATGTATCATCACATGTCACAACCAGTGAGTCGAAAGGATGCATTCTTTTGACGTGCGATTCATGTGCGTTTTGCACATGCCAAAGTGCGGCTCACACATGGAGAATTCTGGGTTAGAATTATAGTTTAAACAATTAATTTTAAATAAAACTTTGTCCAAAAAGATAATCTCTCTATTGATCTTTGATAAATTCAAAGCCAAAGCCAAAGTTAAAGCCAAAGCCGAAGCAGACGATGACGATGGCGCGAGGCTTGTCTTCTTCTCAACCCTTTAAGACCATGAGGAAGTGTTTATCAATATAAACACTTGAAATTTTCTTTCCACCACCAATGTGGTACAAATGCTCTTTACAAAAGCAAAAGTAAAATTTTATTTTCCCTCCATTTTCTATTCACTTTTCATTACTAAACCCCAACAATCCTCCATATGAATGGGGAATGGCTAAGATAAAAAAATATACGGACAAGTGTGTGATCTACAAGCAAAGATTAATTGCATTTGGATAAGTAGGTTTCCCTTTGAACTTTCCGTAGTGAACTTATATCGGATGCACTCGGTCAACCGATAGATGCGATATCTTTGAACCGTTGAACTAATTTGTTATACACCTAGATAATATAAGTCACACAACTAACCTTTAATCATTTATGGTTCTCACAGTTTTATTCGTTTTAGCCATGAACACTTCCTGATTTCATAAGTGCTTAGAGAATTGGTCTTTACCATCATTCTCCTTGAAGTGGCTTACACTTCACACTTACATAGGTGTTTTATAAACTTTTAATCCTATAGATAAACTATTTGGTCATACCTTCCAAACTTAGAAATCATTAAAAAGTTTTACCCTTATTTTCGAACATTGTCTTCATCACAAGATTGGGTTGAGTTATTTGACAATGTTGAACCGTCAATCATAACTTTATTTTTCTCCTTGAACCTAGCTCTTGGGATCTCCAGTCTACTAGGTAGAGTTACCGCCATGATGACTTGTCCTAGGCCTTAAACTCATTCTCCTTGATGATCTTTCAACTACTTCTCTAGTTAGGCCTTTTGTAAGTGGATTTGACACATTATCTTTTGACTTTACATAGTCAATCGTGATCATTCCACTAGAGAGTAGTTGTTTAACGATGTTATGTCTCCATAGAATGTGATGATATTTTCCATTATACATAGTGCTTCCTGCCCTACCTATTGCCTCTTGGATATCACAGTGTATGCATACAGGTGTCAATGGTTTGGGCCAGAACGGAATGTCTTTCAAGAAATTTTGAAATCACTCAGCTTCTTCACCAGCTTTATCGACAGCTATAAACTCAGATTCCATTGTAGAGCGAGCGATATATGTTTATTTGGACGACTTCCAAGAAACTGCTTTTCCAAGAAGAGTAAATACATATTCACTTGTGGATTTAACTTCAGATGATCCGGTGATCCAATTTGCATCACTATATCCTTCAAGTACTGCAGGATATTTGTTATAATGCAAAGCATAGTTTTGAATATGTTTCGAATAACCCAAAACTCGTTTCATTGCCATCCAATGAGTTTGATTAGGATTATTTGTGTACCGACTCAGTTTACTAATAGCACATAATATATTTGGTCGCATACAATTCATGATATACATAAAACTTCCCAATACTCGTGCATATTCCAATTGTGAATCGCTTTCACCTTCATTCTTTTAAAGTGCAAAACTCGCATCCATTGGTGTTTTGGCAACATTGAAATTCAAATACTTGAACTTGTCAAGTACCTTTTCAATGTAATGAGGCTGTGACAATGCTAGACCTTGAGGAGTTTTACGAATTCTGATCCCTAAGATCACGTCATAAACTTCTAAGTCTTTCATAGTCAAATTTGCTAGCCAGCATACTCATAATAACATTTATGTCAAAAATATCTCTACTGATGATCAACATATCATCAACATACAAACAAACAATGACTTATGATTCTGAATGTCTTTAATGTAAACACATTTATCACACTCATTAATCTTAAATCCATTAGACAATATTTTTCGGTCAAACTTTGCATGTCATTGTTTGGGTGCTTGTTTTAATCCATAAAGTCGCTTAACAAGTTTGCACACTTTTTTTTCTTTACCAGGAATTACAAAACCCTCAAGTTATTCCATGTAAATTTTTTCCTCCAACTCTCTATTCAAGAAAGTCGTTTTCACATCCATTTGATGGATTTCAAATATACAGCCATCAATGCAACTAACATTCGAATAGATGTTATTCTCATTACCGACAAATATGTGTCAAAATAATCAAGACCTTCCTTTTGTCTATAACCTTTGACAACAAGTCTTGCCTTATATTTGTCAATAGTACCATCAACCTTCATTTTCCTTTTAAAGATCCATTTGGAACCTAAAGGTTTATTTCGAGGAGGAAGATCAACCAATTCCCAAGTATGGTTGCTCAAGACTGATTCAATCTCACTATTGACAGCTTCTTTCCAAAAAGTTGAGTCTCTAGAAGACACAGTTTCTTTAAACGTTTGAGGCTCATTTTTAAGGAAAATCACAAAATCCGATCCAAAGGAAGTAGATGTCCTTTGACGTTTACCACGTCATGGATCCTCTTCATTAAGTATATTTTCCTTTGGTTCTTCCCGAGGTCGTTTAGTTCTTTTGCTTGACGACTCACTATTTATTATATGCGGTTAAATATTTTCAAAGAATTCAGCATTATTTGATTCTATTATCGTGTTATCATGAATATCGGGATGGTCAGATTTGTGAATCAAAAATTGACATGCTTTACTGTTTGTAGCATATCCAATAAAAACACAATCCATAGTCTTTGGTCCTATCTTGACCCTCTTGAGTTTAGAAACTTGGACTTTGGCTAAGTACCCCTACACTTTGAAATATTTCAAGTTGGATTTTCTTCCTTTCTATTTCTCATATAAAATAGATTGTGTTTTGCTGTGGGGTACTCTATTAAGTATTTTATTTTCTGTAAGGATAGCTTTCCCCCACAAGCTTTGCGGTAAATCAGAACTTATTAATAAGGCATTTATCATTTCCTTCAATGTTTGGTTTTTCTTTTCCACAATTCTATTAGATTGAGGTGTGTAGGGGGCAGTAGTTTGATGGATAATTTCATTTTTCAAACATATTGCTTCAAAAGGAGATTTATACTCTCCACCCCTATCACTCCTTATCATTTTGATCTTTTTATTCAACTGATTTTCAACTTTAATTTTGTATTGCTTAAATGCTTCAGTTGTTTCATCCCTACTATTAAGCAAGTAAATATAACAGTATCGAGTACAATCATCAATGTAGGTTATGAAATACCTTTTCCTACCGCGAGATGATATTGACTTCATAACACAAATATCTGTGTGAATTAAGTCTAAGGGATTAGAATTTCTTTCAACAGACTTATATGGATGTTTGATTCAACACAGATTTGGCATTGTGATTTACTGTACTCAAATTTAGGCAATACTTCTAAACTTATCAGTTTTCTTAAGGTTTTGTGATTGACATATCCTAAACGAACGTGCCATAAATCATTTGACTCATCAAGTAAGAAGAAATTAAACTCTTATTCATTTCAACAATCATTACATTGAGTTTGAAAAGGCCCTTAGTTAGGTATCTTTTCTTACATACATTTTATTTTTACTAACTACAACTTTATCGGAAACAAAAATACACTTGAATTCGTTCTTAGTAAGAAGCGAAGTTGAGACCAAGTTCTTCCGCAAATCAGGAACATGAAGGACATTGTTGAGAGTCAGGACCTTGCTAGATGTCATCTTCAAGCATATCTTGCATATTCTTTCAACTTTTCCTACAGTGGAGTTTGCCATAAAGATGGTCTCATCGGGTTCAGTAGGAGCATAGGATGCAAACAGATCCTTATTAGCACACACGTGATGGGTAGCACCAGAATCTATCCACCATTCCCTTAGGTTATCAACCAAGTTGCATTCAGAAAGCATGACACATAAGTCTTCCACTTTTTCAACCATGTTTGCTTGACCCTTAATCTTGTCTTTCTTTGGAGACCGATAATCCGATGACTTGTGGTCAGTCTTACCACAATTATAGAAGTTGCCTTTGAACTTCTTCTTTGTCAGATTGTTCTTTGGTCCATTGAGAATGTAGTTCTTGAATAGGAAATCAGAATGTTTCCATGCTTCAGTAACTACAAACTCTTCTTTATTCGGAGTTCCTTCAGCCATTATGAAGCATTGCAGGCTTAGAGTTGTGAGATAGAAGAACATCTTCTGCTGTCATCTCTTGAAGTCGATACCCAGAAATTTTCTCGGCTTTTCTACCATAGCCATTGCAGGTACAACATTCATACGACTTGATGATGCTATAATTGTTACCGCTGGGGCAACACTATTCACAACAGAATTATTTTGATGTTCTATTTCATTCTTTATTTTTCTGTCACAAATTTGACAAATAATTTAGTACTAAAAATACTAACAATAAGGACTATATCTTTATTCAAATTTGTTTCTAGCGAACGATGAAGTTTTTATATTCTTTGAATCGTTTAACAGAATGAACTCTAAGTTCTGACGAAGTTTTTATATTCTTCAAATCAGAACGAAGATTCAAACGGAGTAGAAAATCAAAAGGTTTTAATCTCCAGAAACTTCAAATACAAATAAACAATAATTTCCTTAAGATTGTTATTTGGGTGATATGAAATCTGTATTTAAACAAACAATTAGAAACAAGAACTTAAACTATTTACGAAAAATAGTAGAAGAAAAGAGATGAAGGAGAAATCGAGCCCAGTGAATGCACAGTGTGTCCTTAAGGAAATTATTTATCTCAAGCACTCGAGGTTGATGGAATATATCTTCCTAGAACAGAACTATTAAGCATCAATAGAATAGCGGTACCTCAAATCCTATTGATCAGCGAACCACTCAACGGTAGTAAATCACACTTGAATTTAGAAGAAATATAGAAGTATACTTATGTTTCTTATACTCAAATAGTACTTAAATTCGTGCTTCATATCTGAGGAAGAATCAAATATTTATAGCCAAAAAGTACTGCTTCAGAAAGAAAGCAAAGATTCAGAAAAGTTGCATTGTTTTAGATACGACGGGACAATGTGCGGTTCGCACAAGAGGAAGTGCGCGTCACACGTCCCGTAGCACACGAAACCAGTGAGACTGCTCAAACTGGCAGTCATGTGTGATCGGATGTGCGAAACGCACAAGGCATTGTGCGTGTCGCATGTCTCATTACATGTCACAACCAGTGAGTCGAAAGGATGCGTCCTTTTGACGTGCGATTCATGTGCGTTCACACATGCCGAAGTGCGGCTCACACATGGTGAATTTTGGGTTAAATAAATTAACTTTATTCAAAAAGATAATCTCTCGATCGATTTTTGAAAAATCCAAATCCAAATCCAAATCCAAAGTACAATTAAGTTTAAATAAACTTTATCCAAAAAGATAATCTCTCGAGCCAAAGCCAAAGCCAAAGCCAAAACCGAGCCGAGCCGCCAACGACAACGGCGCGAGGCTTGTCTTCTTCTCAACCCTTTAAGACCATGAGGAAGTGTTTCTCAATATAAACACTTGAAATTTCCTTTGCACCACTAATGTGGTACAAATGCTCTTTACAAAAGCGAAAGCAAAATTTCATTTTTTTCTCCATTTCTATTCCCTTCATTTTCCATTTACTTTTTATTACTAAACTGGCAGTCATGTGTGATGGGATGTGCGAAACGCACAAGGCATTGTGCGTGTCGCATGTCTCATTACATGTCACAACCAGTGAGTCGAAAGGATGCGTCCTTTTGACGTGCGATTCATGTGCGTTTCACACATGCCGAAGTGCGGCTCACACATGGAGAATTTTGGGTTAAATAAATTAACTTTATTCAAAAAGATAATCTCTCGATCGATTTTTGAAAAATCCAAATCCAAAGTACAATTAAGTTTAAATAAACTTTATCCAAAAAGATAATCTCTCGAGCCAAAGCCAAAGCCAAAGCCAAAACCGAGCCGAGCCGCCAACGACAACGGCGCGAGGCTTGTCTTCTTCTCAACCCTTTAAGACCATGAGGAAGTGTTTCTCAATATAAACACTTGAAATTTCCTTTGCACCACTAATGTGGTACAAATGCTCTTTACAAAAGCGAAAGCAAAATTTCTTTTTTTTCTCCATTTCTATTCCCTTTATTTTCCATTTACTTTTTATTACTAAACCCCAACATAATATAGTTAATATATACTGCCACCAACCGTAAGCAAATGACCATAAAAAGAATGAAATTTTTCTTTTTTAGCAACTCTTTAATTTCAACTTTTTACGTGACATGTTTAAAATCACACGATTAAATATCATTTTAATATATTTGAAATATCTTTAATTTTACAACATAATTTTTTTTTTCTTAAATTTTATATCAAATTAAAATAAATTAATCAATTTAAAACGGAGAAAGTACATGATTGAAAAGGTGGGTTGCATAGTGATGGTGAGGGGTAGGAAATCATGTCCAAGTAGGAAAGCAGTACAAGACGGAACAATTAATAATTCGGACACCTTCCTATAGAAAAGTCATTGGCATTGCTTCAAGGAATAGCTTATCGTTGATGTCACTCACTCCAAAACTCTTCATCTTTTCAAAGTAAACATTCTTCTTCTTCTTCTTCTTCTTCTATTATTCCTCTACTTTGATCTCTCTTTCTAGCTATGAAGAAAACTTTCTTGACTACGTATTTTTCTGGCTTTTTATGGGTTTGATTGATTTTCTTTTTATTATCAGATGATTTTCTTCACAAAGGCATATTATGTTTATTAGTTTTCCTTTGGTTCATATATGTAGAATTTCCTTGTATCTATACCCGGGTGTTCTTCCAAATTAGTGTCTATATCTTATACGGAATGTAAAAGATGACTTTATTTTTTCTTTTTCTATAGCGTTCAGGGTAATATTAGAAATCAGCATGGTCGTATTGTAAGTTAGCTATTTTGTGCGTTTAGTTATTCTTTAATTCATGCGATATACAATTGAGTTCTTCTTAGATCCCAAGGGATGACGGTGTAGTTGATAGCGCAGTGAATTAGTTGAGGTGCAAGCAAGTTGGCCTGAAATTAAGGGGTCTTTTTAGCAGTCAAGTTGAAGTGTGCTAATAAGGATGATTTGTTCTATCTTTCAGGATTTCTTAAGCATATTGGAGGTGGTAATGGTAGTTACAATTTTATCTATTTTCTACTTTTGTGCTTAGAGTAATTTTGTTACTATTTGGTTCGCAAGTGCAAAATTGTGTCATTTTTATCTGGTCTAGTTCTGTTCTAATCTGTAAGTTAAAGGGAAAAGGAAAAAAACGACCTTTTCCTGTTTCGGAGCATCTTAACCATATTGGAGAACATGGTAGTATTATTATCAAATCTGTTTTGTACTTGGATTAGTTTGACACTTGAGTGGCTGAAATTAGCTCAAGGCTAAAATTTAGTCCTAAAGTAAGAATAGTTGGAGCATATAAGGGTGTGGTCAATGAAGTGAGTTGAGAACCATGAGGTCTTAGGTTTAAATTTCAACAGAGAAAAAAATAAGAGGTGATTTCTTTTATGTCTAAACTTTGGTGGATAATTGGTGGACAAAGTTACTTGGTATGTACCCCACAGAATTAGTCGGGGTGCACGCAAGCTTGACCTAGACACCACTGTTACTAAAAAAAAGAGTAAGAACTGTTGGACGTCAAGCAAAAAAGTAGGAGGGATTTGACACAAATAATATGGCTAGTCTTAACCATGTGTACTGCAGTCTAGAGTGACAGTCTAGAGTGACTTAATTGGAAAGTTATGGTTAATTGACTAGCCTGAATTAGGCCAAGCAAAGTGAATTAAGATCTTCTCTGATTTGCTTTTGTTCATTTTGTTTGGCTGAAGTTCCAAAGGCATGATATTGATACTTGATCATGAGAAAACACTGTAATTAGTGCAAAGACATTGCTGATCTGATTGTCTTGTGCAACATAAAGTTCTTGGTATCCTCAAGTTCTCTGTTTTTGAATGTATTTTTCATGATGAATAGTTCTGAAATCATACTCCTGTTTCATTAAAGGAAGTCTATAGAGAAGCATATGCTTCTTTTGTGTATTTTCTTTTTATCGTTCTTGACAGATATCATTTGTTGGGATAAAAGCACTTTGTTTATTCAGTATAGAAAAACGAACAGCCTTCTGTTCTCCCAATTGTTATTCTTCAAATGTTATTAGTATGTCTATTGGTAGAATCCTTTCTTTGTGCTTCAATTTACTATTTCCTCAATCTAGACTGACTGGTTGTTTTCTTTTGCAGCATGGATTTGAGGCTCTGCTTGTGTCTTTTCATACTTGCATCTAACTGGCGCTGTACTGCTAGAGAATTAGCTGCTCGTAACCCCATTCTTACTGAAACTGAAGATGTTTCTGGTACTTTCTCTTTTTCATTTAAATAGTGGCTATATTGGTGTTGTATGGTTGTAAAGTCTCCATATATGAAGTCACGGGACAGTTGTTGTAGTGTGGTAATTGAGAAACAAAACGAATAAATCCAATAAACCTTATTTACGGCCTTACAAGATTTGGTGTCTCCAATGGTTGGCATCTGGTTTCCCTTTTCATTATCAAGAACCTCCTTGATTGTCCACTACATCATTAGTCCCTTATTTGAAGTTTGTGATTTTCTGCTAGACATCCGCTTGCAGTTTATATATTTACTTTCTCTATCTTATTTCTTATGAAGGAATTTGATTGGCCGGAGAGTTTAGGACGTTGATTTGACTTATTGTTAGTGGTGGAAGATAATACTTGGACAATGATATGATTGATGAAACAAAGCATCACACAAACTATAAATTCACATAGTTAATAGAATATGAATTCATAATTTTTTTGAAGTACATCAAACATTTTGTAATGTCTCAAAGTAAAAAAAAAGATATCTTTCTCTAATCAAAATATATTTTATCCTGTCTTGTGTACTACAACTTCAATCTTTCTCTAATCAAAATATCTTTTTCCTCCTTCACTAAATGAACCATACCTTCCATTGACCCTTCTTGTTAATACACTTATTCAAGTCTTTCTATCTTTTCAAATCCTTTTCAAATGAAAAAAATTCATATCGTTTTTCCTTTCAACTCGAAAGGGGCTAAGGATCAAACAATAGCTAAAGATGTTCATGTCAGTAGTTGATTGGAACATCACATCTTACATTTACAAGTGTGTTAATGTGAATTATATTAGGTTATACTCAATCAATTGATTGACATGGATAAGGCCTCATAGGATTCTTACATTCTCCATTTCGCATGTTAGATATTGGTGAGTTTGTGAAGATAGATCGGCAGCTGGGATATAAATATGGAAGGTCAAGTGTTTTGTTGTAGCTGCTTGCTTAAAATGGGCCCCAGTTCATACAAATGGTTCTAAGCATTTTCTGCAACTTTTGTTAGTACTTTATCTACTTGGCTAGGGATTTTTCAAGCTAGCAATCTTTGCATCTTTTTATTGTCTATTATAATATCCATTTATTGGACTTCATTAATTAATACGCAAGTGGTTTTCTCCATGCGATGCATTTTTTTTTTAATGTCAATCCTACTTGCTAGTCTAATGTACTCTTTTACCTAAATGCTTTGTAGCAGATGATTTGAACTGTTTGATATATTTGTAGTTTTGTATAGATTCATTATTGTGTTAGTCTAACGGTAATGTTAAAAAAAATGTTTTTCTTGCCTTTATTGCACCAGTATTACAGATAAATAACCTAGAAGAACTGAGACAAGTTCCACCCCTGGAAGAAGTCAATGAACAGTTGTGCACATTGTGTGAAGAATATACTGCCAAGGCACTTAATTACATGGCTAATAACAAGACCCAAACAGAGATCATTGACCTTCTTCACAAATCCTGTTTGAAGATGCGATTTTACAAGAAGGAGGTACTTGTTATCTACCTTGAAATTGTCTATTTCTTGACCAATTGTTTCACCTCAATGATTGATTTCCACTGCTCATAAAAGGGCTGACTCAGTTCAGGCATTTTATTGTTTATTCAACTACGGATGTACAATCAGAAATAATAAGCTTCCTTTTTCTGTATTTATATATTATTTGGGTGGTCCGTTGGGGTTGGTGCTGTTAGATTTTTTATGTGAGACTTTGAATGGTTCCCATACCTAGGTGCTGAGTTGATCTCTTTGGTTTTTTGGTTGCAGTGCGCCATACTCGTGGATTATTATGCTCCTCTCTTCTTCTTAGAGATCAACAAAATGAGACCTGAAGACTTCTGCCAAAAGTTTGGCCTTTGTGAACAAGTGGTTACCATTTCTCAGGTGCTTTCTGGAAAGAGCTGCAATTTATGCCATCAAGTAGTTAAAGAGGCTGAATCAAAATTAAAAGATCCTGACACCCAGGTACATTATGTTTTACTTTATATACAGTATGCAATATAGATATAATAATGAAAGTATAAATAATCACCTGAACTAAGTATACAAGAGATGAACATCTTTTTGGAGTTATGGTCCACTTACTTTTAGTTTAGAAGCCTGCTGTATTTTAAAGTTGGTCATCTGCTACTAAAGACTGCTTTAGGACTTGTGATATTGGTTCTGCATGGCAGTAGTTATATTATGAGCAGTAATGCAGAATATCATAGAATGCCTAAATTTCCACCTTTACCCCACAAAGGTAGGGGTAAGGACTAAGGTCTGTGTACTGTGTACATCCTACTCTCCCCAGACCCCACTTGTGGGATTACACTGGGTATGTTGTTGTTGTTGCCTAAATTTCTGCTTGTGTGCATTTAATGTTACGATGAAGTTCTCCCTAAAGAAGAAGGTTGTATATTACCTGAAAATTGAATAGTATGTACATGTGTATGTAATTGGAGGCGTGAGGTAATATACTCACTGGGAAATTGGATTATGTTTTGCTTAAACTCATTTTCTTTTTTGACATACTTTCAGTTAGAGATACTTGAGCTGCTCTTGAAGGCATGTGGAGCTATCAAACCTTATGCTAAAAAGGTTAGAAACATCTGAAATGTAATTGACTGATCATAGTTAAATCTGCAAGCGTGCTGATAGTTTCCAGATTTCCTTTGCGACAAATTTTTGGAATTCCAGTAGATATTAATAATGTTTTCATACTTAATGTTTTCTTGAACAGTGTGAGTCTCTGAAATGATTTTGTAACCCCTTATCCCTGTATCCATGCACTGCTGTCCTATAAAATTCAGTTGAAATTTTTTAGAAGCATGTTTGAATGCTTGATAACAGGCCTTGACTACTCTGGAAACTGACTATATAGATGAATGAGCAATATAATAGTCCTATGTTATTTGGTGAACTTTTGATCCTGGACAACTGTCAATTTCTGTACCTGATGATAATATGTGAAGGATATATAACACAACCCTGTTTGATATCTATGCTGCTGTTTTTACTGTCTCACACTCTACTTTTTGTCTGCACGTTGTTATGTTTTGGCAGTGCAAGAAACTGGTGTTTGAATTTGCGCCAGTGATTCTCGTAAATACTGAACAGTTTCTGGAACAAAATGACATATGTGCTATTCTTCACGCTTGTGAGCCTGCAGTAGATAAAGAGCAACCATCACCAAGGAAGCAAACTTCATTGCGTTCTGCGTCATAAGGAAATCATGGTTTTCAGAATAGGATGGGAACATATTGTTGTACGTAAACAATTAAACACCATCATAAAAAGTTTTCTGAAATGTTGTGTGTATATATATAATATATATATATAGTTTAATAGGTTGAATTCCAAACTTCATTTATTGTTATGAACAGAGTTATATATTTATGCAAGGTAAATATATCGAATATTAGTAGTGTCTATTTTGGTGCTTGCCACCCACCAGAGCTTTAGATTTGGATACGGAATTTCTCAGCCTTAAATTTGCTTGAACCCTTAGATGGTCTTTATTTGCTTATAAGTTTTACCAATTTAAAACTCTAAACAGAGAATTGCTAATCCCTTTTTGAATAACTAATCTTATATTTGTTCCATGCATGATTGATATGCCAGTAGAAATATAGAGAACTTTTGTATTTTATTTTCTATAATAGTGTCTTGAGATGAGTTTAAACGGAGAAACATGGTCATAGAGGATTTTGGAACTAAGGCATAGTAGTAACTGGGTTATAGTTCTCTTTATAAGTGTTCCATATAAGCAGTTTCAGAAAGTTGTAACATTATGGGTGTGTTCGGTAAGAAGGAAAATGTTTTCTAATGGAAAACAAGTTGTTTTTTACTTATTTTCTTGTGTTCGGTATAGGAATTTTTTTCTATTTTTTTAAAAATATATTTAACAAAACAATGAGAACGAATAGGGTAAGGGGGTGGAGTAAGAAAACAACTATAATTTTTTTTTTAAAAAAAATTTAAAAAAAGATTAATTTTTTTTCTTTTGGAGGGGGGGGGGGGGTTAAGGAGTGGGTGAGAAAAAAAAATTTAATTTTTTTTTTGAAAACAAATTAATTTTTTTTTTTTGGGGGTGGGGTGGGGGTTGGTAGGTAGGGGGTGGGGTGGGGTGGGGGGGTTGGTAGGTAGGGGGTGGGGTGGGGGGAGTCGGGATAGAGGGTGGAGGTGGGGTAAGAAAAAAAGTTTGAAATTTTTTAAGAAACAATTTTAAAAAAAAAATATTTTTTTTTGTGGGGGTGGGGGGTCAGTGTAGGGGGGAGGGGGACGGAGGGGAGGGGGTAAGAAAATAAATTTGAATTTTTTTTAAAAATAAATTTAAAAAATTATTATTATTATTATTTTATTTTTTGAAAGGAGACATTACTCCCAGAAAACGTGCAACCAACCTTTTCTTCCCGCTTCTTCCTTGAGAAGAGAAGGTAGGGGCTATCTCCCCGCTCAATAGAAAGACAACCCCGTTCTACACTTCATCAAGACATCATGCCTTTCCTCCTTTTCGGATAATCAGCCACACTGGGACTGAGACACAGCCCGGACTTACACGGGGGGCAGTAGTGGGAAATCTTGGACAATGGGCGAAAGCCCGATCCAGTAATATCGCGTGAGTACTGACTTTCTGTCTGGTTAGTAGGAATTTCTTGCCTGCTAAGGGATTAGTCCAAGTTAGACCGAGAAGTAAGAGTTTGGGGGGAGGGGAGTAAGAAAAGAAATTATAAATTTAAAAAGTTAAAATTTTGAGGGGTGCTGGTAGGAGGTGGGGAGGGTTGGGGCAAGAAAAATGGGGGGGAGGGGGGCTGGTAGGGGAGGGGTAGGGAAAATGGGGCGGGGGTTAGGTGGGGGAGGGGGAAGGAGGGCGAGGGGGGCTGGTAGGGGAGGGGTAGGGAGGATGGGGGTTGGATAGGGGTGGGCAAGAATATTTTTTTTGGAAGGGAGGATGTGTGATTTTAAGAGTGGTATGAAAATTGCAACTTGTTTTCCTACTTTGATTAAGGAAGTCATTTTCCTTATTTTGAAGGAACTTGTTTTCCTACGAAAAATATTTTTCAAATTTTTTAGCGAAACGAACTTGAGAAAATAGAAAAACATTTTTCTGTTTTCCTTCGTACCGAACACACCCTATGTCTGTGATTTTGTAAAAATATTGATCCTCATCGTATTGTACCATCATCATTCATGAAGATGGATACTATATTGCATGTAAACTGGTATCCCAGTTGTGGCAATCAACTTTGTAAATCGTCCAACAAGAGAGATTCTAATTACAGTTCCAATACAAAGTAGAAAAAAGGCGCGTATTGAATGGTTTGAGCAATGATTCGTTTGTAATAGTTTCTTTTCTCGAGGTACTTTTGCTTCTGGTGTTCACTGTAATTTAAGTGTTTAGGAGGGAGATGTTACATTTTGGATTGTTTGTGAATTTTGTCATTATTCCATCTAAAGTTTAAGTTACTATTTGATAGAACACATTTAGGGTCTGTTTGAAAAGTCACTCGGTAATTGAAATTGATGTAATTATTACGATAGTAATTATCAATCTAGTAATTATGATGACCTGTTTGTTTGCCACAATGTAATTACTGTGTAATTACAAGTGTACTGTTTGGTTGCACAGTGTAATCACATGATTATATTAAATTTTAAAAATAAAAATTAATTATCAAAAATTAAAAATTAATATTTAACAAATAAAAGCCTCTATAAATGACATTAAATTAAGTATTTATGATATATACTGTCTTTTGAAATGATATTAATTAATAAACATATGTTCTTAATTAATATTATAAAAAAATACATTGATATATATTTTTTAAATTAGTATATTTTAATTAAATTAATCATAAAAACTAAAAGTACGTGATTTTTAAGAATATCATGAAATGCATGTTTGACAAAAAAATTAATATTATAAATATAATATCATAAAATTATTAAAATATTTGACAAAAAGATAATCTATCAATTCTAACTGAAAATGAATGACTTTCAATGTGAAATATCAAGTCAATAATACTAAATCAACTAAATTGGAACCGAAAATATAACATAAGTTCAAAACTCAAAACAAAAAAGATTAACATAATACTCTTATGTCAAATTTCAACATAACGTACATAAATATAATTCAAAAGAAAAGAAAAGCGTAAGTCTATAACCTTATTCAAATGAATTCAACTTAGTTTGTTAGAATACTAACACAATTATGCTAAATGAAAAAATAAATGAAAAAAAATTAAAAATAAATAATACAAACAATTGCATGGAATCACAAGAAGTAAAGGTTGGGAAATGAGAAATAAGGAAATGAAATATAAATAACGTAATATATATATTTTTTTAAAATAATAGAAATAAAAAATTAATTAAAATAAAAAGAAATTAAAATAAAAATAAAAGGAAGAAATTAAAAAGTGACCCTGTAATCACACCATGTAATTACCAGCAATTCACAGCTCCTCTCCGAGAATTGGAGAGTTTAATTACTTCCTGTCAATTAACCCAATTACATGCTGACCAAGTAATTATCTGGCCAACCAAACAGGCCTGTGTAATTACACCAAATTCAATTTTAAGGGTGGCAACATGCCCTTAATTATTTAATTATGTCTTCAATACGGATCTGACTTTTTTTTTTGGGCCAAGCATGTATATAAATATTTAGAAAAATAAATAGTTGTTCACAAGAAGCAAATTAGTTACACGCTTATGTCCTTTTACTTTGATGCCTCCTAAACTAATTAAACATATGCTTCATTGTAACTTTTGTAGTTAATTATTTCAGTATTTTCCTTTTGATTTCTCTTCTCTTTTTCTTTCATTTTTCCTTTTTTTTTTTGAAGAAAATTGCCAAATGCCCCCCAATCTATTACTGGATTTTCAACTACACACTTCAACTTCACGGGGGATCATTCCAAATACATACTTTAAATTTACGGGGGTCTTATAAACCCGTGAAGAGGTTTATTTGTCTTTGTTATGCTTCTTTTTTTTCCCCACAAATTATGTTATTCTTTATTTTCTTTTTTCACCATAATTTGACTCAAACTCAATTTTGGCTTCCCCCTCCTCCCCCCCCTTCTTCTCCCTTTTTGTTCATTTATTTATTATTTGTTCATTCATTTATGATATATAAAGTATCATATATCTATCCCCAATCCTGCATCTGACTGAATCAATAGAAAGCGTTTCATTTTCTTTCAAAGTCAGTATTTTCAATGATACAAATCAGTAATCAATGAGATTGAATGAATATGCATAATCACGATAATAAAATGATTCAAACACAACATATACGTAAGAAATTTTATGATATCTATCAACTCATGAACACAGGCTACAAGCCTCAATAACACGTCAGGAATCTAAATCACAATTCACTAGCACGGTTCAAGCCCCAATTTGGGTATATCAACAATAATCCATCTCATATGCTACTTTAAATCACTAAATCACCTATTCCATAGCACGCGTTACACGATAAGTCCCCATCCAAGCAAAGTTTGAAGAAAGTTAAGTCATAACCTACCTCGAAGCCAACCTACAAGTCTCTACTTGATCACACACCTGAGCCTTCCCTTTTTGAATGATCTTCGAACACAATCAATCTACCAATAACAAGTTTTATGCGTAAATTCGAGTCCAATGATATTCATATTACTAAGACTCTAATCTGAGTCCAAAAGTTCAACCCAAGCCTACAAGGGAAAAACTAGAATTTTATTGAAAAATTAATTTACCCAAAGCATAAGGAGTTCAACTATGAAATCTCATCGAAAATGGAGTTAGAATCTACCTTGAAATCATCGAAAAACTATTTTTTAACTTTACTGGAAAACCCCTAAAATCCTAAGTCGAAAAGCCAAGATTTGAAGATGAAATCATGAAATAATCGTTGAGAAATATGTAAAACTGGTATAAGAAACTTACCCGATGAAGAAACCTCAAAATTCCCTTTTTGATTATCCCAAAATGAGTTTTAAAGCTCCAAAAGTTGAGATGTGGAGTCTATGTTTGGAGAAGACATTAAAGATCTACCCAGGTGACTTTGTTCTTCGCGAATGCCACAGGCCTGTCACGAACGCGACTGACCCGACCCACTATGTATCGCGAACGCGATGAGTTACGTTCTCGACTCGGACCGGCCTATCCCTTTGCGAACGCGATCGGCCTATTGCGAACGTGAAGGCCAAAAGTCATCCTCCTTTACAAACGCGACGAGGCTCTTGTGAACGCGAAAGAGGATTTACAACTGCATCATCAACAAGTTAAGGCCAAAAATCTATCGAACGGACCCTCGAGATTCATTTGGAATCCCGCAAACACAAACCAACTATGCTACTAAACTAAAATCAATATTTCAGACTCAATGGAATCATCGAATTCACCAATGGAGGTCGTTATCAATGAATATTGACTGAAGTCAACTCTAGGATAAAATTTCTAACTTTCCAACCAACTACCCATAACTCATCTGAATGCCTCGGGACCTAAGCCAATAATGCTACTAGCCCAAAATGGTATTTCGAAACTAACGAAACTGACAAAATTCTGATATGATATCTAAATCTCAAAATGTTAAGCAAAGTCAATCATATCAACTTCAAAATCTTCTAAAATGAAAAATTCACATAGAACCCAACCAAATACCTTAAGAACTAGGCCACCCACTCTCGCAAACTACAAATATCATAATGCAACTACAGAAATGGGTAAAATAGTCGAAATACATAAAGGTCCAAAAATTACTATAAGAATTGTTACATTATCCACCACTAAAGCACACGTTCATCCTCGAACGTAAGATTAAGGAAGGTACCTGAATTGTCAAAAAGCTGGAGATATCTACCCCACATGTTCGACTTTGTCTCCCATATAGCCTCTCAATCGGATGATGCTTCTACTGAACCTTCACTGAATTAATACTCTTAGACCTCAACTTCTTAGTCTGCCTATCCAAAATGGCTATAGGCTCCTCCTCAAAAGTCAAATATTGATCCAAATCAATTGCATCCCACCAAATCATATGAATACCATTTGGAATGATAGTACTTTGACATCGAGACATGGAAAACTGGATGCACAACTGAAAGACTTGGAGGCAAATTCAACTCATAGGCTACCTCCCCAATACGCTGAAGGATCTCAAAAGTACCAATAAACCTCAGGCTAAGCTTGCCCTTCTTCCCAAACCTCATCACACCCTTCATGTGTGATACTTTCAACAAAATGTTGCTCACCAACTATAAACTCCAGGTCACGTACCCTCCTATCAACATAATTCTAACTTGTTCGCTCTCTAGTGCACACACAAGTGTACGTGGTCATACAAGTAATATAGTGGCTCTTACGAGTCGAATATCGATCCCACAGGGACTTGGTGTTTAACAAATGATCCAACTTAATTATTACTATTAAAGTTAAACAAGTGCAATTCGTAATCAAGAAGAGTTTGAGTTTTGCTTATATAAACTAAGTACTAGAAATAATAACGATATAAAATTTGGATTGAAAACAATATAGAGAGAGGTCCAGGGTTGATGCATTTACTATACATTCATACGTAACTATGATTTCTAGTCAGTGTTGGTGTTTATCGTGATTGTTGATCTACGGGATTGATATTATAACCCGAGAATGGTCATCCTCTAAGTCATCTACCCAAATTAATCTCACAACTACATCATTAAGCGGGGATGTGAGTCTTTAATTCAGAAGAATTCAACTATGTTCCCATTTTACTAACCAAATGAGGAGTTTAGGTATATCGCTATCCTAACCGCAAATTATTCTTTACAATTGCTAATTAACAACAAAAGATATGATCCACACTCTCTACGTTTTTCATTTCGTCCCTAGACTCCTATGGTCAATTTGTTTTGAGACTTAGATTTATCCTAATGTTCATGACGCTTTAGAATAGTTAAAACAAGAACGTAAGAACAATCACATGACATGATAAACAATTACACCAACTATGAATCCATACTTAAGAAATCATGTTGTAGCCTCAACCCTATAAAGAGGGTTTTTAGCCATTCACAGTAATACAATAAATCTCCATATATGAGTTCATAAAGTAAAACTACAAGAAAGAAAAGTTAAAGAATAAAGAAACCTAGTTTGAGCTCCTTGATGTCTTGTATGCTCTCCAATTTGTGTGTTTCTCCAAAGATGTGTGTAAATATGGCTAAGTACTCCCTATATAGTGTTTTAGGTCGTCCATAGGATATTCCATAATAATCATATGTATTTACAACTTTTCCCCCAACTTAAACCAAGTTAAAACTCAATTTTGGACATTTTAGGGAGGGGTCGCATCGCGTGGATGGCCGCGGGGCCAAACCAGTGGACCTCCGCAATGGAGTGTGAAAGGATGACCCTTCACCTCAGCCTTGGGGGTCGCGAGGCTGACCCTACACATCAGCCTTGAGGGGTGCGGAGCATAGCCCCCTCCAAACGTAAAGGTTCGTCCACTTTTTGCTCTCTTCTCCTCGAACACTTGTCCCTTGATTCCCACTTCTTGTGGCTTGTTTGTAGGCTTCATTTAGCTTACATATATCCTACAATGGTCTCCTACATCAATTCATAACACACATTAGTCCATACAACATAATAGAGATTATCAAAGTACACTAGAATACGCATAGCTCAAGCTAGCAAGGCTAGTTTTCTCGTCTAAACTCTATTTGATCATTTTGACTCTTGACTTGTTCCAAATGAACCTTAAACACTTTAAACGTGTACTTTAGCAAATAAATACACACATATACAATATATACCTCAATATCACACCAAGTTATCCTCAAAACTAAGCTAAACACACGTAGATAATGATACTTAGGTGTATAAATATGCCTAAGATCACCACCCCACACTTAAAGCCTTGTTCGTCCTCGAACAACTCTTTACATTAATCACCATAAAGGAAGACTCTAACATTCCTATTAATACTAAGACACTCAAGCTATAACTACAATGACTACATGAATAGCAAGTTCTACATTTGGCATGCCATATTACAACTAGAATCAAATGAATACTACTAAAAAACTTCCTAGCCTCAAGAATTGACTTTACCCAGTTGGAAAACTCATGCACATCACTTAACAAAGAGATCATATAAGTGACCTATCTATCATCAAACATACGCCCTCACCACAATAGAGTTACCCATATTCACTCACACCTATGCAAATTATCACAAGAATGGGTGCAAGAATCGAATTTTGCTCACTCTCACAAAGAATTCACAAGTCACATAGGATGAACCATAAGCTTACCCTTAGTGTAGTACTCCACTAATATCAGAATGTCAAAGCTCAAGATCAAGTAGGACTTTAAGGGTTGTAATGTAGGCTAAGGGACGGGTAGGAACTATTTGGTCTAGAATAGTGACTATCTTCCCTAAGCGCTTTAATACATCACACTTTACATTGAACTCATCTCCAACCAACCTATTATTACACCAATATTATCTTCCCAACTCTCTTTTGTTTTTTCCCCATCTTTTTAAGCTAGCTTACACATCTTTAGCAAGGAGTACATGCTATCAACACATGATTCACTTATTTTGATCAATTTATATTTTTCATTTCATTACTCCCTACCACCAACATATAAATCTTTTCAACAAACCAAAAGCTATTTCCTTGGGGCTTCACTTTACTTTTCCTTCCTCAATCTTACACTCCTTAACATCTTAATTTTTTAACTAAAGTGCTTAGGAGTTTTGGATCAAATTGCGGGCAATTGAAAGAAAAGGAATAAGCTATACATGAGGCTATCAAAGAATAGGCTAAAGGCTCAATGGGGATAGCTAAGGTCAAGCACAAAGGGTAGATAAAAAGGGTATAAAACATGGCTATCAAAGAAATGCCTATATCATCTCCTAAACTCAACATTCTTTATTTCGCTTTGCACACACACGAGGCAAGTTCTAGACATCAAATTACAACATGGAATAACAAAACCTCACTCACACATGGCACATGTTCAAATCAAGATGACTACCTATAGACTCTCAACCAAGAAATAACAAGAATTCAATATTAATCCAATATCACAGACGAGTCACATAAATGAGCCTAGGTGTATCAATAATATTCATTCAATTCTTCCAATCATGCCATAAAATTAAACACCAACTTACAACAAGTAATCATGTATAGCATCTATCAAGAGCATCTCTATTTATTCCCAATGACAAAAAATTTAACTTTACTCCTAAAAATCAAAAAGGATACTAGGTTCAAAGGGCTTTCCCCCCGAAAAAAACCGAAAAGAAAAATTGAGGGGTGGGTGAAGTGTGCTTCTACTTAACAGACCAAACAGGGTGAAGTGTGCTTCTACTTAACAGATCAAACACAAAAACTCAAAACAAATAAAGATAAATTCTTTTTGTAAATTTTTTTTTCAATTTAATCAAAAACTTGTAAATTAATAAAAATAGAAATCCTATAGTGCACTTCACCCTAAACAAATTCAGAAGATTCCCACCCCACACTTAAAACCATACTTTGTCTCCAAAGTATAAATTAAACGCAAAGTTAGGAATACTCCCTAAGGCCTCTAGGCCTAGCTAGTAGTATCAAGTCCATAATTAGGGTCCGGAGGACCCCACACTTAGTGTGTTCCATGCTCCTTAGCTAAGATCTCAGGTACTCAGACTTCCCTTCAACCTGTCGACATAACACAAAAACAACACCAAAAGTGATACTAAAGAAAAACTAAAAAAGAATAAAAATCCTACCTTAACTTGGGTTGCCTCCCAAGCAGCGCCTGATTTACCATCGCGGCATAACTCAAATCACAACTTTCATTCCTATTCTCTCATACTCTTCCTCCTACTCGAGGCCCATCTTCTTCTTATTTTCAGACCTCTTGGGTGCTCATGCTCAAGGTCTGAGGCCTTTCTCACACCTACTTTTTCAGCATTTCATTTAGGTCCTTAGGATTCAGGCTCTTTTGGAAAATTTGGCATCTCCATGAGAGAGTCCGAAGAGGTAATCAGAGGTAAGCTCTTTTCCACCATGCACTCATCCACTTCCATAGCTGTAATCATGCATAAGTCCTTGTAGTGTGAGGGTGTGTTGAGTGTTATGTACACTCTGAAGACCACCTCTTCATCATTCAATCTCATCTTGAGCGTGCCTTCTCTCACATCAATCAGTGCTCCACCGGTAGCCAAGAATGGACATCCCAATTTGATTAGTACCCTTTTATCTGCATCATATTCAAGAATAATAAAGTCAGCAGGAATAATGAACTTACCAACCTTGATTAGAACATCCTCTATGATTCCTTTGGGGACCAATCTGGTTCTGTCCGCCATCTGTAGCACAACTGAGAAAGTCCTTGGCTTCTCTAACCCAAGAGTTTTAAGCAATGATAAGGGCATCAAATTGATTCTTGCCCCCAAATCACTCAAGGCCTGGACCACCTCACTTTCACCGATTTGTATGGGGAGGGTGAAACTCCCAGGGTCCTTGAGCTTTTTGGGCATCTTGCTCATTACCACAGAACTGCATTCTTCAGTAAGTACCACAGTCTCAATATCTGCAAGCCTTCTCTTGTTTGCCACCACATCCTTCAAGTATTTAGCATACTTGGGCATTCCCTGCAAAACATCTAATAAAGGAAAGTTAATGTGAAGTTATCTGAATGTGTCAAAGAACTTCTTAAAACAATCATCTTCTTTTTCTTTCTTAAGCCTCTGTGGGAAGGGTGGTAGTGGTCTATTTTGGGCTGCTCAATTGTCTTTTCATTTGAGTACTCAGACTTCCTCTTTTTGTCAGCTTCTTTGGATTTAACATAATTTTTTGCCTGGTTGGACGTGATCAACTCTTCTTGCACCTCATGATTTTTCTTTGGAGGTGCATCAATCAGATCTCTACCACTCTTCAAGGTGATTGCCATCACTTGCTTTGGCTTTTCTGTATCACTAGGCAAACCCCCTTGAGGTCTTGTATTTCTTCACCTGAGCTAGTTGTCCCATTTGAACTTCTAATGTCTTTGTGGCTAATTACTGATTTTTTATGTCAGCAGCCATCTTTGCTTGCTCAGCAGCAATCTGTTTTTGATTGGACATGATCTTCTTCAATATCTCCTCAATATTGCTGGCCTGAGTGTTGTTCTGCGTACATTGCTGCTGTTGAGCCTGATTAATACCCCAAAAGTAGTTAGGTTGACTCTGCTAGTTTTGGTTGTAGGCATTACCATAGTTCAAATTGCCTTTCTGTGCATTGCCTACGAAGTTTACTGACTCTGGATTCGTTCCACATAAGTCTGTCGAATGACCACTCAAACCACATGTTTCGCACCAAGTCTGAACCTACTGCACTGCATTAACCTGACCCTGAGGTTGAGGTGCAGTCAACTTGTTGAACAGAGCCATATGGGTCTAAAAACTGGCCAACTATGCTGCTAATGCGGTGATACTCTCCACCTCAATCATACTTGCATACTTCTTCACTTTATCTCTAGACATGTTACCATTCCACTCTGGATTACCTTGTGCGATACAGTTGAGGATGGTATATAGCTCATCATACATTTTCTCCAAAGCTTGAGCACCTGCCACTAAATCTAGCAAAATCTTCGTATTATGGTCAAGACTTTCTACAAAAGTGTGAGCTAATACCTCATTCATCTGCTGGTGATGTGGGCAATCCCTGAGAAGAGACTTGAATCTCTCCCATGCATGATAGATATTCTCTTCTGGTTTCTTCTTGAAGCTTAGAATTTCACTCCTCAACTTTGTAGTTTTGCCTGAGGGAAAGAATCGGATGAGGAACTTCTTTGCTAAATCATCCCATGTTGTGATCGAATTTGAAGGTTCTGCCTTCAACCATTTCTTTGCTTCTCCCAATAGTGAGAATGGGAAAAGCGTGAGCCTCACGTAGTCTGTAGAGACTCCTGTGGAAATGAATATGTCACTGATCTCCAAAGTTCTGGAGATAAACCCGTGGATCCTCATGTGACATGCCTGTAAACTGCCCACTTGTGTGCAACAATTGCACCATATTCTGTTTCTGTTTCAAATCTGCCCCCTGCGGCTGGTTTCTGAATGCAGGAGGTCACATTAGTTGCGAGTGGGATTTCCACTTCGTGCACTGTCTTGCGAGCTGGTGGTGGTTCCTCCGCCATAACTGTAGGAATAGTCTCAGCCGGTTGAACTTGCCAGTTTTGATCGAGAAGTGCTGCTTCTCTCAACGCTTGGTGCAAGTGCTGCTCAGGTTCAGTAAGTGGGTCAACCAGTTCCTTATCCCTTGCCAGCTTGCTCAAGTTTAGAACCTGTACCTGCAAGTTCAGTAGCTAAGATCAAGTAGTTAGCACTTATAAAATAGAATAGTAAAAACAAAAATCAGACGGTTGCTAATTTTCAAGTCCCTAACAATGGTGCAAAAAACTTGTTCGCTCTCTAGCGCACACGCAAGTGTATGTGGTCGTGCAAGCAATACAGTGGCTCTTACGAGCCGAATATCAACCCCATAGGGACTTGGTGTTTAGAAAACTATCCAACTTAATTATTACTATTAAAGTTAAACAAGTGCAATTCGTAACCAAGAAGATTTTGAGTTTTTCTTATATAAACTAAATACTAGAAATAATAACGATATGAAATTTGGATTGAAAATAATATATGGAGAGGTCCAGGGTTGAGGCATTTACGACACATTCATGCGTAACTATGGTTTCTAGCCGGTGGTGGTATTTCTCATGATCATTGATCTACGGGATTGATATTATAACCCAGGAATGGTCATCCTCTAAGTCATCTACCCAAATTAATCTCACAACTACATCATTTAGCGGGGATGTGAGTCTTTAATTCAGATGCATTCAACTATCTTTCCATTTTACTAACTAAATGGGGTGTTTAGGTATATCGCTATCCTAACCACAAATCATTCTTTACAATTGCTAATTAACAATAAAAGATATGATCCACATTCCTTATGTTCTTCATTCTGTCTCTCCACTCCTATGGTCAATTTGTTTTGAGACTTAGATTTATCCTAAAGTTATTGACGCTTTAGAATAGTTAAAACAAGAACACAAGAACAATCACATGACATGATAAGCAATTACACCAACTATGAATCCATACTTAAGCAATCATGTTGTAGCCTCAACCCTAGAAAGAGGGTGTTTAGCCACTCATTGTCATGCAACAAATCTCCATATATGAGTTCATAAAGTAAAACTACAAGAAAGAAAAGTTAAAGAACAAAGAACCCTAGTTTGAGCTCCTTGATGTATTGTATGCTCTCCAATTTGTGTGTTTCTCCAAAGATGTGTGTAAATGTGGATAAGTACTACTCATATACTGTTTTAGGTCGTCTATAGGCTGTCCCATAAGAATCATATGCATTTACAACTTTCCCCTCAACTTAAACCAAGTTAAAACCCGATTTTGAACGTTTTAGGGAGGGGTCGCGTCGCGTGGTTGGACGCTGGGACAAACCAGTGGACCTTTGTGATGGGGTGTGCGAGGCTGACCCTCCACCTCAGACTTGAGGGGTGCAGCACATATCCCCCTCTAAACGTGAAGGTTCTTCCACCTTTTGCTCTCTTCTCCTCGTACACTTGTCCCTTGATTCTCCACTTCTTGTGGCTTGTTTGTAGGCTTCATTTAGCTTCCATATATCCTCCAATGGTCTCCTACATCAATTCATAATACACATTAGTCCATACAACACAATAGATCTTATCAAAGTACACTAGAATACGCATAGCTCAAGCTAGCAAGGCTAGTTTTCTCGTCTAAACTCTATTTGATCATTTTGACTCTTGACTTATTCCAAATGAACCTTAAACACTTTAAACATGTACTTTAGCAACCAAATACACACATATATAATTTATAACTCAATATCACACCAAGTTATCCTCAAAACTAAGCTAAACGCGCGTAGATAATGATACTTAGGTGTATAAATACGCCTAAGATCATAACTCTTCTGTCTATTCTGAGCTATCAACAGGCAGTCCTGCATCAACTTTACCCTATCCATCGAATCCTGCAATAGATCCATACTCTAAGGTCTAACCTTGAAGGAATCAAATCAGCGAATTGGAGATCTACACTTCCGCTCATACAAAGCCTCAAATGGTGTCATTTGAATGTTGGAATGGTAACTGTTATTGTAGGCAAACTCTACCAAAGGCAAGAACTGGTCCTAATGACCAACAAAGTCAATCACACAAGCTCGAAGCATATCCTCCAAAACCTGAATAGTCCATTCCAACTGACCATTTGTCTGTGGGTGAAAAGCTATACTCATTTTCGACTAAGTACCCAACTCTCGCTGCATAGAACTCCAAAAGTGCAAAGTGAATTGAGTACCCTTTTCAAAAATAATGGAAATGGGCACACCATGCAAACAAACTATCTCCCGAATGTAGATCTTTTCCAAATTCTCTGCATTGTAGGTCATCTTCACCGGAATAAAATGAGCTAATTTGGTCAATCTATCCACAATCATCCAAATGGAATCAAACTTGCCCATGGTCTGAGGAAACACAACCACGAAGTCCAAAGTTAAACGCTCCTACTTCCACTCAAGTATAGGAATCTTCTTAGTCATACCACCCGGTCTCTTGCATTCATATTTCACTTGCTGATAATTCAAACACTTGTCCACGAACTCTACAATGTCCCTTTTTATCCTACACCACCAATAATGCTTCTTTAGGTCATTATACATCTTGACTGCACCTAGATGAATAGAGTACCTCGAACTATGAGCCTCTTCCATGATCAATCTATGAAAGTCACCAACTCCTGGAACACAAATCCAACCCTTGATCCTCAAAACACTCTCTAGATCAAGAATCGCTTCTTAGCTTCACCACTCAACACCTTGTTACAAATAATACACAACTTTCCCTCCTAAAAAATGCCAATCCTTAATTTGCTCCCAGAACAAAGGCCGTGCCTCAACACAAGCAAGAACTCTACCTGGCTCAAGAATATCAAGTCTAATAAAGCAATTGGCCAAACACTGAATATCCATAGCCAAAGGTCGCTCCTCATCCACCAACATAGCAAGACTACCCATACTCACCGCCTTCCTACTCAAGGCATCTGCCACTACATTGGCTTGGCCCGAATAATAGAGGATTGTCATGTCATTGTCCTTCAACAACTCTAACTACCTGTGCTATCTCAAATTCAAATCTTTCTGATTGAAGATATATTGTAGGCTATGAGGATTGATGTACACCATGCATTGAACTCTAAATAAGTAATGCCACCACAACTTTAAAATAAACACTACCGCTGCCAACTCCAAATCATGAGTGAGTAGTTTTTCTCATAAGCTATCACCTTCCCTTTTTGCATCAAAACACCACCAAATCTAAATCCTGAAGCATTACAATACACGATAAAACCTTCACCTTCCACAGGTAATGTCTAGATAGATGTTGAAGTGAATAAAGCCTTGATCTTTTGAAAGATCTCCTCACATCGGACCATTGAAAAATAATATTCTTCTAAGTCAACTTGGTCAAAAGAGATGCAATAGAAGAGAAACCTTGTACGAACCATCTATAATAGCCAGCCAAACCAATTAAACTCTTAATCTCTGTAGGTAAAGTAGGCGTAGAGAAATCTTGAACCACCTCAATCTTGTCTGGATCGATCATAATACCATCCTTGGACATAACATTTCCCAAAATTGCCATAGAACTAAACCAAAACTTTCACTTCGAGAATTTAGAATATAACTTCTCATCCCTAAACCTCTGTAGCACAATTCTCAATGCTTAACATGATCTTCCTCACTCTTAGAATACACCAAGATATCATCGACAAACACAGTTATAAAAGAATTGAGTTATGGCCAAAGCACTCAATTCATCAACTCCATAAATGTTGTCAAGGCATTAGTCAACCCAAATGACATCACCAAGAACACATAATGACCATATCGGGTCCTGAAAGTCATCTTAGGGATATCCAAAGCTCTAATCCTTAACTGATGGTATCCCTACCTCAATTCAATATTTAAAAACACAAAAGCATCTTGTAGCTGATTAAACAAATCATCAATGTGTGGAATAAAATACTTATTCTTGATGGTCACCTTGTTCAACTGCCAATACAATATACATACACATAGACCCATCCTTTTTTTTCACAAACAACATCGGAGAGCCCCAAGGTGAAACACTAGGTCTAATGAAACCTTTTCTCAACAAATTTTGAAGTTGGTCCTTTAACTCCTTCAACTCCACTAGAGCCATAATATAAGGAAGAATTGAAATGGGCTTGGTGCCCGGCTCCAAATCAATAGCAAAATTGATATCACTATCAGGAAGAACACCTGGGAGATTCGTAGCAAACATATCCATGAACTCTCTCCCCACTCTCACTGACTCTAAATGAGGCGTGTCAGCACTAGTATCGTGCACATACACCAAATAAGAAAGATACCCCTTCTCCACCATCTTCTGAGCCTAAAGAAAGAAAGTATCTCTCGTAGGATACGAGGCCTGAGTACCCTTCTATTCGAACCTCAGTACCCCTGGCATAACTAAAGTAATGATCTTCGTATGAAAATCCACAATAGTATGATGCAGAGAGAGCTAATTCATACCTAAAATAACATCAAAATCTACCATATCTAGAATAATCAAATCCATCCAAGTGTCTTACCCTAAAAGAGTCATAACACAAGATCGGTGCACCCAATCCACCACTAGAGAATCACCTATTGAGGTAGAAACACGAATAGGCATAGCAAAAGACTCGCACATCATATCAATACCCTAAGAAATATATACAGACACTTACGAATAAGTTGAACCAGGATCAAATAGTACTAAAGCATGCCAATGGAAAACTGAGATGATACCTATAATAATCGTATTAGAGGCCTTTACCTCTGGCCTACCTAGGAATGTATAACACTGACCACGTCTATCTCTGGACTGAGTAACTACATGAAAACTATCATAAGTTGCCTGGGATCCACCCTAGCAACCTGAGAACCACCCCTAATCCCCTGTGCACCTCCTCTAGCCGATGGTGCTGGTGCTCGATATGCCTGCATCTAAGAACCCTACCGTGGATGACCTTGCCTATGCCTGGGATAATCCATCACAATATGATCCAACTCACCACAATCATAACACCCTCTGCTTGGAAATGAGTGTTGTGGCTCTCCGAACAAACTAGGGTAACTGCCATGACCTGTAAATCTTGAATGAGAACCCCTAGACACCTGTCTTGAACTCAGACCACCCTGACTGCCATACCCAGAAAAACCACCATCCAAAATCTACAATGCTACCTGAACTGGCCTACTAGGCTGCTAATGATGACCCCTACCTGAGAAGTCTCTACCCGAGATGATGAACCACTGAAACCACCATGATTGCGAGCTCTTTTGACACCACCAATATAGGCATCGTGACAAATTCCCTCAACACTCCAAGAATGATCTACTTTCTACTATAAAATACCCCTAGTTGTCACTAACTACACTCTAGACAAATAAAGTGGACTAGTCAATCTATTCACAAACTTCCTAATCCGCTCTTTCTCTGATGGAATACTCATTAAGACATGCCTAGAAAGGGCGTGAAACCTCATCTCATATTTGTAATTGTCATGGTACCCTTCTCGACTCCATCAAACTTACCTCTTATACTCTCTCTCAAACTTCGAGGCACATACTTCCCAAGGAAGGCCTCAGAGAAATATGCCCAATTCATAGGAGGTAAACTCGCTGGTTTACAACCAAGATACTATCTCCATCACTGCCCTTACCATCTGAAAGGTGGGGTAATCCACACTATGAGACTCAACCAAATCAAGATTATGTAACCTCTCCTTATAACTGACCAAGAACTCATAAGTATCCTCACCAAGACAACCTATAACCTTAGGAGGACTCAATCTCATAAATATGTCAAATATCTTCTGCTCCTTAACTATCATCACTGGCCTAGCCATAACCAGTGGACCAACAAGTTTGACTGGCAAAGGATAAATGAGGGGAGCAATAATAGCAGCAGGTTGTACCCTAGGAGTCTGAAATCCCTAAACTAGTACCCTCTTAGGAGGCTGAACCCCATCTCTCATATGTGATTCATTAGGAGTGACAAGTAGAGCTCATGTCTAAGCCATACCCTCTAAGAAACTCAGAATCTAAACCATAGTATCCTGCAATACTAGGGTGGCTACAAAAACTTGTGGAACCTGAGCTGGCCCTACTCTCTCTGGCTCAGGAGATGCTGCCCTGGAAAGTCCCCTAGTTGGTGTTGTACCTCATGCTCTACTTCTACCATGATGTCAACCCCTAGCTGGAGCCCTAACAACGGGTATAAGTGCACCATCATCTGTAGCAGCTGACCTCGTTCTCACCATCTGTTGAGAGAATAAAACACAAGTTTAGAATTTGAAGAGTGAACAAGTCACAAGATAAGGAGTCAAAAAATAGAATTTTCCTAAGAATGTTCCATAGCCTCCCAAAGATAGATACGGACGTCATCGTACCAATCCGCGAGACTCTACTAGACACTTGCTCTTTTACTCATAAGACTGGTAAATCTAGCGCTCTAATACCACCTTATCACGATTCAAAATTCCAAGAGTTGTGATGGCACCTACCCCAATCTAATCGTAGTAGGTAAGCCCAATTTAAGAAATATTTATGCTCAAAATAAAGGCAATAAAGAGAAAATCAAATGCATCAATACTAATAGTAACTCATAACATTGTCAAAATATTACTAAACAAAGCAATCCAAGATCCCAAGACTCAGATGTCATAGTACAAGAGTGACTCTAAAACAAAATGTCAAACCAAAATACAAGGCTATCTAGAACTAAGTAAGACAAAAATAAAGTGATATGAAACCGGGATAGTCTTCGAACACAAGAGCTCACCACAAATTTAAGATACCAAAAGGCACAATCCCTACCCGTAGAGTCCTCTTGTACCAGGATCTGCGTTAGAAAGATGTAGAAATATAGAAGTGAATACATTCCACTTGTACTCAATAGGCATTATAGACCGACTAAGCTTAAGCATATACCATGAAAAGTAAAGAATACTAAAATAATCCTACACGCAACAAAGTTATAGCAGTTCAATACCAATAATCATGAAATATCACTATGAAATACCACGATAATCAAAGAAAGATGCAATGCAATGATATAAAATGATACGCAATGGCCAATGCCTACTGATATACACCCCCTCCTCAGTTTTTTCTGAGAGGTGGGATCTATGCGAGACTCACAAGGTTGTTATACCCCGCGTAAAATCCTGCCTCGGATGAAATCAATAAATTATCATATATCTATGCCCAAAATTCTGCATCAGACTGAATCAATAGAAATCATTTCATTTTCTTTCAAAGCCAGTATTTCCAATGATACAAATCAGTGATCTATGAGATGAATGAATATGCATGAACACGATTATAAGATGATTAAAACATAACATATACATACGAAATTTCAAGATATCAATCAACTTATGAACACAAGCTACAAGCCTCAATAACACGTCAGGAATCTGAATCCAATTCACTAGCACAGTTCAAGCCCCAATTTGGGTATCCCAATAATAATCCATCTCATATGCCACTTTAAATCACTAAATCATCACCCACCCTATAACATGATTTACACGATAAGTTTCTACCCAAGTAAAGTCTGAAGAAAGTTAAGCCATAACCTACCTCTAAGCTGACCCGCAAATCTCTACTTGATCACACATGAGCCTTCCCTTTTTGAATGATCTTTGAATGCAACTAATCTACCAAAAACAAGTTCTATGCGTACTCACAAGTTCAATGATACTTATATTGTTAAGGTTTTAATCTAGATTCAAAATATTAACCCAAAAGTCAACCCCGAGCCCACAAGGAAAAAAAGAAATTTTATTAGAAAATAAATTTATTCAAATCTTAAGGAGTTCAAATATGAAATCTCATAAAAAATAGAGTTAAAATAAACCTTGAAATCATCGAAAAATCATTCTTTAATTTAATCGGAAACTCCCCAAAATTCTAAGTTGAAAAACTAAGATTTGAAGGTGAAATAATAATATAATCATTGAAAAATATGTAAAAATGGTATAAGAAACTTACCCAATGAAAAAACCTCGAAAATCCCTTTTTGATTCTCCAAAAAATAAGTCTCAAAGTTTCAAAAATTGAGATATGGGGTCTATGTTCAAAAAAGACATTAAAGATCTTCCTAGATGACTTTGTTCACCACGAACACTGTGGGCCTGTCGCAAATGCAATCGACACGGCTCATTACCCATTGCGAATACATGCCCACCATTGCAAATGCGATGAGTAACATTCCTAACCCAGACTTGCCTATTCTTTCGTGAACACGACTGACCTATCGCAAAAAACAAAGGCCAAATGTCATCCTCCTTTGCAAATGCGAAGAGGCCCTCGCGAACACAAAGAGGCCCTCGCAAACGTGAAAGAGGATTTACACTGTACCAGCAACAAGTTAAGGCTAAAAATCTTTCGAATGGACCCTCAAGATTCATTCAGAATGTCGTGAACCCAAACTAACTATGCTACTAGACTAAAATTAATATTCTGGACTCAATAAAATTGTCAGATTCCCTGACGGAGGTCATTATCAATAAATATTGACCGAAGTCAATTTTAGGCTAAATTTTTTAACTTTTCAACCAACTATCCCGAATGCATCTGAATGCCTCGACATCTAAGTCAACAGTGCTATTAGTCCAAAAATGATATTTCAGAGCTAACGAAACTGATAAAATTCTTATACAATGTCTAAATCTCTAAATATTGTTCAAAGCCAATCATATCAACTTCAAAATCTTCAAAAATAAAAAACTCACAGAGAATCCAACAAAAACCTCGAGAACTGGGACACCCACTCTCGCTGACCATAAATAACATAATGCAACTATGAGTAGAGGTAAAACATTCAAAATGCATGAAAATCCAAAAATTACTATGAGGGTTGTTACAGATACCATCACAATATATCTATATATTGATATCATTAAGGTTTACTTTAGTCCTTCAGTGAGACACTCCTTTATCCTCCATGATACCATCACAGTATATCTATATACTGTCATGATATCATTGAGGTATGCTTCAGTCCTTTAGGAGACTCCTCAGTCCTCCATGATACCTTCACAATATATTTATATGCTTACTTGATACTATTGAGGTATGCTTCAATCATTCAATAAACCACAAGATTTAATTTTTTTTTTACTTTCTTAAACTCTGTTTCAAGTCAAAATCTAACAAATAAATTGAAACAGAGGGAGTATATATTTTATTTTCATTTACAAAAGCAAAAAAACTATAAAAATATATTCTTCATTAGTTTAGATTTTGATAAAATAGCTAGCGGACTTAAGTATTTATCTTAATTATTTCTTATCATAGTCTAGTTATTTAACTTTTTTATTAATTTAAAAGTAGTTAGTTGATATTTTTGTTTTTATATTTTATTTAAAAAAGCAAAAAGAAAGATTTTTTTTTAAAAGTAGATAAACTAACAAACAAAGAGAAAAAAAGAATTAAGAGAAAAAACAGAAAAAGAAGAAAATAAAATAAAATAAAATATAAAAGGAAACAAATAATATAAATATTACCAAATGGTATCTCTAATAAAGTATAAAAAGAGACAAAATAATAAAATTCATAAATGAGAGGACAAAACTAATAAAGAAAAAGATAAAAATAGAAGAGGAAAGGGGCACTTCCGCGTGGAAAACTTGCGGGGGTATCATCTATAAATATTTTTAAGCTAAAGAGTATTTTCTAAAATTACTTTGGGAAGGGAAAATTTTGGGTAATTACTTTCATTTAGGGTCTACTTTGCGTATTTTTTCCTAAATATTTTAAAGTAAGGATGGCGGTGAGACTTAGAAGAACTCAAGATCTCTGCTTACCTGCTTACCTTAATAAGAATATACATATTTAATTATGTGATAATTTCATAAAAAAGTCTTCATCTAGAAAAAAAGGTCAAATATACCCTTGAACTATTCAAAATGGCTTAGTTTTACTCCCCATTATGTTTTTGGTTAAAAATGCCATTACCATTATATTTTTTTGCTCAAAATACCCTTCAACTAGCAAAATAGCTCAAAAATATCCTTCTTACTAATAACTGCTCCAATATAAGAAAAAATAGTTCAATTTTTCCCTTGAACTATTCAAAATAGGACAACTTCGCTCTCCATTTGAAGTTTGTGACAAATGGTCTTAATTGTAAAGACTTGAGTAAAAACTTATATTAGAGATTATGAGAAATTTGACTATTTAAATTATAATTTTTATATAAAGTCAATTTTATGTTTTATATAAAGTTTAATTACCTGCATTAATTTTTTACTAAATATTTATTTTACTGTTCCTTTCAAAACTATTATACCGGCCCTCAACTGAAACTTGGTATGACTTAAAGTTATGATAAGTTGTAACGACTGCCCCGTAGTTATTAGAAAATTGCAATAAAATTTATCAGGATGAACATCCTTGGAGTGAGATCGCGAGAGTTAGAGTTATGGGGTTGATTTTAAGGGTGTTTAAATAAACTATGAGCATAAAATATAATCAAGGGCAAGCTGCCAGCGTACCTCGTCAGGCCGAGCCTGAGCTCATCGCGATGGTTCGTTGCAGTGAAAGATAGCCCATTGCGATGAAGCATCCCTCGTCGCAATGAGGACACATGACATAACCCACGATTAAACCTGCTCGATCCTTAAAAACTTTTTTAAAAATGAGAATTTCTCCTAAAAACGTCCCTGCTCTCCCCCAACCCTTGAAAAGGTCAAAAAGAGAGGAAAATCTCTCAAGAAAAGGGTGGGCTTCCTGTCCCATTGCAGTGACCACTCCTCCAAAACTCTTAGGATAGGAACAACATGAAAATTTCACGCATCATGACAGCAACTCAATATTAGAGGTAGGTTATGGTTAAATAGTAGCAAGACCTGGTTAGTAAATATATTTCTTGTATAGAATTGATGGAGACAACATGCTTAGGCCTCCAGGCACGAAGTCTGGATGAAAATGGTTAGACGCGGTTAATAAGCCTAGTTTGTAACTAACTGTGTGTATAATAAATTGCTTGTATGAATATTGCCTAAGATCTAATGTTGAGACTGAAACCTTGTGTTGACAATTAGGCGATGTCTGAACTATAGGAAGTTCAACCAAAAATAATAATAACCTTAATGTGACTCTTAAATAACCTATGATAAGTTCGGATGCCTAGATGGGGTGGTTAAAGCTCTATACTACTAGTTTGGAAACCCTTAGTGGGTTGACTCAATGATTGTACCTCAAAATAGGAATTAAACAGGGACTATAGGGTTGACTTACGTAGAGGCCCCGTGGATGAGAGAAATGGGGTAGTAAGAAAGTTAAGGCGATGGTGATGTTGTGACCAAAAATATGAGCCGTATGCTAGTATTGTAAGGATGAGGGGATGGTTAGTCGGACCCAATTAGGAGTGCAGAATCTACCACTGTAGTGGGCAAGGTTGGTAAGATTCTATAGGTTATGGTTTGAATTGGAGTTAAGACTCATCATGTTGCATATTTGTAGTAGAATTATATGATCTATGATTGGTTTTTGGACGTGATTGTATTATATATGCTTTTACTGTTATGCTTGTATGAATAGGCTAAATGAACAGGAAGTGATAAGTAAGATGAAATGGCTAAGTACGAATAATGTCTTGGGCACTGAATGTTTTGTGAGAATATGGGTCTGAGAACCTGGTTATCCAGATATTATTATGAATACGTTGACATGGAGCAAATATATCACCGTTATAATACATGGACAACCTAGAGTCTTCTGCAGGTCATAGCTAATGGGCAACGATAAGACCCATAGTATGTGTGTACATCTTTTATCTTGTTTTGTATTATGATATTGCTTCTATGAATTATGAACTTGACTTAGTTGCTATTGAATTGACTCGAAATACTATCTGTTGGTAATACCTTCTATGAATTAGATGTAGGTGGTGCATTATGTGGTCCTTGAATGAACGGTCTATTAGATCGATAATTGTTGGGTAAACTAAGGTAGTGGGCAATGCTTTACTACTAAGAAAAGTGTTGCAAGTAAATGACAAATATATATAAAAGAAAGTTAGTAGAACGAGGAGTAGATGACCGGGAATGGGTAGGGAAGCACTTATAGAGGAATAATTAATGAACTATCTCATTGTATGTTGAAGTATTGTATTCTATTTAACCTTGATTCCTATATATGATGTTATGTGAACTAATTCTGGTCAATCAATGATACCTACCAGTACGTGTGGTTGTACTGATGCTACTCTTGCTACACCTTTGGTGTAGATATGTGATAGGTTGGTGAAGTTCGAGCTTGGATTGAAGAGTCTCCACCAGCAACTTCCGTTCTCTATTCTTCGGTTGGAGTTGTGTCTTTTATGTTATCATGTCCTTCTTTTAGTATCTCTTGTACAGGCTTAGACTAGGTCTTGGGGAAATGGTAGTAATTTATATAAATTGCAACCTATGCATTATTTACCGCTTAATAAATATTGAGATTTTTATACAATTATTTCTACGCCATTATGTCCGGAACTGTTTACAAAAGACTTCCGCATGTTAAGAGTTGAATGGTTTAGGATTTTCCTATCTGGACAGGTTAGAGTAGGTGCACGCACGGTCCCATCGTATTTGGAATTGTGACATATTTAATATAATATATCAAGGTATAATTGAATTTAATTTATTTTATTACATCATTCTTAGAGTTGGTAAAATAAATTTATTACTATTGATGTAAAATAAATTTTTAATTGTTATGTAAGAAAAGGTACATAAAATCACCATATCTAATATATAAAACACCAGAAGAGAAAAATTTATATGAATGAAGATTGAATATGTGAGACACATAATAACATATAAGAAAAAATAATTCCACATTATTTGGATGGGTAACACCACTAAAGCTAGGGAGGAACCAGAGTCTATCTCAGATGCCCAAAATAATTCATTTCAAATTTTTGAATAAGTCAAAAGCTTTGTAGACTTTATATTCAAATACTGAGCAGATTGTGGGTAGCCAAACCATCTTCCCTTTTGAGGATAGTTAAACTCTTGTGATGAAATGTGAGGAGGCTTAGTGCCCTTAATAAGCAGAAGGAGGTTATACTCCTTTGCAATAAGGAACAAGTTGAACTGATGGATTTATTAAAAATAAAAGTGAGGATCCATGATATAAATCAAGTAGTGAAGAGAATGTTTGAGGGATGACAATACTTAATTAATATTGAATCAGGCTATAATGATATAATTCTGCTAGTGTGGAGGGCAAATTACTATAGGGCGGAATTGATGATAAACTCAGCTCAAATCGTAACTTGTGAATTTTGCTAAATTCCCCTTCAGTTGACATATATTTTGTCAGTTGTGTTTGCATATAACAATAGAAAAGAAAGGAGGGATCTATGAGCTAATTTTAGAACTCAAAGTTCTCCTTGCTAGAAATCATGGCTTATTCTGAGATATTTTAATTATATGTTACACATTAGAGATAGATTGGAAGATAATTCTATAACTTTTCCTGAAGTTGAAGATTTTCAAGACTTTATTGATATATGTGAATTGATAGAGTTGCCCTAACAAGGTCAGAAATGCACATGAAATGATAAGAGTAAGGATAGAAGAATACACTCAAAGATTGACTGGATGTTCATTAATTCTGTGTAATTGCATAGTATGCCTTCCTGTAATGCTTCTTATCTGGCATAAGTGGCCACTGTCCAAAGTCTATTTACAGGATCAACCTAATAGACTAAGAAGAGCCTTTAATATGGTAATGTTTTGACACAACACTTCTGTTTAAATCAAAGGTACAAGCTGAATCGAATATTCATATTAAAGGATGCAAGATATGGAAAGTTGTGAAAAGGCTAAAACTGCTAAAAAAATATATTAAGGAGTTGAATTCCAGCACTTCAAGAAATAGTTTCTGAAGCAAATGAAAATAAAGATGCGCTGACTAAAGCTCGGGAAAAACTTCAGGTTGACCCTCTGAATTTAGTACTACAACAGAAAGGGAAGACAAAATACACCAAGTACAGGCAGACATCTTGTAATGACCCTTCCGGTCATTTACGCGTATTCTCCTTTCTTGTACCGTTAGAGCTTACCTGTAGCGGTCCCAAGTCATTTATCACTTGTTGAGACTGGTAGTTTGATGTCCAGGCCATTTGCTTGGTCTTTTTGGTTGTTCCTTGTTTTAGAGCTTTAGACTTTTAAAATCGTTGACTTTAGTCAACATTCTTGGTGAACGTGCTCGGAATCGAATTTTGATTGTTCCGTTAGCTCCAGAGCATGGACTTTGGTCTAGTAGGACCTTTGGTCAAGATCCAGGAGTATTTTAGCTTGGAATTCTCTCTCATTCTGTGTTTTCAGGCCAGTTGGGCTTATTTGATTGTCTTTGGTCAACATTTTGAGAAGATGGCCTCAGATGGAAATTCTGTCTGCGCTGTTAGCTCCGGAATGCCAAGTTTGTGTTAGGTAGTTAGTTGGTTTGGGTCCCGGGTGATCCACGCTCATTTAGGTGTTTGGTTGGCATTGACTAGTGTTGATTTGGGTCAACATTCTTCCGAAACTACCTCGTATGGAAGTTTCATTAATTCCATTGAGTTCGGAACGTCGTTTCTACTCAAATAGCACTATTGATTTTTGAGTATCAGATTTTGATTATGCACGAAATACCCCATTGAAGTTTTAGATGTTGCTGGTTTTTTCTGTGTCTGGTGGGTCCGCAATTGTGAAATTTGACCGCATTTGTGGCTACCGCAATTGCGGTAAAATGCTGCATTTGCGGTATTTTTGCCGCATTTGCGGTATTTTGGCCAAAATTATGGAATTCTGCATTTGCGGTGATTTCTCTGCATTTGTGAAAGTCATTATTTACCCGTGCCTCCGCAATTGCGATAAAAGTGCCGTAATTGCGATATCTGGTGGCTATGTAATAAATAAAACCTTCTTTTCCATTTCCTCATTTCCAACTTCATTCCACCATTGTTAGAAGCTCCTAAGCACTAATTTCTTAACTTCTGGCCATCAATCTTTTGGGAAAAACTCACCGTAGCTTTGTGAGCTCTTTTTCGTCATTAATTTGGTAAGCTTTCTGTTAAATTCTAACTTTTCTTTCTCTTAATTCCCACTTTGATTTCTGGAAGTGGGTGGGCTGTTTTAGCCTGATTTTAATGCCCAACTCCTTTGATTTTTTGGGCATGTACTCCCATGATCGTTGTGATCATTTTGTACTCATTCATTTTTGGTTTCGGGTCGCAAGGCCTACGGGCCTGTTTGTGACCCAAATTTTGACCCGACTATTATTATAGCAATATGGGTATCCTTAGTCTTCTTTTTACTTATAGATTATTGTATTGATAGTGGTTTTACAATTTGGAACTTCTCAGAGTAGTTCGAGCCTGAACGACGCCATCCCCGCAGCTATTCATGGGACGATAGGTAGGTTATGGCTTTACCTACCTAGACTCTACGTATACAGGCTATACTTGTATTAATTAGTATCCTTGAGTGGGATAAGTTGGTACTCCATACCTTGCTCATTTTTTATGTCCGTCTATTTCATACGCTGATTGTAGTATTCGTGTTGTATTGTATATCACCCTTGTAGTCCCGTGTGGCCTTTTATTGACTCTGAAACATAGATGGTGGGTTATTTTGGAATGTACGTGAGTCCCAGATATAGAGATATTATTCTAGGCTGGTTATGTCTGCTGTAGAGCTGTTGGGCCTGTGCAGGGCCGGTAGAAATGTTTTTGAGATGTGGGCTAATTTATATTTGTGTGCGAGCATATCATCTATGAAAAAGGTTTTTCCCTGCATGTTTTATCACTGTTTTAGCTTCGGTCCTACTATAAACGACTTTCTAAACCTTACATGGCCCCGGGGGCCCGTTTTCAGTATAAATGATGATGAAGCAGGATTTGGACGATTTCACACTTGATTTCCTACTGATACTAGGCTTGGAAGGGCAGAGCACTAGACCTGATTTCCTACTGATACTAGGCTCGGTAGGGTAGATAACTAGACTTAATTTTCTACCGATACTAGGCTCGGCAAGGCAGAGCACTAGACTTGATTTTTTTACTGATTTAGACCCGGATATGCTCTGGGCACTCTTTGAGAGGGTTATTGAGACTTTTATCACTGATTTAGACCCGAGTATACTTCAAGCACCCTTTGAAAGGGTCTTTTGAGATTAATACTACTGTTTTAGACCCGGTTTAATTCCTGGCATGTATTTGAGGTTCTAATTCTCTGAGATTTTGCATTTGTTACTGTATGTGGTCAGGGACCTCCATGGGCCCTGTCGTTCCAAGACCTGGCCAAAGGGCCGAGCGTGCTGGAGGAGGGGTATATAATGTCAGATGGTGTAAAGTGGGTACGTCCCGCCATGGGTGCTCCAATCGGAGTACCAAGGGAGGTGCATACAAAGTTACTATTACCGGTTCCATCATTATCATCATCATGAATATCACACTCGGATTTCATCCTTATTTGCTGTGTGTTCATAGTATGCTATGTTGTATGGGCGGCCGAAGGGTTTGTTTTCACTTGATTACGTTCCTCGATTGTATGGGCAGCCGTTGGGACTGTAGGTAGATTATATTACTCTTGTCATTTCATAGAGCTAGTTATAGTCCTTGGTCCTTGTGAATTGGTAAGTTTTAGCCTGTTGAGGCTCCGAGTTTTGGGCTTGAGTATTGAGGGGATAGTGAGTCCTATATCTTTGACGCTCTGTTGGGTGTCCTCCTGAGCGATTGTGATTTCTCATACGTTATTCCTTATCTTGATTCTGGGTAGAAACTCTTTGTTCCTTTTGTTTAGTTATTCCATTCTAGGTTGTGAATTGTGAGAATGATCTCGGTTTATGCTTATTTGTCAAGTTAGTGTTTCAAGTATGTTTCCGTTATTTTATGGATTCTAGTTGATTATGTTGGATTGCTTTCCTTCTTTCCCTTCTTAGTTGAGGTTACCAGTATACTGCCATGTTCCTGATTCTCTCTCTCTTTATTTAATTATACTATTGTTGCATGGATCCCAGGTGCGTCCTTCTTTCTTACACCTGTGTTTCTGTGTTATGTATATCATCAGTGCTAGCATTGTATGCTTATAACTCTTGGTTGTCTATTCTCCGTGCTAGTTCCTTGTGCTTTATCTATTGCTTCGGTGACTACTTTTTTGCTATCTGTGGTTTAGGTAAAGGTTTAGGTAAAGGTTGTTGTCGGTGTAGTGAGCATGGGCACCTTGCTAGAAATTGCCCCATGATTGCGTATTATGGTCATCCTGGTTGTTATGATTGTAGGGAGATTGGTCACCTTTATAGAGCTTGTCCCCAGCAAGGGACGATTAGGTCTTCAGCTTCAACTACTCAATCTAGAGTTAGACCCCGTCAGTTCGATGCCCTTCTTGGTTGGCCCGTGGTAGAGGTTCCTGATAGCGTCGCTCTAAGTTAGGCTTTTTTCTACCTTCGGCTTGTGATAGTTTTTCTCGCGTTGTGATTCTATCTCTTCTATCGCTTATTTTCTTATATGCTTACCTGCTACTTATTTAGTTGTTTGACTACCTGAGTTGTAGTGTTTAAGCATTGGTTTTGTGGTAGTTTATTCCTTAGTAGTGGATGGGGGTGAGTTATCCTTGTCAGGTGTTTACTCGGAATTGTAGCTCGTGGGTAGTTCTTGTTAGTCTCCTTTCTGGTTGGGTTTGTTTCCTATTCCGTTGTGGCTCTAGACTTGTGTTAAGTCTTCCTTTTTGAGTGTTACTAGGTGGTTGTTGCCTAGGTGGTTGTCTAGCATTTGCTAGAAGTTCTTGTGTTAGTTTGGTGTTACCGGTGGTTGTGCCAAAGTTTGAGCTTTGTTTTAAGTTGAGAGGTGTTGGTTATGCCAGCGTGCATTGATCGGTTTGGTTTTATTGAGTGCTTAGAATTGAACCTCTTCATTTGGTTGGTTTAGGAGGTTGGCAGGCTTATAGGTCATTCCCTAGTCTCCCTCAATTTCTTGTCCGGTTGGGTTGTCTTATTGTTCCCCCGGTTCCAGTTGGACTGCATTTCGATTGAGTGCTGGCTTTAGCATTTTTGACTAAGGGGATACCGTAGCCTCGTGGTTGAGTTGTATTCGTATCATTCTGGGTGAGTCGGGTATATGGCCTATTCTTCTCTTTCCTTGTTAACTTTTGACAATGTAAGTATGGGAGCTAAGAAAATGGCTCCAGATTTGATTTGAGAAGGAGTTGTAGGGTTCAGTATATGCTAAGGAAGGGTTTTGTTTAGTTGAAGAAGGAGGGAGATGACTCTTTGTTCGTGCTTGGGTGTTTTAGTAGTTGACTGAGGTGACGATGGAGGTTTGCTTTGGGTTGTGTGTTGGTGATTTGATTTGTCCATTTACAGATTGCAATGGCTTTTTCTTCGATTAATTTGAGTTTTCAGTAGCATCTATGGATTGGGCAAATTATGTATTCATGGACTAGTTGGCTCCAGCTCTATTCGTGTTCTTCGATAGTGGATGAGTCTACTTATGGGTTTCGATAGGGGCATTGATCGACAATTAAGGTTGAGTTTTAGAATCGTGGGTTAGAAAACTACTCCAGATGGTTTGTGGTTGGTTCTTCTCGGTTGCAGCTTCTTGGGTTGGAAGGCAATGAGTTCAGACAACTTAGCTTCCCCATTTCAGTTGTGCAGTGACAGTTGGCCTTAAACACCTAGTCCTTGGCTACCCTTTGAGTTAGAATGGACATTCCAGATTTCAGCGGTGTTCTAGATAGTACGAGATTCTTTCTACCAAGTTTGGACAGACTCAGCAGCGTAAGTTTGAGATTTAGCAGTGGTGTATGCTTTATGTGATCAGGTTGTGCTTTTGAGTTCTAATGATGCTTAGAGACTGGTGGTCACCATTCGTTTGCCAAGAGTTTGAAAGCTTGTTTAGTTGATTTCTCTAGGATTGTCTTTAATGTGGGGTCCAGTGTTAGTTAGACTCAGCCATTATGGATTAGTAGTTCGGTATATTGTATACATCGGTATGGTTGGTTTGTGTGCATATATATAGTAGACGAAATAGTTTCGAGCCAAAGGGATGAGTTGAAGGTATATGCAAAAATTTCTATAGCTAGATGGCGACCATTAACCCCAGGCACCTCTTTCATTTGCCTATGGGGTGTCCTGACTTGATATTCGTGGTATGGTATACTCCTTCCTGAGTTGAGAATTGGAAAGCAATTTCAAATCCGAATGGCGTTCGATTACTCAGAGTAGCAACAGTACTTCTTAGAGTTGGGGGCTTAGTGATGGTTACGAGCTTCGTGGTAGTCTTACCACAGTCCTTGCAGAGGCTTGGTTTTGGTTTGGGTCTGTTGGGCAGGTTGCCCTGGTTCATTCGCTTCCAGTTGACTCAGACTTGGAACTGTGGAATAGTTGGGTTCGTTCTATAGTTTAGAAGTTTCACCGTCAACACAAAGTATTCATATATGCCTTTCCTAACTTTGGTGTGCGGACTTCAGTCGAGTTCAGATGGGTTGTTCAATTAGGCTTAATTATCGAGCTTGATGTTAGCAAAAGTATTTGTTCGTTGGTTGATAGTCAGTCAGGACAGGTAACTCCAGTTCAAGGATATGCTACGGGGTGTTATCTTGGATGGCAAAGGCTAGTAGGCTATAGCGCGGCCCTGAAAGAGTTTGAGCAAAAAGGGATGACTTTGTTCATGGTGAAGTATAAGTGGGAACTATAGATCTCCGGTGTGTCAGTTGATGCTTCGAGGGTGGTTTGAGTGTTCGACTTGTATGCAACTTCCTGTTTATGGCGCAAAAGGATTCAGTTCAGAATAAAAGAGCTTTGCGGGTCAGCAAGTTCATGAGTTAGAGTTTTGGGTTGATGGCTTTTCCGCTAAACTTGGTTGTGGTTTCGATGATTCGAGTTCTGTGTGTTGACCACCTTACTTCTCTAGTTTTGGTGTTGTGTCAGTGCCTTCCGATTGAGATTCTCGAGGTTTAGTTTGGGTTGGCAGACCCTTGGTGTTTTGGAGTTTGAGTTTTGAATGTAGCTTGGCTAGTAATGAGTTTTAGGCTTGGTTGCGCTCGTTGGTTCTGTCCTATTGGGTGCCGTCCAGTTGAGGAGGCTACTCGTGTTGTCCGAGACAGTAGTGCGGGCTGTGTATCCGCTGTTCTTTAATCTCTAGTCCTTCCTTCTTTCCTGATTTGTGGGGACGAAAGTCTTTTTAGTAGTGGATTATGTAATGACCCTTTCGGTCATTTACGCGTGTTCGCCTTTTTTGTACTGTTAGAGCTTGTCTGTAGCTGCCCCAAGTCATTTATGGCTTGCTGGGATCGATAGTTCGGTGCCCGGGCTATTTGCTTGGTCTTTTTGGCCGTTCCTTATTTTAGAGCTTTAGACTTTTGAAATCATTAACTTCAGTTAACATTCTTGGAATCGAATTTTGACAGTTCCATTAGCTCTGGAGCATGGACTTTGGTCTAGTGGGACCCTTGGTCAAGATCCGAGAGCATTTTAGCTTGAAATTCTCTCTCGTTCTTTGTTTTCAAGCCAATTGGGCTTGTTTGGTTGACTTTGGTCAACATTTGGAGAAGATGGCCTTGGATGGAAATTCTGTCAATGCTGTTAGCTCCGGAATGTCGAGTTTGTATTAGGTAGTTAGTTGGTTTGGGTCCTGGGTAATCCGAGTTCATTTCGGGTATTTGGTTGGCATTAGCTAGTGTTGACTTGTGTCAACATTCATCCAAAACGACCTCGTATGGAAGTTTCGTCGTTTCTGTTGAGTCCGGAACATCGTTTCCACTCAAATAGAATTATTGGTTTTTGAGTATCGAGTTTCGATTGTGCCCGAAATGCCCCGTTGAAGTTTTAGCTGTTGCTGATTTTTTCTGTGTTTGGTGGGTCCGCAATTGCGGAATTTGATTGCATTTGCGGCTACCGTAATTGCGGTAAAATGCCACATTTGCGGTATTTTTGTCACATTTGTGATATTTTTGTCGCATTTGTGGTATTTTGGCCAAAACTATGGAGTTCCACATTTGTGATGATTTCTCCGCATTTGCGAAAGTCACTATTTACTCGTGCCTCCGCAATTGCGATAAAAGTAACGCAATTGCAATATCTGGTGGCTGTGTAATAAATAAAACCTTCTTCTCCATTTCCTCATTTCCAACTTCGTTCCACCATTGTTAAAAGCTCCTAAACCCTAATTTCTTCACTTCTGGCCATCAATGTTTTGGGGTAAACTCACCATAGCTTCGTGAGCTCTTTTCCATCATTAATCCGATAAGCTTTTTGTTAAATTTCAACTTTTCTTTCTCTTAATTCCCTCTTTGATTTCTTGAAGTGGGTGGGCTGTTTTAGCCCGATTTTAATGCCTAAATCCTTCAATTTTCTGGGCATGTACTCCCATGATCATTGTGATCATTTTGTACTCATTCATTTTTGATTTTGGGTCGCGGGGCCCACGGGCCTGTTTGTGACTCAAATTTTGACCCGACTATTATTATAGTAATATAGGTATCGTTTGTCTTGTTTTGACTTATAAATTATTGTATTGATAGTGGTTTCACAATTTAGATCTTCTCGGAGCAGTTCGAGATTGGACAACGCCATCCCCGCAGCTATTCGTTGGACAACAGGTAGGTTATGACTTCCCTACCTAGACTCTGCATATATAGGCTATAACTACATTAATTAGTATCCTTCAGTAGGTTGTTTTAGGTTAATACCCCAGACCTTGCCCGTCTTTTCTGTCTGTTTATTTCATACGCTGATTGTAGTATTCGTGTAGTATTATATATCACCCTTGTGGTCCTGTGTGTCCTTTTATTGACTCTGGAACATAGATGGTGGGTTAGTTGAGAATATCCGCGAGTCCCGAACATAGAGATATTATTCTAGGTTGGTTATGTCTGTTGTAGAGCTGTTGGGACTGTGCAGGGCCGGTAAGAATGTTTGTGAGCCGTGGGATAATTTATATATGTGTGCGAGTATATCATCCATGAAAAAGGTTTTTTCCTACATGTTTTATCACTGTTTTGGCTTCGAGCCTACTATAGATGACTTTATAAACCTTGCATGGCCCGGGGGCCCGTTTTTAGTATAAATGATGATAAAATGGGATTTGGACGATTTCACACCTGATTTCCTACTGATACTAGGCTCGGAAGGGAAGAGAACTAGACCTGATTTCCTACTGATACTAGGCTCGACAGGGCAAAGAACTAGACCTGATTTCCTACTGATACTAGGCTCGGCAGGGCAGAGCACTAGTCTTGATTTCCTACTGATACTAGGCTCGGCAGGGCAGAGTGCTAGACTTGATTTTTATTACTGATTTAGACCCGGATACACTCTCAGCAACCTTTGAGAGGGTTATTGAGACTTTTATCACTGATTTAGACCCAAGTATATTTCGAGCACCCTTTGAGAGGGTCTTTTGAGATTACTACTACTATTTTTGACCCAGTTTAATTTTGGGCACGTACTTTGAGGTTCTGATTCTCTGAGATTTTGCGTTCGTTACTGTATATGGTCAGGGACCTCCATGGGCCCTGCCATTCCAGGACCTGGCCAAAGGGCCAAGCGTGCCGGAGGAGGGGTATACGGTGTCGGATGGTGTATAGAGGGTACGTCCCACCATGGGTCCTCTTGCCGGAGTATCGGTGGAGGTGCATACAGAGTTACTATTACCGGTTCCATCAGTATCATTATCATGCATATCACACTCGGATTTCATCCTTATTTGCTGTGTGTTCAGTGTATGCTATGGTTGTATGGGCGGCCAGAGGGTTTGTTTTCACTTGATTGCGTTCCTCGATTGTATGGACGGCCATTGGGACTGTAGGTAGATTATATTACTCCTGTCATTTCATAGAGCTAGTTATGGTCCTTGGTCCTTGTGAATTGGTAAGTTTTAATCTGTTGAGGCTCCGAGTTTTGGGCTTGAGTATTGAGGGGATAGTGAGTCCTATATCTTTGAGGCTCCGTTGGGTCCACTTGAGAGGTTGTGATTTATCAGACGTTGTTCCTTATCTTGATTCTGAGTAGAAACTCTTGGTTCCTGTGGTTTAGTTATTCCATTCTAGGTTGTAAATTATGAGAATGATCCCGGTTTATGCTTATCTGGAAAGTTAGTGTTTCAAGTATGTTTTCGTTATTTTATGGCTTCTAGTTGATTATGTTGGATTGCTTTCCTTCTTTCTCTTCTTACTTGAGGTTACCGGTATACCGTCATGTTCCTGATTGTCTCTCTCTTTATTTAATTATACTATTTTTGCAAGGATCCCAGGTGCATCCTTCTTTCTTACACTTGTGTTTCTGTGTTATATATATCTTTAGTGCTAGCATTGTATGCTTATAACTCTTGGTTGTCTATTCTCCGTGCTAGTTCCTTGTGCTTTCTCTATTGCTTCGGTGACTACTTTCTTGCTATCTGCTACTTACTATTTTTATATCTTATATGTGCTCCGTCGGCCGATGATGCCTACTGAGTACCCGTTGTCTTGGTGCTCATACTACACTTCTGCATCTTTCTGGTGCAGATATTAGTTGATCTTTCGCCGTTGATCGCGTTGGAGACTCGTGCAACTTTTGGGACATTCTAGACTAGGGTGAGCGCCTGGCAGTCGGGGCTTGCCCATATCTCATCTTTTGTGCTGTTATTCTTTGTATATTCGGAGACAGTTGTACTTATCATTTCGTTACTTCTAGCACTTGGATTCTATTTAGAAGCTTCTGTACTGTCGATACCAAGTCTTTGGGTTGGTTTAGTTTCATCTTGTATATATTCGGGTTATTGCTTCCACTTTGTCTATCCTTATATTCTGCTTCCGCTTATTTTCTATTTATTGTGCGTATCGATTAGGTAGTAGCCCATTACTAATCATTCCGGGATACGGGAATTGTTTCGCCTACTGGGGTATTGTAGGTGCCATCATGACTTGAGAAATTGGATCGTGACACATCTTATCTGGCAAAGATATTTATTCAACAACAAAGTAAAGCTACATGATCGAGGCTGAGTAATGACTGCACTAGGTATTTTATTATTGTAATAAAACATATAAGACTTCAACAGAAAATTATCCAAAGTGAAAGATGATCAGGATAACTGGAAGCATGATCCTGAGACCATTGCCAAAATATTTGTGTACTACAAAGAGTTGTTTGGGAAAAAATCTGATACAAAACTGACTGCTTATGGTGATTTTCTTAGTAATGATCCTATTCTCACCACTGAGCAACATGTTGCAATGATTCAGGAATTTACAGATAAGGATATGAAGACATCTGTGTTTCAAATAGATAATAACAAAAGTTCAAGGCCTATGGATATGATAGTGATCTTTTCAGATCAACTTGGGAGGTAGTTAGTGAAGATATTAAAAAAGCAATTCTTGATTTATTTAGTAATGAAAAACTATTGAAATAACTTAATGTTGCTAACATTACTTTGATACGAAAGATTTTATCCCTAGAGCTTGCTAGCCAGTACAAATCAATTTCTTGCTATAATGTGCTTTACAAGTGCATCACAAAAATAAAATGTGCAAGACTTAAGAAAGCTACAATCCATATTGTGACAGATAATCAATTTGCATTTGTTCAAGGAAGTTATATTTTGAATAATATTTCAATATGTCATAGCTTACTAAGGCATTATAATAAACATACTACACTTAGATGCTTGATGAAAATTGACTTGAGAAAGGTATACAATATGATAAGTTGGGAGTTTGTGGAGGAAACTTTGAGGGGTTATGAATTTTCAAATAGATTCATAAAGCTTGTAATGACTTATATCTCATATCCTATGTCTATAGTCCAGGTGAATGTGAAAAGTCATGGTTGTTTTTCGCGGAAAAAAAAGAATTATAATCCCATGTCTTTTCTTATTTTTGTTATCATTGTGGAATATCTGTTCAGAACTTTAAAATGTATGAGTGATCTGTCAGATTTTTAATTTCATCCAATGTGCAAACACGTACGTCAAATTGACGAACACAATTTTTGTGATGATTTGTGATATTTTACAAAGGTGACACTCAATTAGTTTCTAAAGTCACGGAGGCCTTGCAATACTTTAGCAAGGTTACAAGATGGGTTGCAAACATGGATAAGTTCGATATTTGTATTACAGGGGTGGATGAGCACATCAAAGACTAACTGTTACAAAAGAGAGGTTTCACATTGGGGTTCATTTACTATTAAATATCTTAGGCTACCATTATCCTCTAAAAAAATTGAGTAAAATGGAGTGACACCAACTTTCTGCGACGATTACCTTCAGAATTACTATGTTTACTCAAAACAACTGTCATACGAAGGCAGGCTTCATGTTATTATCTTAGTACGTATTATTTTCTATTCATAGTTTTTAGGGGTCAGTGTTTATACGCTTCCAAAGTGTGTTAAAAAATATTAATAAGAAATTTAGGAAGTACTTATGAGGTAGCTCAGAGGAAAAGAAGAAAACAACCTTGATAGCATGGGATAAAGTCTATGTGCCTCAGAAGTTTATAAACTTAACATAAAAGAAAAAAAGTTGTAAAATGTTGCATCAGTAGGGAATTAGTAGAAAAGTAAGATGTGCTTCGGGTGAGGTGGGTTCATGGTGTGTATATGAAAAATAATCATAATATCTAGATCAAACCCCTGAGGATAGTAGTTGGTATTAGAGAGAAAATTCTGATTTATTATCAAAAAGGCGATGAAAGACTGGTACTCTCAAGATACTTATATCCTAACAACCAATGGAAAATACCCAATAATAGACAATTATATATGATCCAATGTTGGGTGATCAAAGAAGATTGAGAATTGCTGAGTTGATTTGGAACAGAATTATACAACCAAGACATAGGTTCATAGTCTGGCTAGTTGTATAGGGTAGATTACTGACTAAAGTCAGGCTTCAAATGCTGCAAGTTTTAGTGGATAATATAATATGTTATTTGTGTGATACTCAGGCTTTAGAAACACAAAATCATTTATTTTTTTTGAATATGAATAGACTAAAAGGATCACAAATGTAATGGTTCAATAGGTGAGGGTGCAAATTCCATCCGGAGATGCCAAGCAAGTTCTCACCAGGTTAGAAGAAAGCATTGGAGATAGTTCTACAAAAAAGTAATAGCCACTCATTAGGGGTTAGTAGTATACCATGTTTAGTAGGCTAGAAACTAGAAAGTGTTTAGAGGTACAACTGTAAAATATGAATACAATAATTACATTGATATAAAGCAAAGCTTTGTAGTTAGCCTAGACATAGTCAAGAAGTCCAAAAAATCTCTTAGATGTGGTACTTTGATCAAGAAGTTCTTTATGTATTTAGTAGGATTGATTCTCATAATAATAATAAAATAAATAAATATGTCAAAATATTTTTTAAGAAATTATCAAACTAAAAATAAATGTTGTCTAGCACGTCTATTAGTTAATTCAATAAAATGAGAATAAGCACTCAATTTTGTTGGCACCATGCAATTGAACCAATTCAATTGTTTACTTATTCAATGAGACTTAGGCCTCATTTGTTTGCACTTAATGGAGGTCTGAATCTGAATGGTTCAGACCTTAGGCCATTAAGTGCATTTGTTTTTATTCAGATTTAAGCACTTAATTGGTCTGATGGGTCTTAATCATTAAGATCTAGAACAAAGTCTTAATACCATTAAGAGGTAAACTTGTATTGATAATATTCGTCACCACTCTATCCACAATCACCATTCACCACCAGTTACTACTTTTGTCATCACAATCACCACCACCATTGTCAACCACCATTACCATCGTCAACCACCACCACCAGCTACCATTACTATCAACCACTACCACCCACACTACCTCCATCATTATATATAATTATATCCATTGTCACCACCATCACCGCCACCTCCAATACCACTGTGGTCAATCCCTACAACTAACCAACTCCACCATCACAATTAGCACAGCCGCTAACTACCACCAACACACCATCAATCACCACACATTTTTCAGCCATCACCACCACTGTTGTCACAGTCGGCGCCACCTCCACCATTATCAGGCACTACCACCAATACGGTCAATCCCCACTACCAATCACATCCACCATCACAACTAGAACCACCGTCAACTACCACACATTTTTCCGTTACCACCATCAACACCGCCAACTACTAACCTTAGCCAACTTCACCATCACAAAAACCACCACCAACACTTCCAATCACCACCATTATGACAGTCACTACAACATCAACTACCTCTACTATCACAACTATCACCGACAATATTACTAGCCACAAACACTAACCATTACCACCACCACCACCACCACCATTACGAACCATCTCCATCATCACTAGTAAAAGTAAATGTTTCATTTTTTTAATCAAATAATAGTTTTATTTTTATTAAATTAAGTAATTTTCTAATATATAATTAATTTTTATTTGAATTGTACTTTTATTATATTTATAAATAAATAAATTATGCATATTCAGATGTTGAAAAACAAACAGTCTTAATTATTCAGTATTCATATCTAGACATAACATCTTAACCATTCAGATGTGCATTCAGATTCAGACGTCTTAATCTTAATGAAAACAAATGAGGCCTTAGTTAATTTGCAAGCTCACCCAATCTATTTTAATCTTAAGAATATCAAGTGCATGAATCAGAATTTTGAGAAAGCCTTTCAGATATGTTGGAGGGTTAACTTTCGTAACACCCTTTTTAGAAGGTGGTTATGTAGTTAGGTGCTTTTTAGGTGTATTGATTTTGTTGTTAATGATAATATTTACATTTGTTATAAAAAAAAGTTATGTGGAATCACTACTAAAAAAACTGTGAATACCGACCTCAAAATTACCGACCTCCTATGGAAGTCGGTAATTTCCGACCTCCGGAAGTCGGTATTGTTAAAAACAAAAAAATATTTTATTTTCTTAAGAAAACCGACTTCAAGATGTCGGTTTATTTGGAAAAAAATGCGAAAAAACCAAATACCGACCTCCGATGGTCGGAAACTTTCCCAGAAAAAAAGAAAATTATGAAAAACCGACCTCTTGTAGTCGGTATCGAATTAGTAAATAAAAAATAAAATTTAAATTTATCTCAATTAAGTATAAAAAAATGAAAAAAAGAAATATTTTTAATAACTTTTAAATAAACCGTCCTCCGGATGACAGTTATTTATAAGATAAAAAATAAAAAAAACAAATTAATACCGACTTCCTGATGTCGGTAATATTAAATTTACATAATTGATTTTATTTACCTTAAATTATTCTCATAGTGACTTCCAGAAGTCGGTATTTATTTTTTATTTTTTATTTAATTATTTTATTTATATTATAAAATAAAAATAATATTAATACCGACATTCAGAGGTCGGTATTATTTATTTAACATAATTAATTTTATTTTCATTAAAATTAAAGGTAATACCGACCTCCGGAGGTCGGTAGTTTACTTTTATTTAATTATTTTGAATAAAATCGACCTCCGGATGTCGGTATTACCTTTAAAATATTTGTAATAATCACTATTTTTCTATTGTGTATAACACTAAGGGGTCGTTTGGTAGCTAGTTAAAGTTATATAGGTATTAGTAATGTAGATATTAGTTATGAGGGAATCTATATATTATTTATACATGTATTAGTTATGCAGGGATTAGTTATTCATGTATTAATTATACAAGTATTACTTATTCCACCTTCTATATCCTGTATAAGATAATACATAGATTCCCTCATAACTTATACATCGTCTTGAATATACATATGTCTCGTCTAGTGATGTATATACGTATATATATATATAGTACGTATTCAAAAGCTAATTAACCGATCGATAATACATATCCAAATATGTAGTATGGATACGTCATATATTACGTACATATGAGTTAATATACGATCATTGAGAAATGTAATTAATCAAGTCCTATATATTATATATAATGATCCATCGTCTTGAATATATGTCTCGTCTAGTGATGTACGTATATACATAGTACGTATTCAAAAGCTAATTAACCAATCGATATATAATCCATATCCAAGTAGTATGGAATATGTTGTATATTACGTACATATGAGTTAATATACGATCATTGAATATAATTAACCAAGTTATTCTATGTACTATAATGATCCGTCGTCTTGAATATATGTCTCGTCTAGTGATGTACGTATATATATAGTACGTCGTCAAAAGCTAATTAACTAATCGATAATCCATCCAAGCAGTGGAATACCATTGTATTACGTACACACGAGGTAATATACGATTGTTGAGTAATGTAAATAACCAAGTCCTATATATATAGTAATGATCTGTCGTCTTGAATATATGTTTTTTGTGGCGATATTGTACGTATATATAGTACGTATTCAAAAGCTAATTAACCAATTGATAATCCATCCAAGTAGTATGGAATACATTGTATTACGTACATATATGAGGTAATATACGATCTTAGAGTAATATAATTAATCAAGTCCTGTATATTAAATGGTCCATCATCTTGAATATATATGTCTCGTCTTTAGTGATGTATGTTTATATATATAGTACATATTCAAAAGTTAATTAACTAATCGACAATTCATCCAAGTAGCTAGTGGAATACGTTGTATTACGTACATATGAGGTACTATACGATGACGATCGTTGAGTAATATAATTAACCAAGTCCTATATATTACTGGTCCGTCGTCTTAAATATATGTCTCGTCTAGTCATGATGTAAATATATAGTACGTATTCAAAAGCTAATTAATTAATCGATTGATAATCCATTCAAGTAGTATGAAATACATTGTATAGTAGCATAATCATTGAGTAATATAACGAATCAATAATGTATCCGAGTTTATGAAATATGTTGATGATTAAATAATTTTTATTAATTACTTTTTTTTTTTTTTAAAAACCGACCTCAAGTGGTCAGTTTTATCAAAAAATACTTTATTTTTTAAAAAAACCGACCTCAAGTGGTCAGTTTTATCAAAAAATACTTTATTTTTAAAAAAAACCGACCTCAAGTGGTCGGTTTTTTTTTTTTAAATTTTTTTATTACCTAAAAAACCTAACACCCTAACACCCTAACACTCACACTCACACACTCTCTCTCTCTCCCCGATCGACCACGCCACCCTCACCTCCGGCGCCCCCTCCCTCCGAAAACCTTCCCTCCGGCATCCCCCCCTCCTCCACCTTCCACCGCTGCCGCTGCTGCTGCTGAAGGTTGCTGCCGCTGCTGCTGCTGAAGGTTGTTGGTGCCTTCCACCGCTGCCGCTGCTGCTGCACATTGCTGCCGCTGCTGCTGCTGAAGGTTGCTGCCGCTGCTGCTGCTGAAGGTTGTTGTCGTTGCCGCTGCCGCTGCTGCTGCACATTGCTGCCGCTGCTGCTGCACATTGCTGCCACTGCTGCTGCACATTGTTGCCGCTGCTGCACATTGCTGCCGCTGCCGCCTGTCGCCGTCTCTGTTGCTGCTCCGGTGGGGGTCCATCAAGGTAAGTAATTTTAATTTTCTTGTTAATTAATTATAGTTATTAAATTAGGGTTTATCTTTGTTAATTTTAGTTACTAAATTAGGATTTATCATTTAACTAGGGCATGTCATTGTTAATGTATTTGTTTAGCATAAGTGTCAACACTAGTTGATCCTATTGATGACAAAATTAATTTTCTTGGAAGATCAATTTATGTCCACCTAGTGTTGACACTTAGTCTTTAATTTAGTTATAATGTATTTGTTTAGCATAAGTGTCAACACTAGTTGATCCTATTGATGACAAAATTGATTTTCTTGCAAGATCAATTTGTGTCCATCTAGTGTTGACACTTAGTCTTTAATTTGATTATAATGTGGTTGATTAGTAAGTGTCAAGACTAGTTGATCCTATTGATGACAAAATTGATTTTCTTGCAAGATCAATTTGTGTCCATCTAGTGTTGACACTTAATACTAATTAGCATTAGGTATTACCCTTGTGGCCCTGTGTGGCCTTGATTATGCCTCTGGACCATAGATGGTGGGTTATTTGGGAATGTCCGTGTGTCTCGGACATCGATATCTCGATTATAGAGCTGGTTATGTATGATGTAGAGCGATTGGAGCCTGTGCAGGGCCAATAGGTTTATTTGTGAGCCATTGGGCTACTGATTGTGTTTGGCACATCATTATCATGCATATAAACTGAAAATATGAACTAGTGACTTAAAATTGTGAAATTTAGTAAGTTGAAATTGTGAACTAGTGACTTAAAATAAGTAAAGTGTAGTTAGTTGTTAATTGAACTAGTGACTTAAAATAAGTAAAAGTGAGTTGTTAGTTGAAATTTTGAACTAATGACTTAAGATTGTGAAGTGTAGTAAGTTGAAATTTTGAACTAGTGACCTAAAATAAGTAAAATGTAGTTTGTATTAAGTTAAAATTTTGAACTACTGACTAAAAATAAGTAACGTGTAGTTAGTTGTTAGTTGAAATTTTGAACTAGTGACTTAAAATTGTGAAGTTTAGTAAGTGAAAATTGTGAACTAGTGACTTAAAATAAGTAAAGTGTAGTTTGTATTAAGTTAAAATTTTAAACTAGTCACTTAAAATAAGTAAAATGTAGTTTGTATTAAGTTAAAATTTTGAACTAGTGACTTAAAATAAATAAATGATAGTTTGTTGTTAGTTGGAATTGTGAACTAGTGACTTAAAATAGTGAAGTGTAGTAAGTTAAAATTTTGAACTAGTGACTTAAAATTGTGAAGTTTAGTAAGTTAAAATTTTGAACTAGTGACTTAAAATAAGTAAAGTGTAGTTAGTTGTTAGTTGAAATTTTGAACTAGTGACTTAAAATAGTGAAGTGTAGTAAGTTAAAATTTTGAACTAGTGACTTAAAATAAGTAAATGATAGTTTGTATTAAGTTGAAATTGTGAACTAGTGACTTAAAATAAGTAAATGATTGTTTGTATTAAGTTGAAATTGTGAACTAGTGACTTAAAATAAGTAAAGTGTAGTTAGTTGTTAGTTGAAATTTTGAACTAGTGACTTAAAATAATGAAGTTTATTAAGTTAAAATTTGAATTAGTGACTTAAAATAAGTAAAGTGTAGTTTGTATTAAGTTAAAATTTTAAACTAGTGACTTAAAATAAGTAAAGTGTAGTTTGTATTAAGTTAAAATTTGAATTAGTGACATAAAATAAGTAAAGTATAGTTTGTATTAAGTTAAAATTTTGAACTAGTGACTTAAAATAAGTAAAATGTAGTTAGTTGTTAGTTGAAATTTTGAACTAGTGACTTAAAATAGTGAAGTGTAGTAAGTTAAAATTTTGAACTAGTGACTTAAAATAAGTAAAGTGTAGTTAGTTGCTAGTTGGAATTGTGAACTAGTGACTTAAAATTGTGAAGTTTAGTAAGTTGAAATTTTGAACTAATGACTTAAGATTGTGAAGTGTAGTAAGTTGAAATTTTGAACTAGTGACCTAAAATAAGTAAAATGTAGTTTGTATTAAGTTAAAATTTTGAACTAGTGACTTAAAATAAGTAACGTGTAGTTAGTTGTTAGTTGAAATTTTGAACTAGTGACTTAAAATTGTGAAGTTTAGTAAGTTAAAATTGTGAACTAGTGACTTAAAATAAGTAAAGTGTAGTTTGTATTAAGTTAAAATTTTAAACTAGTGACTTAAAATAAGTAAAATGTAGATTGTATTAAGTTAAAATTTTGAACTAGTCACTTAAAATAAGTAAATGATAGTTTGTTGTTAGTTGGAATTGTGAACTAGTGACTTAAAATAGTGAAGTGTAGTAAGTTAAAATTTTGAACTAGTGACTTAAAATAAGTAAAGTGTAGTTAGTTGTTAGTTGAAATTTTGAACTAGTGACTTAAAATAGTGAAGTGTAGTAAGTTAAAATTTTGAACTAATGACTTAAAATTGTGAAGTTTAGTAACTTAAAATTGTGAAGTTTAGTAAGTTAAAATTTTGAACTAGTGACTTAAAATAAGTAAAGTGTAGTTAGTTGTTAGTTGAAATTTTGAACTAGTGACTTAAAATAGTGAATTGTAGTAAGTTAAAATTTTGAACTAGTGACTTAAAATAAGTAAATGATAGTTTGTATTAAGTTGAAATTGTGAACTAGTGACTTAAAATAAGTAAATGATTGTTTGTATTAAGTTGAAATTGTGAACTAGTGACTTAAAATAAGTAAAGTGTAGTTAGTTGTTAGTTGAAATTTTGAACTAGTGACTTAAAATAATGAAGTTTATTAAGTTAAAATTTGAATTAGTGACATAAAATAAGTAAAGTATAGTTTGTATTAAGTTAAAATTGAACTAGTGACTTAAAATAAGTAAAATGTAGTTAGTTGTTAGTTGAAATTTTGAACTAGTGACTTAAAATAGTGAAGTGTAGTAAGTTAAAATTTTGAACTAATGACTTAAAATTGTGAAGTTTAGTAACTTAAAATTGTGAAGTTTAGTAAGTTAAAATTTTGAACTAGTGACTTAAAATAAGTAAAGTGTAGTTAGTTGTTAGTTGAAATTTTGAACTAGTGACTTAAAATAGTGAATTGTAGTAAGTTAAAATTTTGAACTAGTGACTTAAAATAAGTAAATGATAGTTTGTATTAAGTTGAAATTGTGAACTAGTGACTTAAAATAAGTAAATGATTGTTTGTATTAAGTTGAAATTGTGAACTAGTGACTTAAAATAAGTAAAGTGTAGTTAGTTGTTAGTTGAAATTTTGAACTAGTGACTTAAAATAATGAAGTTTATTAAGTTAAAATTTGAACTAGTGACTTAAAATAGTGAAGTGTAGTAAGTTAAAATTTTGAACTAGTGACTTAAAATAAGTAACGTGTAGTTAGTTGTTAGTTGGAATTTTGAACTAGTGACTTAAAATAGTGAAGTGTAGTAAGTTAAAATTTTGAACTAGTGACTTAAAATAAGTAAAATGTAGTTAGTTGTTAGTTGAAATTTTGAACTAGTCACTTAAAATAGTGAAGTGTAGTAAGTTAAAATTTTGAACTAGTGACTTAAAATAAGTAAAGTGTAGTTAGTTGTTAGTTGGAATTGTGAACTAGTGACTTAAAATTGTGAAGTTTAGTAAGTTGAAATTTTGAACTAGTGACATAAAATAGTGAAGTGTATTAAGTTAAAATTTTGAACTAGTGACTTAAAATAAGTAAAGTGTAGTTAGTTGTTAGTTGAAATTTTGAACTAGTGACTTAAAATTGTGAAGTTTAGTAAGTTAAAATTTTAAACTAGTGACTTAAAATAAGTAAAATGTAGTTAGTTGTTAGTTGGAATTGTGAACTAGTGACTTAAAATTGTGAAGTTTAGTAAGTTGAAATTTTGAACTAGTGACTTAAAATTGTGAAGTTTAGTAAGTTAAAATTTTGAACTAGTGACTTAAAATAAGTAAAATGTAGTTAGTTGTTATTTGGAATTTTGAACTAGTGACTTAAAATAGTGAAGTGTGGTTTAGTTATTGGAATTAGTTCAAATGTGATTTAATTAAGCTCTAGTATGATTTATTGTTTGTGTAGATGGAACCTGATCGTAGTTGGATGTATAATAGAAACAATCCTGGTCGAGTGGGTATGATTTCGGAATTTGCAGAAGGTGTCACTCATTTTATAAATCATGCAAAGACACTTGAGCCTTTTTTAACTTCAAAGTTGATTAGGTGTCCTTGTATTAACTGTAGCAACGTGAGATATCAAACAACAGAGAATGTTTCTATGCATCTTATGTTCAAGGGTTTTAAACCAGGATATACAGTTTGGACTAGTCATGGTGAAGTTGATAGTAACATTAATAGGTTTAGTAACTTTGTTGTTGGTGAAAGTAGTAGATCTGAGGAACATAATTATGTCCAAGATTCTAGAATGCCGGATATGATTCATGATGCTTTTGGGATGCATTCTGATTTTGAATTTGGGAAAAATGTAGAAGAACCTCCCAATGAAGAAGCACACAATTTTTATGAACAATTGCGTGATGCTAGTCGTCCTTTCTTTGAGGGGAGTCCGCACTCTCAATTGTCTATTGCAGTTAGATTGTTAAGTATCAAATCTGATTGGAATGTTGCTCAAGGAGCAATGGACTCTATGATAGACCTTATGAATGAATTAGTTGACTCCAATATAAAGGTTCCTGATTCTTACTATAAGGCAAAGAGATTGGTTTCAAAGTTAGGGCTCTCCTCGATCAGAATTGATTGTTGTGAAAATGGTTGCATGTTATACTTTAAGGAGAATGTCAATATAGAGTCATGTAAGTTTTGTGGACACCCTCGCTATAAGCGTGGTTCTATTTCAAAGAAAATTGCTTTTAAGACGATGCATTATTTACCTCTTATACCAAGGTTGAAGAGGTTGTATGCATCAAACTATTTTTTTTATTCTTTTTTTTTTTATCTATTATATTCATATGCTAAGAGTTATTCATTTAAATATAGGAGTCGTTTGTGCAAAGAATTCAGGAGTACCGTAGTACTCAACCTCCTGAAAGTCAGGACACACCGCTTACAGATGAACAAGTAGAACAATTTTGGCGAGAGAGTGCGGGTGAACCAGTAAGAGGTTCAGTCTATGGTTACACACAAAAGGCTTATGCGGAGAAGAAACCCTGGTTTTATTGTCCATCATCTTCAGGCTTCGATAATGTGGATAAAGCGGTCGTGTCTGTAATGAAGGAGGAGATATCTATGATCACTGCCGAGCTTGCTGCATCAACCGAAAGGGAGAAGAAAAGAGACGAGCAGATTGCACAGATTGCAGCATCAAAGGAGATAGAGAACAAGAGGTATGCAGAGCTTCAGCCCCAGTTAAAATCTCTTTTTGAGTCGGGAAAGATTATTCCTCATTGTGCTAGTGATAAACGTCGATGCCTAGTGGATGAGTCTGATATCGAGGGTGAGGAAGGTGAAGAGGGTGAAGAGGATGAGGATGAGGATGCTAATGATGAGTAGTTGTACCTAACTACTAGACATTTTGGACTTAGTATATATAGTTTGTACACTTTTTAGATTGTTTGATCGTATTTTAAGTTTAATTTAAAGTAGTGAAACATAAATATAGAAAAATATCGTCTTGAGCTATTTGAGCTGGTTTTGGTTGAATATATGCATTATCAAATATGCAGGTGGGCAATTCAAATTGCAGCAATTTACTCCCAATTTTATGGTATATATCGACAACAAACCGACCTCAGGAAGTCGGTTTTTTGAATAAAATTTTCCAAAAAACCGACCTCAATAGGTCGGAATCGCGTGAAATAAGAAAATGAAATTTAAATAATACCGACCTCAAGAGGTCGGAATATCAGAAAAATAATAAATTAAAATTTCAGTAATACCGACTTCCGGAGGTCGAAAAACCAAAAAAATAATAAATTAAAAATTCAGTAATACCGACTTCCGGAGGTCGGAAAACCAAAAAAATAATAAATTAAAAATTCAGTAATACCGACTTTCGGAGGTCGGAAAACCAAAAAAATAATAAATTAAAAATTCAGTAATACCGACTTCCGGAGGTCGGAAAACCAAAAAAATAATAAATTAAAAATTCAGTAATACCGACTTCCGGAGGTCGGAAAACCAAAAAAATAATAAATTAAAAATTCAGTAATACCGACTTCCGGAGGTCGGAAAACCAAAAAAATAATGAATTAAAAATTAAACAATACGGACCACCGGAGGTCAGTATATTATATTTTTAATAATATTTTTTTAAAAAGAAACCGACTTCAGGAAGTCGGAAATAAAAAAAAATAAAATATATATTAAATTCTTAATTTTTGGATTTAAAATTAAAACCGACATCCGGAGGTCGGTATTTACCAACCTCACGATGTCGGTATAGAAAACCAACCAAGCCTTTTCCGACTAGGACTTGTGAGTCGGTTTTGAGTCGGTTTTTCAGGGAAAATCGACCTCCGGATGTCGGTTTTTTGACGTCGGTTTTCCCTGTTTTTCTAGTAGTGAATATTAAAATGAAAGCGTTATCAAATTATAAAAGATATATTTTTTTTAAAGAAAACTTAAAAAAAGAAGTAAGAAAAACAAATTGAAATTGAGGGAGTGTAGGAACAATTTCTCTCTTTCCTTCTATTTTCTTTTTCCATGATAGTTTTGTTTTCTCTAGCTCTTCGATAAAGCCAATAGGCATTGTTTGTTCAGTATCTTAGGTAGCTATTAACAACCTTATCCTATCTTGCCTATGTCCATGATACTAGTGCCATCACACCTTCTCGTGAGTCAGTTCCTGTGGTTTTCGAGTATTCATATGTGTTTCCTTCTAATCTTTTGGGTCTTTCTCCTGAGCATTACATTGACTTCAATATTGATGTTGAGCTGGGCACTCAGCCCATTTCTATTCTGCCATATCGGATGGCACCAGCTGAGTTGAAGGAGCTTTAAGGATCAGCTCCAACATCTGTTGAGTAGGGGGTTCATCAGGCCTAGTGTGTCTCCGTGGGGTGCTCCGATTCTATTTGTGAAGAAGAAGCACGAGTCTATACGTATGTGTATTGACTACAGACAACTGAATAAGGTGACAGTTAAGAACAGATATCTGATGCTACGTACTGATGATATGTTTGACCAGCTACAGGATGCAGTGGTGTTCTCTAAGATTGACTTGAGGTCTAGTTATCATCAGTCGAGGATTAGGGCTACGGACATCCTAAAGATTGCATTTAGGACTCGATACGGCCATTATGAGTTCCTAGTCATGTATTTTGGGCTGACTAATGCCTCAACAACATTTATGGAGTTGATGAACCGGGTGTTAAGTGCCTACTTGGACTCATTTGTGATTGTGTTCATCGATGACATTTTGATATACTCGAGGAGTAGAGAGGAGCATGAGCACCATCTTGGAGTTGTACTTCAGACCTTACGAGACCATCAGTTGTATCCAAATTCACTAAGTGTGAGTTTTGGCTTGAGTCTGTGGTATTCCTAGGGCACGTGGTGTCCAAGAATGGGATTATGGTGGATCCTGCGAAGATTGCAGCAGTTCATGATTGGGCTATGCCTACTTCTCTTACCGAGGTTTGCAGTTTCATCGGGTTGGATGGTTATTACAGACGGTTTGTGGAGGGATTTTCTTCTATAGGAGCTTCTTTGACTAGATTGACTCAGAAGAATGTTCCCTTCCAGTGGTCAGATGAGTGTGAGGAGAGCTTTCTGAAGCTCAAGGCCTTGTTGACTTCAACTCCGATTTTTACTCTTTTAGTCAAGGGTCAGGGGTTTACTGTATATTGAGATGCTTCAGGTATTGGTTTGGGTTGTGTATTGATGTAGCAAGGCCGAGTTATTGCTTATGCTTCCAGAAAGTTGAAGGTTTATGAGAGGAACTACCCTACACATGACTTGGAGTTAGCAGCGGTAGTCTTTGCATTGAAGATTTAGAGGCATTACTTTTATCGCGTGCATTGTAAGATCTTTACTGACCATTGTAGTCTTTAGTACATTTTTAGCTAGAAGATTTGAGGCAGCGTAGGTGGTTGGAGTTACTAAAGGACTATGACATATCTATCCTTTATCATCCAGGCAAGGCAAACGTTGTGGCGGATGCCTTGAGCCAAAAGGCAGTGAGTATGGGTAGATTGGATTTACTAGCGACAGAGGAGCGACCATTAGCTTGGAACATACAGTCCTTGGCTAACAGGTTGGTTAGACTTGACATTTCTGAGCCGGGCCATATTTTTTCTTGTGTTGAGGCTAGATCTTTCTTGTTGAAGAAAATTCGGGAACAACAGTTTGATGATGCAAGGTTGAGGATCATTCATGACAAGGTGATAAGCAGTGAGGCTAGGAAGGCAACTTTAGATTATGAGGGTATTTTGAAGATTGAGGGTCGTATCTGCGTTCCTAGAGTTGGTGACTTCGTTAGATTGATCTTGGAGGAGGCTCATTATTCTAGATATTTCATTCATCCTGGGGTAGCTAAGATGTATCGTGACTTGAGGCAGCACTACTAGTGGTGTGGGATAAAGAGGGATATTTCAGCTTTTGTATCTAGGTGCTTAAACTGTCAGCAGGTGAAGTTTGAGCACCAGAGGCCAGTTGGTTTGTCTCAGAGGCTACCTATTCTGGAGTAGAAATGGGAGCGGATTGCTATAGACTTCGTAGTCAATTTGCCATGTACTCTGTGGAGATTTTATGCTATTTGGGTTATCTTGGATAGGTTGACGAAGTCTATTCACTTTCTGCCAGTTCAGACTTCCTACGGTTCCGAGAGGTTGGCTCAGATCTACATTTGGGAGATTGTCCATTTTCATGGTGTGCCAGTTTCTATCATTTCCCACCCGGGGTACTCAATTCACTTTGCATTTCTGGAGGTCTATTTAGAGAGAGTTGGATTCTAGAGTTGAGCTTAGCATCGCTTATCATCCACATATATACGGTCAGTCAGAGCGTACTATTCAGGTTCTGGAGGATATGTTGCAAGCCTGTGTTATCGATTTTGGGGGTCAGTGGAACCAATGTTTAGCCTTGGTAGAGTTTGCATATAATAATAGTTACCATTCCAGCATTCAGATGGCTCTGTTCGAGGCTTTGTATGGTGCGCGGTGCAGATCTCCAGTGGTTTGGTTTGATGCTTTCGAGGTTAGGCCGTGGGGTACTGACTTGCTTTGTGATTCTATGGATGAATTTGGGTCATTCAGGAGACACTTTGCACTGCCCAAAGAAGGCAGAAGAGTTATGCTGACCGGAGAGTTTGAGATATAGAGTTCATAGTTGGTGATAGTGTGTTCCTTCGGATATCGCCCATGAAGGGCGTGATGAGGTTCGGGAGGAAAGGTAAGCTCAGTCCTAGGTTCATTGGGCCTTTCGAGATCCTTCATTGTATTGGGGAGGTTGCCTAAGAGTTAGCCTTGCCTCCTGCTCTTTCTAGTGTGCATCCTGTTTTTCATGTCTATATGCTACATTGGTATATTCTGGATGAGTCTCACGTGCTTCGGTTGGAGTCGGTTCAGTTGGATGAGTTCTTAGCATTTGAGGAAGAGCCTGTTGCCATTTTGGACAGGCAGGTTAGGAAGTTGCGGTCCAAGGAGATTCCGTCAGTTAAGGTTCAGTGGTGGCATCGTCTTGTTGAGGAGGCTAATTGGGAGATAGAGACCGACATGCAGACTCGTTATCCTCGTCTTTTCGAGTCTTCAGGTACTATCCTTTTTCTAACTTTCGCGGACAAAAGTTCTTTTAGTAGTGGATGTTGTAATGACCCTTCTTGTCATTTTCCTATTTTTTGTGCTTTTTCTACATTTTGAGCTTTCCCTAAGAAGCTACAGGTCATTTATGATTTGCCAGAAATGACAGTTCGGTGCCTGGGCTGTTCGTTAGGTCCTTATGTCCATTTCTCTATTTTAGAACTTGCACTTATAAAATCATTGACTTTGGTCAACTTTCTTGATAAATGCACTAAGAATCTAATTCCGATAGTTTCGTTGGCTATGGAATTGGGATTTTGGTTTAGTGGGACCCTTGGTCTGGGTTTGGGAGTTTTCATTTTGGGTTTGTGTTGTTTTCTATATTTTTAGGCCAGTTTGGCTTGTGGGGTTGACTTTGGTCAACATTCGGAGAAGACAGTCTCGGATGGAAATTTCGTCAATATTGTTGTCGCGCCTATTTTTCTCGCGAAAAGATGGGCCATCGACGTGACAACTCTTTTTGGATGGAAAAGAGTGAAGAGTCTCCACCTAACGAATTTAAGGTGCGTTAGGGCACCATTTTAACTAACTACGACTAAATTAATTTAAGGTCTACGTCACCAGAAATCGGGTAAGGGTTCAAGTTACCTCAAAAGGAAGGTGTTAAGCACCTTTCGAGGTCCACAAATGTGGATCCCTGCCGGATTCGTTATTAATGTGGGAATTAAGTGATAAACAAAGGGTCAACAGCTTTATTAGCCTATTATTAACTAAGTAATTAAACAAATAAACTTTTCTTTTAAGCAAGTAGATAAATTAGTTACTAATAGTCTAAGTGAGAAAAAAAAGATCATGCATCTAAACCGCAATTAAAATAAATAATGAAACGAAAAGGAGATCACCAAGAAGACAGAATTAACACAAGAATATAGAAAAAGAAACCTAATTACTAATTGATTTTAGATAACTACCCCAACCATATAATAAAACAAGAGCTAAACTTAGGTTAGTTTTGACCTATTGGGATCAGTGCCCGGCTTATTATCGAAGACAATTCCAAAGACATTGTCGCATTCTGCTCGGGTCGATTTCCATCATATCCGTCTATCTACCCACCTAAGTTGGTTATTAAGATTATTATTCCTAGGAGCGTACTAAAGAAATGAAAAATCTAGCGTACCTTAGTATGCCTACCCGTCCCAACTTAATGTCCAAGAGTCATTGGACTTACTAACTTGGATATAGGTCTAGACAAATAAAATTCCAAGGCTACTTAATGAGACTCGGGATTAACGTCATACAAAACATACATGGACTTTAAAACAAGTAGCACAGAATGGTTTCGAATAGGCCTCACAACTCGCACAATTAACAATTTATGTAGTTAATCTTATGAGCATGATATCTAGGATTGAACATTTAGAAAATTGACATTTTATTAAAACATGTGGACATGATCAAGACATACAGGAATTAATTAAGTCCTATAAGCATAATATCTAGTGGTTTTAACATGCATACCTAAATTTTACTAATTTTAAACATGCTGAAACTGGTTGTTTGCGGGCCTGAATTTACTGATTTTAATATGCTAAAACTGGTTTATACATGCTGAGACTGGTTTTAAAAATATGCTTTCATTTTAATATGCTAAAACTGGTTTAAACATGCTGAGACTATAATTAACGTGCTGAAACTGATTTAGAATCCAAAACATTAACTGATTTATTTAAAAATGCTGAAACTGATTTTAACATCCAAAACAATTGTCAAATAATTGAGAATGCCAAAATGGATTTGACTTATAGGCGTGATTTCTGATTTTAACAAACGAAGCAGATTTTAAAACCTAAAACATGTCTTCTACCAAACGATGTTAATACAACTCCTATAGGCATAATTTCTAACAAATGAGATTAATAGAAATTCTATAGGCATGATTTCTACGGTTTACAATTAAAGCAAGTAGCACGTAGTTTGCCCCTCCCCCATAGCAGTTCCCCTAAATTTCATTTATTTATCCAAGTTTATATAATAAATATTACAGACCAAATAAATGAATGAGAAAGGAAATAAAAAGAATCCAAGTCTTTGGAGACTCCCAAATCCCGAGAAACTCTTCACAATTCCCAAACGGCTTTGCTAGCAACTAACCTGTCAAAAATAAGCATACAAAATCCAAAGGGGCTTATAACGACTCCTAATACTGGTCCTTAACATGTCAAAGTTTCATGAAAACCTCAAGCGTCCTAGGAATTGCCCATGTCAAGGTATAGGATACCGTTTAAGGCTCTCTGTTCCATACAACATATACTGATACAACACAAAGGAAATTCATGGCGATCACATACATAACCAACAAATAATAGCAGCTTGTATCACGTAATCAAATAGGCAACAATTAACATCTTCAAACCCCTATAGTCATGTTTTCTATCATGTTCATAAACTATATACATGAATTAAAGGACATACCAGTTTGCAGTAAATAACAGAAGAAATTCGAGACCCAACACTTAGCAATCAACAATTTTGTTCACAGTAGAGAGCTTTTTAACAATATGAGAGTAGTTAATATGAGTGTCAAGTTTGAGTCCCCAAATAATGAAAAGGCTGTCTGCTTTTATAATGAAAGATAGGAGCCGTTTGGTAAAGGAAAGAGATGAATCAGAATAGTAAATCAAGGGAGCCTTTTCCTTAATAGATTGGTAGAATCAATTAGTAAAATAAATCATGCCAGACTACCATAATTAAGAGAGTAACTCAAGCTGTACAGGATCCCTTTATTTTAGCTACTTTTTTGTAATTTATAATTATATAATATCTCTCTTCGCTCGGTCGGCCTATGATGCCTACTAGGTACTCGTTGTCTTGGTACTCATACTACACTCTACATCTTTTTCTGATGCAGCACCTAGTACAACACACCCTCATTGATCCTTCATTCGTTCGAGGCCTGTTACAGTTCGGATCGTGGTGAGCTCTCGGCGCCTTGAAGACTGTACATGATTTCCATCTTGTATATTCTGTCTATATTTTGTATTTTGGATAAACAGATTCTGTTTTATAGCTACTCTTTACTTTAGTCATTCTTGTACCAGTGACACCAGGTCCGGGATGGTTCTAGTGTATGTTTTGTCGTTCTTGGTCACTTTGGGGCCATCTTTTGTATATTTGCTATAGTTGGTATGGATATATATGCTCTTGGCCCTATCTTATTCATGTATGTCTTCCATTGTTCCATACTTTAATTGCTTTATTGTCTTCCGCATTTTTAGGTTTGGCTTGCTTACTGGGTGGGTTACGTAGGCGCCATCATGGCACGATTTTGGGTCGTGACATTATATTTCTCTAGTTTGATTAGTATACTTGCTTTGTACTTGAGGTTACCAGTATACCACCATTTTCTCAACTCTCTCTTATATATATTGTTATTGCAAGAACTCCAGGTGCGTTCTTCTTTCCTTTACCTGTGTTCTGTGTTATATATATCTTCTGTGGCTAGCATAGTATGCTTGTAATTCTTGTTGATCTCTTTCCGTGCTAGTTTTAGTATGCTTTATCTATTTCTTCTGTGATTACTTCTTTGCTATCTGCTATATTGCTATTTTTATATCTTATATGTGCTCAGTCAGCCGATGATGCCTACTAAGTACCCGATTCTTAGCAGTTGGTGCTCATACTACACTCTGCATCTTTCTAGTGCAGATATTAGTGTGAGATTTCACCATTGACTGTGTGGAGACTCATGCAGCTTTGGATATTCGAGACTAGGGTGAGCGCTTGACGACCGAGGCTTGACCATATTTCATCTTTTGGCACTGTTACTCTTTATTTATTTGGAGACAGTTGTATATTCTATTTTGTTACTTCTAGCAGTTGTATTCTATTAGAAGATCTTGTACTATCGATACCAAGTCTTAGAGTTGGTGTAGTTTCCTTGTATATATATATATATATATATATATATATTCAGGTTATTTGCTTTCGCGTTGTTCTCTATTATATCTGCTTCCACTTATTTTGCTTATATTGTGCGTGTTGGATTAGGTAGTAGCCTATTACTAACCGTTCTGAGCTACGGGGATTGGTTCACCTACTAGGGGTTGTAGGTGCTATCATGACATGAGAAATCGGGTTATGACAGCTTGGTATCAGAGCTTTAAGTTCTCCGGTGTTGAGGTACAAGAGCAGGTGTCTAAGTAGAGTCTCGCGGATCGGTACGATGATGTCTGTATCCTATCTGGGGGAGGCTACAGGGCATTGTTATGAAAAGTTCCATATTCATTGCTCCTTATCGTGCGTTCCTGGCTCTATCGACTTCTGAACCTCATTTGTTTCATTCCTTCTTAGATGCCTAGGATTAGTACAATAGTGGGTGATGTTGAGGCTTTTGTGCCTATTGCTTTAGTGCTTTCGCCAATCCAGGATATCAGAGTGAGAGTTTACTGTATCAGCTAGTGAATTAGGGGCCAACCCAGCCTCCGATAGGGTTTCATGATACCCCAGTTCTTCATGACACCGTGGCTAGGACTCCGAGTCCTCCGGTGGGTATTTTAATACCACAGGTTGGGGAAGTACTCGATTCCTCGAGAAGTGCTTCAATTAGGTTTGAGATTCCAGTTCTTTAGCAGGGTTGTATGTCAGAATTAGAGTACGAGGCAAGGTTTTATGAGGTGATTAGGCGTCCTTCTAGGTCTGTGCCTATAGAGTTTGAGAGAGTTCAGGGTTTTGTTGGAGGATTGATTTTGTCGCTCTATTTGGCAACAGAGCACTTGGATACAGTTGGGACTACCTCTCTTCAGGTAGTTGATCATGCTTGGGATATTGTGGGTTTATTCCATAAGGCTTATAGAGAGAGTGCTAAGAGGCATCGCTGTAACGGAAGTTTACGAGGTTCTCAGACTCGAGGTAGGGGATTCTTTGCAAGGGATAGATTCCATTACTTTTTATCTAGAAGACCAGTTGGAGTGGCACCATAGGTTTTAGAGGGTGGTTGTATAGAGCAAGTTGAGCACAATAGACATGGTATGAGTCAAGGTTCACATGGTTTGCATGCAGGGTGTGTAGGCCGTAGTGGCCAATTCAGTGAGATCTTCCTAATCGACTTCATTCAGCAAGTCTTGTTTTCAGTGCAGTGAGCATGGGCACTTTGCTAGGGATTGCCCCACGATTCTACCTTCCAGTCAGTAGGGTCAACATGTCTTATCTCTGAGAGTTCTAGTGCAACCGGCTAGAGGTAGTGTGCATGGTATTAGAGGTGGTCCCTAGGCAGTGAGAGGTGGTTTTCAGAGTTGTAGGGGTGGTCCCCGTATGGTTAGAGGTGGCTATCATCCAAATGGTTTAGTTATCCATCCAGAGTTGACAGGCACCGCACGTCATAGCAGGGCTTCTTGGGGTTTCTATAGTTGTAGGGTGATTGGTCATTATTTTAGAGATTATCCTCGGTGAGGGATGGTTGATCCTTTAGCATTGACTTCTCAGTCCAGTGATAGGCATCGTCAGTTTGGGGCCCTCTTGCTAGGCTAGAGGTGGAGTTTCCCGATATCATTGCTACATGCACGACTTTTGTTACCATTATCTAGTGCTGGCATTGTTTGCGTTATGATTTTTCCCCCTTTTCATGTATTTATATATATGCCTACCTTCTTCTTGTTTAGTTGTATTACTACTTGAGTTGTAGTGTTTATGCGTGTAATTTCTTGGTAGGTTAATTCTTTTTAGTAGTGGATGGGGTATGCTATCCTTGAGAGGTGACTACCCGAGGTTGTGACTCATGGGTACGTCTTGATAGCCTCTTCTCCTGGTTGGTTTTATTTTTGGATTCGTTGTGGTGCTAGAATTGATTTGAGTTATTCAATTTCTAGCGGTCGTAGTGGTTGTTGCCTAGGCCGTTACCTAGCGTTTGCTAGAAGTCCTTCTGTTGGTTTGGTGTGATACCGGTGGTTTTGTGCCAGAGATTTAGGTTTGGTCTTAAGGGGATTGGTGTGGTTATGCCCGTGGGCATTGTATGGGTTAGCTTTTCTTGGGAAATTAGAATCGACCTTCCCTATTTGTTTGGTTCAGGAAGTTGGTATGTGAATGTGTTGCTCCCATGGTTTTCTTCTATTTCAAGTTTGGTCGAGTTATTTTCATTAGTTTCCCCAGTCCCAGAGGGATGAGTTTTGATCATGGTATCTTGTTTGGACTTTTACCATAGCATGGTGATTGAGTTTTGATTGTGGCATTGCGGTTGAGTATTGCCCGTAGTATTTTGTAGTTGAGTTAGGCATTCGGCCTATCCCTTTTCCTGCCTTATCAAGTGTTTCTAGTGGTGTTGGGGGAGCTGTGGGAACAACTCCAGAGTATTCTGAGCAAAAGTTTGTGAAGTTCAGGGTATCCTAAAAAAGGGTTCCGTTTGGCTTGCGAAGGAGAGTGATGAATCCTTGTATGAGTTACTAGCAACTGACTGAGATAACTCCTCATGTGGGCAAGAGTTACTAGTAGCTGACTGAGGCAGCGACTAAGGGTTTGCTTGGGTTTGTGTGTTAGTGACTTGATCCGACCTACTACAGAATGCAGTGGAATTTCCCTTTGATAGGTTCGAGGTTAGGATTCCTTCCCTTAAGAGATCGAGGTAGTGGCCTTTTCCAGTACTACCTTTGGGAGCTTGTTGCATCGACTGTGGTTTCCTCGTTATACTCTTTGGAGAAACCAAGTCGCAGTAGCATCTACGGATTGGGCAAATTATATATTCAGAGTTTAGTGGGCTCCGGTTCCTATAAGTGTTCATCGGTAGTCTATGGGTCTACTCAGAGGTTCGAAAGAGGTATTGATTGGCAATTAGAGTTGGGTTTCAGAATCATGGGCTAGGAGGTTATATCAGATGGTTCATGGAAGGTTCTCTTGGGTTGCAGTATCTTTGAACCGAAAAGCAGTGATTAAGGACAACTTAGTTTTTCTATCTCAGTTTTGGAGTGGCCATTGGCCTTAGACATCCTGTTCTTGGCTAACTATTTGATTGGGCTGGACTTGCCAGATCCCATCGCTGTTCTTATCAGTGCAAGGTCCACTCTACCTTGGTTGGACAGATTCAACGATGTTAGTTTGAGGATAAGTGGGTGTATGCTACATGTGATCAGGTTGTGTGGGTAGAGACTAGCGGGGCTATGTTGGATTCTAATGGTACTTTGAGATCGATGGTCGCCTTTGGTGTTTCGAGAGTTAGAGTCTTGATTTGGTCGATTCTTTGAGAATTGTCTGTTGTATGGGGTTCCAGCATGGGTTAGACTCGGCCAATGTAGGCCAAGAGTTATGGTATGTTGTTATGTTTTCAGAGTTGGTGGTTCGTATACTGGTACAATAGAGTGGATGCTTCGAGCCAGCGGGTGGCGAGCTGAGAGGTTTTGAGTTTGTCAATAGCTAAGTGGCGACCTTGTATTTCTGGAATCCTTTACCTTGCCTATAGGGTGTTTGACGTGATATCACAGCATGGTAGACTTCTTCCTGAGGTGAGACTAGTAAGGTGATCCTAAATCCAAATGGTGTTCAAGTATGTGGAGCAACAATGGTAATTGTTAGAGTTTGGAGCTTAGTTGATGGCTATGGACTTCGTGGTAGGCTTACCACACTCCTTGTAGGGTTTTTGGTTTTGGTTTGGGCCTTTGGGAAGGTTTCCCTGGTTCATTCATTTCAGTCAATTCAAACTTGGCACGGCGCAATAAAGTTGGATTTGTTTGGTAGTTGGGAGATTCTCCTTTGACACAGGGTGTTCTTGCATGTTTTTCCTAACCCCGGTGTGCAAGTTTTAGTTGAGCTCCGATGGTTAGTTCAGTTGGGTTTAGGTATAGGGATTGATCTTAGTAAAGGTATCCGTCCATTAGTTAATGGTCAATCAGAGAAGAGTGTTGCAGTTTTCAAAAATGTTCTTTGGGTTAGTATTCCAGATATCAAAGGATAGTATACTAGAGCTTGGCTTGGATAGAGTTTGAGTATAAAGGTGACCTCGTTCGAGGTTAAGCATAGCGGGAACTATGTCTCTCCAGTGGGTCAGTTGATGTTTCAAAAGTGACTCAGTGTTCGACTTGTGTAAAGCTTCTTATTATGGTGCAAAGGGTTCAGGTCAGTATAAAAGGATTGGAAAATCTATAAGTCATGAGTTAGAAGTTTTGGTTGGTGGAATTTCTGGGTGAACTTGGTTGTGGTATCGAGGATTCCAGTTATGTGTGTTGATCGCCTTGGTTCTCTTTGTTCTGGTGTTGTGTTGGTGCTTTGCGGTTGAGTTTCTTAAGGTTTGGTTTGGTTAATAGGCCTTTGGAGTTTTAGAGTTAAAGGTTGGAATCTAGCTTGGCTAGTAAGGGGGTTAAGGCTTGATTGCTTTTCTTGATTTCATTCTGATAGGTGTCATTTAGTCGAGGAGGCTACCCAGGTTTTTCAGGAGAGTGGTGCAGGCTTTTGTCATGCCCCGAGCCTACCCTCTAGATGTAATATGGGACCCAAGATCACAAATGATCTCAAGATAACCCTCTGGCATTAGCATGACATAAAAACTGAATAAAACATAAGAACGGAAGCTTAATTGAAGTAATGAGCAACTTAATCTGTTATATGAATATAAGTCTAAAAAGACAACCTGAATTAAGCTGAGTATCTGCTCTATGTCTGAAAGCCTCTACTACTGATGAGCTGCTGGGACAAGCCCTTAGCTAACTCCAACAACTGAAATACTGAATAAACAAACTAAATGCTGAAATGAAACTAAACTCTAAGTCCCCGAAGGTGGAGGACCCACCAAGCTGATTGGGTGTGCTGCTGATCTACTAGCCATGGACTGGGGAGCGGGCTACAAAATCTACATCATAATAGGATGCAGTATTAAGAAGTATGCGGTCCGTACTATGGAATGTACTGAGTATGCGAGATATTCATCAATATAGTAAAACATGATAAAAACATACTTGAAAACATACTTGAGACATATTTGAAACTGATTTCATGCTTAAATAGAGAAATCATAAGAAAATATCATAATTGAAAGGTAAAGCATGAGATAGAAGTCCACCTCAAAATAAGATATCATAAAGCTTAAAAAACTTGAAAGCATTCATACAAGAATTTCTTATAAACGACAATAGACCATGTGAGCTACATGAAATCTAACTATATAACCCTAGTTAGCAAAGCTGTCCCGAACCCTGCCAAGGTACGGGCCATCATAATCCAACTATATAACCCTAGTTTGCAAAGCTGCCCTATGCCCCGCTAAGTCAAGGGGACCATAAAGTCATAGCGTGGAACCACGTTCATAAGCCCATCGGGCAATACATATCCTATGCTGGCTACGTAGTTTTTGGACTTGGGTAATCGAACCCTCATCACTCGATGCTAAATACTACTCCCAAAACATACATATAGCTCATATAATTCTTGCGACATATCGATGCCAAAACTGTTCATAGATTAGGTAGACATATCAAGATGCCAAACCTTTCATAAAACATAGGGACATATTTGATGTCAAAACTTGTTCATAGCTTAGGTAGACATATCTAGATGCCAAACCTTTCATAAAACATAGGGACATATTTGATGTCAAAACTTGTTCATATCTTAGCTAGACATATTTAGATGCCAAACCTTTTAAACATAGGGACATATCTGATGTCGTACTATTCATACTTCAAAATCCTTTAAACAAAACATGGTCATAGTTCAAAATATAGTTTTTATTAGAACTCATAATTTGAAGAACTAGGCATGCAATTTTCATAAATACTTGGGGTCATGTTATCTAAACATGCCAATTTTGCTTGAAAACATGCAAGTGGATGAATTCATGCTAGAAACCATTCTCAATGCATGAGCTTTTGAAAACACATAAGGAATCTCATATGGATCATGGGTAAAAGATGAGAAACCATGAATTGATGCTAATAAACTGAATTCATAACAATTCTACAAATTGGACAAGGGTTAGCCTTCAAATCATAAATAGGAAACCACTTATAAAAGTCCATGCAAAATCATGTAATTTAGAGTTAGAATTCATAGAAGAATCATGAGGAAACAATTTATAGAAAATCATGTAATTTTGAGTTAGAATTCATAGAAGAATCATGAGGAAACAATTTATAGAAGAACCCATGAGAATTTTGAAGAACCCTAATTTAGAAATTCATAAAATCAATTTAGAAGATTGGAGTTTTGGGAATAAGGGTGAAGAAATTCCCTTATTGAATACCCACACACCTTATTGAAGCTTGCTTGATCTAAGATGAAAAGAAATGGAGGCTTGAACTTGGAGCTTGAGACTTTGATCTTGAGGGGTTTTCTTCCTCTTTTGGTAGATGAATGAGGAATAATGAAAGACTTAGGCTAATAAGAGTAGAAACCCTACTAAAAGTGGCCAAAACGACCTCAATTAAGAGTTAAAAAGGTAGGTAATTACAAAAATACCCCTGGGATTTAATTAAAGAAAACCTGTTAAAAATCTTGGCTTCAAGAATCACGGGTGGAATCCACGAGCCGTAGACTGAACCACGACTTGTGATTTCTACTCTTGGTTCCTGGACCAAATGAGAAACTGCAGAAGATGTTCTACGAGTCAACAGGACGGACCGTAGACTACGGTCTGTAGACCAATTCGTGGTTTTCTCGGGGAACCTGTCAGCCCTCTGATCTGATTCCACGAGTAGATAGGATGGGCTATAAGTTGAACTATGGTCCATAGAACCAACTCGTAGTTCTCATACCAGAGGCTGAACTAGTAGATACAAACTACGGGTTCATTCCATGGCTCGTGGTTCAAACCATGGCCCATTATTTGGACCCGTAATTACTGAGATGAAAGAATTTTTTTAGATTTCCTAAGTTTGAAAGCAGAATCAAATTCTGGGGTGTTACAGTATCTCCCCCTTGGGATTACTCGTCCTCGAATGAAGACTAAGCAAGGAAAACTGTAGAGAAAATAGCTCAACCACACAAGAAATAAGAAAACTCAAGAGTTAACATGAAAACTGAGCTTTTTGACTTAAAACATGATTGAAATTACTTCAGAAAATATGAATGCATGCTAGGATCATGAAAGAAACTGATGGAATAGAATCGGAGGGACATGCTAAGGAGAAAACTATTACCCCACACTGAAACTGGATCGGAAGGAAAAGATGAGGGTACTTGGCCTTCATGGCTGCTTCTGCTTCCCAAGTAGCTCCCTCAACTGAACTTTAAAGATTGAAGTACTAACGCGGTAATTGACTCTGACTGAAATATTACTGGGCTGGATTCATGAGACATGCATTCACACTAAGATCGTAAGAACAACTAATGGGACATAAAACTAAATATCTATCCTGACGCCTGGTTAGGATTAAGGGCAGGGACTTAGCTGGAACTCATAAAGAATAAACACATTTTATAAATCACAATTAACCGAAAGGGACGTCAAACTGAGAGAAGTAGCCATACGGGAAGACTATCCTCTTTTAAATACCATACTTACCAATTGCAAATAACAATCTCAACAACACGCATATAGATACTAAGGTTTGAGTCTAACTACCTGTTTCTCCACGCCCAAGCCTATCACGACTAAATCTCTTGCATCTAGAATATCCTCTAAGAATAGTATTTCTCCTTATCACAACAACCAACTAACCTTGAGCTCCTAAAACAAAGGGTCACTAGTTGTACAAAGCAAGGGTCCACATGCATTTCATCACGATATTCAAGCCTATAACTATGGTCACCTTATGGTTTTGGAGCTTACCCTATTCATGACTCCTCCCCTCATCCCTAGCATAATTAGGAGTCACAACTTCAAGAACTTCTACAGAGGGACATATTAAAATTCCTCATCTACATATTTCGCACGAATAATCCTTACTTCACAATTCACCCACACCTAGAAGCCAAGGTAGAATAAGTACACCAACAAGGAAAAGAAATATGCTACCTCCCAGCTAGGCTACTACCAGGCCTTCTTCCCCAACGCTTATAACCACATAAACCAGATTTTTTGAAAGAAAAGAGTGGGAGAATTAGCATAATGAATGACGGATTACAGATTGATCTTAACTTACACTTAGCGTGATCAAGCCACTCAAAGTGAGGCTTTGGGAATCGAGTGCAATAGGAATGAGTATTTCACATACAAGGCATGTAAGACATGAATAGTGGGGATCACCACTCCTCATTATCAAAGGCAAAGGTCAAAGGGCTTTAGAGCAAGGAAATTATAAGCGCGAACCATTTCAAGAATCAGGTCTGAGCATATACATGATGTAACATGATTTGATTTACCATTAAGGCATGTCTGCGGAATGAACTGAGTAAATAGGATTGAGCATACTGAGAGACATGAGTTTACATAGATAATGAACCTCAGGGCACAAAGTTGGGATTTATAGAATCACAGAGTAAGAGTAGAATCGTTGTATGAAGCAAGCAATTGTAATTATAGAAGCTGAATATGAGCGTGAATCTGAATGGAGTGCATAAATCTGAAATAGGACCATGGCACTGACACACAAGGCATGCAAAAGGTATCGTAATGGCAGAAGTATGCTTAGGATTCTAGGATGGAAATAAGCTTCTGCCTCCCCTCCTAACTTTGTTCTAACACCCAAAAGCATCACTACCTGAGCCTAAAAAATCTAACCAATTCTACATCCTGCCATCTCCCTCTTAGATTCATGCTACCCTTCTAAGTCTATGGACCTCTCACCAATATATCAATGGTACTATGATCATTTTACCCTAACAGAACATTCACTACTCTAGAATCTAGCATGAATACCTACTTTCTTCTATAGTCTAAGACTCTCCTTCGCCTAAAAGTATAGGCCTCAACCCTTCTATCTCCACTTTGTTCTAAGTTAAGAAAACTCACAACCAAACAAGAATAGGGGTTCGGGGACTATGGATGCATAAAGGAAGAAAATCTAGTGGCATACCTGATTCAACTTCTGGAGGAATACTCTGACCCGGCTGGCTAGGAAATGAAGGGAATCAATTTTGGAGCTGAACATCACAGTTGCTCTTCTTAGCTGAGGGGCAATCCCTAATCCTATGGCCTAACTGACCATACCTAAAACACCCCTCCTTGCCCGCAAGACACTCACCTAGATGAAACTTACTGCAACTACTACAATGAGAGTACTTCAAGGTCCGTACTGTGACAAGACTTAGAATCGAGTGTAGGTGTGCTAACTGAAGATGTGGTTGGTCTAGATGAACTCTGTTGAAAAGATGACTTGTTTCATATTCTGGTTTTCTTGTTCTTCATCTTCCTCTTGTTAAGTTTCTCTTTCTCATTCAAGTGAGCTGTCATGGCTTGAGCCAACATACAGTTGGCTTCACAAAATTCTGCATTCGTAACCTCATGATCTAGAGCGATCGGATTAGCATTCCTTGTGGGGTTTCTTCGTGAAGACATTATCTGAAATGCGTAAGGAATGGATTAGAAGAGTGAATAGAGTCCAACTCTATCGCATGATAGTGAACATGAAAGAAATGAAGTTTTTCCTAAAACACCTCATAACCTCCCTCTCATAAGTGTGGTGCGCTTCACACCCATGAAAGAGACTCTACTTGATGCGTCTTTACGACACCCTAGGACTCTTGAACCTGATGCTCTGATACCAAGCTTTTCATGACTCGAGCCTACTCCCTAAATGTAACACGAGACCCAAGATCACAATTTATCTCAAGATAACTCTATGGCATTAGCATGACTTAAAAACTGAACAAAACATAAGAACGGAAGCTTAACTAAAGTAATGAGCAACTTAATCTGTTATATAAATATAAGTCTAAGAAAGACAACCTGAATTAAGCTGAGTATCTGAATCTATGTCTGAAAGCCTCTACTACTGATGAGCTGCTGGAACAAGCCCCCAGCTAACTCCAACTACTGAAATACTGAATAAACAAACTATATGCTGAAATGAAACTAAACTCCAAGTCCCTGAAGGAGGAGGACCCACCAAGCTGAATGGGTGTGCTGCTGATCTACTAGCCACGGACTGGGGAGCAGGCTACAAAATCTACATCATAATAGGATGCAGCATAAAGAAGTATGCGATCAGTACTATATAATGTACTGAGTATGCGAGATATGCATAAATATAGTAAAACATGATAAAAACATACTTGAGACATATTTGGAACTGAGTTCGTGCTTAAATAGAGAAATTATAAGAAAATACCATAATTGAAAGTTAAAGCATTAGATAGAAGTCCACCTCAAAATAAGATATCATAAAGCTTAGAAAACTTGAAAGCATTCATACAGGAGTTTCTTATAACCGACAATAGACCATGTGAGCTACATGGAATCTAAATATATAACTCTAGTTAGCAAAGCCGCCCGATCCCTACCAAGGTACGGGCCACCATAATCCAACTATATAATCTTAGTTGGCAAAGCTGCCCTATGCCCCGCTATGACAAAGGCACCATAAAGTCATAGCGTGGAACTACGTTTATAAGCCCATCGGGCAATACATATCCTATGCTGGCAACAGTGTTTTTGGACTAGGGTAATCAAACCCTCATGGCTCGGTGATAAATACTACACCCAAAACATACATATAGCTCATATAATTCTTGCGACATATCGATGCCAAAACTGTTCATAGCTTAAGTAGACATATCTAGATGCCAAACCTTTCATAAAACATAGGGAAATATTTTATGCCAAAACTTGTTCATAACTTAGGTAGAGATATCTAGATGCCAAACCTTTCATAAAACATAGGGAAATATTTGATGTCAAAACTTGTTCATAGTTTAGGTAGACATATCTAGATGCCAAACCTTTTAAACATAGGGACATATCTGATGTCATGCTATTCATACTTCAAAATCCTTTAAACAAAACATGGTCATAGTTCAAAATATAGTTTTTATTAGAACTCATAATTTGAAGAACTAGGCATGAAATTTTCATAAATACTTGGGGTCATGTTATCTAAATATGCCAATTTTTCTTGAAAACATGCAAGTGGATGAATTCATGCTCGAAATCATTCTCAATGCATGGGCTTTTGAAAACACTTAAGGAATCTCATATGGATCATGGGTAAAAGATGAGAAACTATGAATTGATGCTAATAAACTGATTCATAATAATTCTACAAATTGGACAAGGGTTAGCCTTCAAATCATAAATAAGAAACCACTTATAAAAGTCCATACAAAATCATGCAATTTAGAGTTAGAATTCATAGAAGAATCATGAGGAAATAATTTATAGAAGAACCCATGAGAATTGGGAAGAACCTTAATTTAGAATTTCATAAAATCAATTTAGAAAATTGGAATTTTGGGCATAAGGGTGAAGAAATTCCCTTATTGAATACCCACATACCTTATTGAAGCTTGCTTGATCTAAGATTAAAAGAAATAAAGGCTTGAACTTGGAGATTGAAGGGGTTTTCTTCCTCTTTTGGTAGATAAATGAGAAATAATGAAAGACTTAGGCTAATTAGAGTAGAAACCCTACTAAAAGTGGCCAAAATGACCTCACTTAAGAGTTAAAAGGATGGATAATTATAAAAATACCCTTGAGATTTAATTAAAGAAAAGATGTTAAAAATCTCGACTTCAGAAATCACGGGTGCAATCCACGAGCCATAGACTGAACCATGACTCGTGGTTCCTGGCCCAAATGATCAACTGCAGAAGATGTTCTACGAGTCAACAGGATGGACCGTAGTTCAAACTACAGTCCATAGACCAATTCATGGTTTTCTCGGGGAACCTGTCAGCCCTCTGATCTGATTCCACGAGTGGACAGGATGGGCCATAGGTTAAACTATGATCCATAGAACCAACTCGTGGTTCTCATACCAGAGGATGAACCAGCATATACAAACCATGGGTTCATTCCACGGCTCGTGGTTCAAACCACGGCCCATGGTTTGGACCCATAATTCTTGGGATGAAACAAAATTTTTATATTTCCTAAGTTTGAAAGCTGGATCGAATTCTGTGGTGTTACAACTTTGTATCCACAGTTCTTGTGTCTTTGTTGTTTCCTTCTTTCTTGACTTTAGAGGACGAAAGTCCTTTTTAGTAGTGGATGATGTAATGATCCTTCCAGTCATTCTCGCGTTTTCTCCTTCCTTGTAATGTTAGAGCTTGCCTTTAGTGGTCCTAAGTCATTTATAGCTTGCAGGACTGGTAGATTGGTGCCCGAGCCGTTTGTTTAGCCTTTATGGCTGTTTCCCAGTTTTAGAACCTTAACTTAGGAAATCATTGACTTTGGTCAACATTCTTGGTAATCATGCTCGAAATCAAATTCCGATAATTTTGTTTGCTCCGGAGCGTGGACTTTGATCCAATTAGACCTTTGGTCGGGATCTGGAAGCTATTCAACTTGGAGTTCTCTCTCATTCTGTGATTTTAGTCCAGTTAGGCCTGTTTGGTTGACTTCGATCAATATTCATAGAATACGGCCTCAGATGGAAATTCTGCCAGCGCTATTTGCTCTGGAATGTCGAGTTTAGGCTAGAGGGACCATTGATTTGAGTCTCGAGGCATCCAAACTTGATTTTGGCCCTTAGGTTCCATTTTGAAATAGTTGGTCTAAGGTTGATTTTGGACAGGGGGCTCACATTTTGTTAAATCGACCTAGATGAGATTTTCATCGATTCTGTTACATCTGGAATGCTATTTCTAGTTGAATAGCTCAACTCATTTGTTTTTGCAGGACCCCGGATGCGTTCTCGGAGGTCCATCATGTGAAAATTGCCTAAGGTTGGCTGCAACATGCTGTTGATTCCTTTTGGAGCATTGTGGCATGTGCCTAGCCACTGTGGCACCAGCGCGCCCACGGTGCCTTAGCTCTGTGGCACCAGCGCGCCTGCGGCTTTTGGCCGTTGTGTCACTAGCGCACCTGGGGCTCTTGGCCGCTGTGGCACCAGCGCACCTATGACAGCCTGGACGCCCTGACGCCTGGGCGATGGCAACTTGTAAGGCTAGCCACCCTTCTTCTTCGATTCATTTCCTCTTTCCCCCAATCTCATTCCTCCATAGAAATTAAGACCCAAAACACTCCATTATCACCCTTGTTTGTTTATAAAGCATGGAGGCTTGAATAATTTCGATCCTTGTTCGATTATTGGCTTTTTAGGCCTCATTTGTTTGCACTTAATGGAGGTCTGAATCTGAATGGTTCAGACCTTAGGTGATTAAGTGCATTTGTTTTTATTAATATTTAAGCACTTAATTGGTCTGAATGAGTCTTAATCATTAAGATCTAGAACAAAGTTTTAATACCATTAAGAGGTAAACTTGTATTGATAATATTCACCACCACTATATCCACAATCACCAGTCACCATCACGTACCATCTTTATCATCACAACCACCACCACATTGTCAACTACCATTACCGTCGTCAACCACCACCACCACCCACCACTACTATCAGTAACTACTATTCCTACTACCTCCATCATTATATATAATTATATCCATTGTCACCAACATCATCGTTACCTTCAACACCACTGTGCTCAATCCTACAACTAACCAACTCCACCATCACAATTAGCACGTACCGCCACTAACTACCACCAACACACCGTCAATTATTACACATTTTTCAGCCACCATCACCACCGTTGTCACCGTCGGCGCCACCTCCACCACTATCCGCCACTACTACCAGTACGGTCAATCCCTACTACCAACTACATCCACCATCACAGCTAACCGCCGCCAACTACCACACATTTTTCAATCACCACCATCAAAACAGACAACTACTAACTTTAACCAACTTTACCATCACAAAAACCACCACCAACACTACCATTCGCCACCATTATGACAGTCACTAAAACATCAACCACCTCTACCATCAATTATCACCGTCAATATTACTAGCCACAAACACCAACCATTACCACCACCACCATTACGAATCATCTTCATCATCACTAGCAAACGTAAATATCTCATTTTTTTAATCAAGTAATAATTTTATTTTTATTAAATTAAGAATTTTTCTAATGTATAATTAATTTTTATTTGAATTGTACTTTTATTATATTTATAAATAAATAAATTATGCATATTCAGATGTTGAAAAACAAACAGTCTTAATCGTTCAGTCTTCAGATCTAGAGACAACATCTTAATCATTCAGATGTGCATTCAGATTCAGACGTCTTAATCTTAATGAAAACAAATGAGCCCTTACCCCGATAAATCCTCTCTTTCAATTCCGATTTCTCCATGGTTTTAGCTCTAAAAAACTCCATTGAAGCACCTTGAACATTCCCATCATCTTGGAGATAGTTCATTGTTTATCCTTAAGCATTTACTGTCTTCTAAATCGGGTAAGTGTCTGGTTAATTTTCGGTTTTCTTTCATAAATACTTTCATTAAATTCTTGCATTGAGGGGCTGTTTTGAGCCCCATTGATGGTCCATTTTCGCTCAATTTTTTATCATATTCTCTCAAAAATATGGGGAACACTGTGGTATTTTTTATTTCTGGCTTCAAGTTGCGAGGCTCACGGGCCCACTTGTGACCCAAATTTTGACCCGGTTATGTTTCTAGCATTATGAGTATCTTTGGCTTCGTATTCATGCATAGAATATTATTTTGATTGTGGGTTTGCAATTTGCGCCTTCTCAAAGCAGTTCGAGCTTGGATGACGCCGTTGCAGCAGCTAATCATTGGACAACAGGTAGGTTATGGTTTTTCTATCTAGACTTTGCGTATATATGCTATAACTGCATTAATTAGCATCCTTGGGTTGGTTTTCTAGGTTGGTACCCAGACCTTGTCCGCCTCTTCTATCCATTTATTTCATGTGTTATTTGTAGTATTCGTTGTAGTATTATAATATTATCCTTCTGGCCCCGTGTGACCTTGTTTATGCCTCTGAACAATAGACGGTGGGATATTTGGGAATGTACGCGAGCCTTGCATATTGTGATATTACTTTAGGATGGATATCTATGATGTAGAGCTGATTGTGCCTGTGTAGGGCCGATATGATTGTTTGTGAGCCGTTGGGCTAATCTATTGTTTGCAAGCATATCATTCATGCAAAGGATTTTTCTGCATATTTTACTATTGATTTGGCTTTGGGCCTACTATAAATAGTTTTCTAAACTATGCATGGCCTTGAAGGCCCATTTTCGTTAAATTAATTATAAAATGGTTTTGGAACTGGTTTTTATGAAACCTCTTGCAGTAAAGAGGATATTAGGATGATTTATTCACCAATTTTCACATTGATACTAGACTCGGTTGTACCGAAGTGCTAAGCATGTTTTTACTATGTATTTAGACCCGGATACACTCCGGACACCCTTTATAAGGGTTATTGAGATTGGATTACTGATTTAGACCCGGATACATTTCGAGCATCCTTTATAGGGATTTTGAGATTACTACTACTATTTTAAACCCAATTTGATCCTGGGCACGTACGACGAGGTTCCAATTGTTTATCTATACTTTGAGATTCACATTTAGTATGTGGTCACCGACCTCTATAGACCTTGCCTATCTGGACCAGGGGCTACATTGCGAGTGTGCCGGAGGAGAGGTATACACTGTAGTTTAGGTATACGGGGTGGACCTTCCATGGATCCTAATTGCTAGGCCTCTAGGCGCCGGAGGAGGTACATACGGGGTTACTATCACACTGATTGCATCATATCACATTATCATACATATTGTATTCGGGTTCCACCCTTGTTTGATATTTGCTCAGTGTGCGCTCCAGTAGTATAGGATGCCAAAGAATTTATTTTCACTTGATTGTGTTCCTCGATTGTATAGGCGACCGTTGGTACTATAGATAGATTATATTACTCATGTCGTCTTATAGAGCTTGTTATGGCCTTCGATTCTTGGTGGTTTAGTAGATTCTAGCCTGTTGAGGCTCTGATTATTTGATTGTTGATGGCCAAGTGGTTCCTATATTGTTGAGGCACTATTTATGTGGCCTTCTGAGTATTTATGGGTTAGCGGATCCTACCCCTTTTTCTTGGTGCTGATTAGTGGTTTTGATTCTTTGTGGCTTAGTTTATTCCATCCTAGAGTTGTAATTGTGAGATTGCTATCTGATTTCTCTGATCTCAAAAGAATGTTCTAAGCATGATTCCGTTAGTTATATTGCTATATTTTGATTATATATGCTTGCTTTCCTTCATTGCCTTTCTACTTGAGGTTACTGGTATACCGCTATTTTCTCAACTCTCTCTTATATATATTATTTTTACAAGGACTCCAGGTGCGTTCTTCTTTCCTTCACCCGTATTTTGTGTTATATAAATCTTCTGTGGCTAGCATAGTATTCTTGTAATTTTTGTTGAACTCTTTCCGTGCTAGTTTTCATGTGCTTTCTCTATTGCTTCTGTAAATGCTTCTTTGCTATTTGCTATATTACTGTTTTTATATCTTATATGCGCTCAGTCGGCTGATGGTACCTATTGGGTACCCATTGCTTAGAAATTGGTGCTCATACTACACTTCTGCATCTTTCTAATGTAGATATTAGTGTGAGCTTTCACCATTGATTGCGTGGAGACTCGTGCAACTTTGGATATTCGAGACTAGGGTGAAAGCATGACGACCGGGGCTTAACCATGTCTCATCTTTTGGCACTGTTACTCTTTATTTATTCGGAGATAGTTGTATATTCTGTTTTGTTACTTTTAGCACTTGTACTCTATAAGAACCTCCTGTATTATCGATATCAAGTCTTGGAGTTGGTGTAGTTTCCTTGTGTATATATATATATATATATATATATTCAGGTTATTTGCTTCCGTGTTGTTCACTATTATATCTGTTTCTGCTTATTCTTCTTATATTGTGCGTGTTGGATTAGATAGTAGCCCATTACTAACCGTTCTGGGCTATGAGAATTGGTTCGCCTACTGGGAGGTTGTAGGTGTCATCATGACTTGAGAAATCGGATCGTGACAAAAAGACACGAACTAGGAAATTTGATATCCTTCCAAGGTGGGTTTCTTTACATGTTTTTTGTTGGATTTCATGAATTAAATGCCACTCTTAACACCAAGATCTCATCAATCTTTCTAGATTTCTTCTAAACCTTAAGAACACTTTAATGAGGAAAATGTAGGGTTCTTCAATTAATATAAAATTTTTCATCCTACCTTTAAGTATTGCTATGGTTGAAGATTATAAAAGGCATTAGGGTGTAGAAAATACCAGAAAGTTGAGACGAAATCTAGAAATTTAATTTATAAACTTCAATTTTCTTAAGAAAGGAAAATATAAACAATGAAATATGAGATCCTTAGGAGAATAAGCTGATGTTGAATGGTATAAATATTGAATATTATAAACTCTTGGTGTTATTAGATTTAGTTTGAGCATATATTGCTGGTAAGGAAGAACTTGAGGTACTTGATAGGTCAAATAGTCACTACTAATGAAGGAATGTGATATTAACGCACAAAATGTGATTGATAAAATATGTAAACGATATTAATCAAGGATCATTTAGTTGGTGTTGATGCAATTCAATTTTGTTTGTGTAAGATTGAATTGAAAATGATAATTTGGTCGTTTAGAGGGAGAATTGTAAAGTGAAGCTAAGGTAAGTTAAGATACATCCTTATCAAATTTATTTTCTCACAAAACTATACTTTTAAAGTATTCACTGAAATCTCTTAGTTTGCATATTTGATTGGAGCAGACAAGCGTGTATTATTCATGTATATTTTAAATTAAAGTTTATATGGTAAAGCGTCAAGAAAGAAATAATTATTTTATTTATTTTAAGTCATGCTCACTATTCTCAATTTTTTTTTTGAATTCATTAAAGTTTTAAAGTTTCCTTCTTACTATCTATGGAATGCTTAAAGACTTTTTTATATGTTTTAAAGCAAACAAAAGTTATGACGAACCATAATGACAAGTTTAAGTTGAAGTTGAGGCCCCGGAGTCAAAGCAAAGTTTTCATAAAAATATTTTGAGAGTAACCTTAAATTTCTGATAAGAGTTCACGATCTACCATAATTCATGTTTATCCTGAAACTACAACTCGAACGAAAGTAGGATAGCAGTGTAACTATTGGTTCGGCTATTAAGTTGCCTTGATAAAACAACTAAGCATGCATATTATTAAAGAGTCAAATTGTGTGGCATTACAGGGAGATGACCCAGTTGACCGGGTGTGAGCCGTCTACCATACTGATCCTATGGTGACTAAATAAAAATTAAGAAGGATGTCCGAGTCGAGTGGCACTACCCAGAAAAAAAGGTTTAAGCAAAATATATTTCAGAATAATTACTTTTATGCTAAAGTTTCAGAATTTATTTTGAACATTTTTATGCCTTAATTGCTTTCAGATTATTGTATGCATTCATATTTTTCTTAAAATTTCATTCCAGTTTTAGTGAGGGGATTATTGAAAGTTATTGAGTACTGTTGTGGTGTACTAATATTTTATTTACTTGGGATCTACAATGGCTTATATCAATATAGATAGAGACTTTTTTAGACGATCAGATTAAATATTTGGAAATTTCCTCACTCCAACAATTATTTGTCCGCTCCACTTGGTTTGGTGGAGCATTTTAATTTTCTTCGGATTTAGCCATGTATTTATTTATTTATTTATTTTAAAATTTAGCCAGAAGTCTTTGTCCTATGCGGTCTGCCAATTTCTTGGTAGAGGCTTATTGTCAGTTGGGTTATGATTTACATATGTGCATCAAGATTTTAACATGATAAGAATCCCTTTTCTTTGACATAAAGTGTTACAACTTCAAAAAATAAAAAAAAGAGCCTAATTTAAGAATTATTCAGTACTTTTGACATATTATATCTCATATTTTTGTTCAGAACTACATTCGGGTGCATGATTTTCCGTATTTTAGAAGAAAAAAAAATGCTAATATGAACCGCTCGATCAAGTTAAGGCACCAAATGCCAGTCACAACTTGATTAGAAATTGACTCGTGACAATACTATCAATCCTGCAACTGCCCGTTTTGAAAAATATTATAAGTTGTAAGAAAATTTTAATTCACGACTAACAACACTGATTCAATTAACATTAATGTATTTCACATATTTTGTCCCTCAAGGAAGATTCTCATAATAATTGAATTAGCGTTAATCATGAAAATTGTTATCTTTAATAGGCACTTGCAATTTTGAACTAAAAAGATCACAAACATGTTTTAGTTTAGAATTTATATTATCTTATATCCATTAAAGTAGTAAATAAATTTATAAGAAATTAATGCAATTTAACCTGATGTTGAAGGATATTTTCTTTATTTTTTAAAGAAACTAATATCACTATTGATGAATAACTACATTTAATTATCTCTCATGGGGTAAAATTTATTTATACCCCTCAACCTTCCTTTCAAAATTAAATTATAGCAATCAAACATTTAATTTTAAAACCTAACACCATATTTTGGGATTCGAGATTTTGTACAATTCAATATCACAATGAAACTTTTTGAAGAATTTTATTAATTTCAACACAATTTTTGGGGATTTTGAGCTCGACCTAGCACAAGTTTTAGCGGGAGAAAATTCATCATGTAAGTTGGGGTAGCTAAAATAAACTCAATTATAATTATATCTTGAATACCCATTAGATTTTAGCCTTTAAATATGAGATTTGAAGTGTAAAATTGAAGTTTTAGGATATGGATCCTATATCACTAAAATTGGAATTTGAGCATGTAAATGGATTTGAAATGAGAATCCAAGCATAAATTCAGAATCCTTAGCTAATGATTAACACGATTATGAAATTTAATTTAAGATTTGATCATGGGTCTCAAGATTGACTTTTAGGATTGATTGTTATTGACTACGACCTTGGTCGTATACAAAATTTTAGAAATTAGTTCCTTAGCTCGTTTGACATGTTTGAATATATCTTTGGTGGAATTGAGCTATTCGGACATGTTGGAGCATGAAAAGGAAGTCTTGAGGTGATAAAGTTCACTTGATTTGAGGTAAGACTTTGACCTCATAGAGAAATTCTTCTAAAGTCTTTTTGCCGGGCACACGACATTCGAAAGAGATCCCTCAGACTCCAGTCTTACCCCGTCTTCATAGGATTAAGGTTGTGAAAGTTTAGTACTCTTATTGTTTGCATGGAAGGAGTTCATCTTGAATTGCCCCGTCTACCGGGATAGGAGAAAGAGAAGATCTCGACTAGGAGTCAGAGGGAATCCAGTGTGGCTGATCATCCGAAAAGACCAGCTAAGCATCATTGGCTTGGTCAGCCTTTACCTGACCAACTACCTAATACTACGTAGGCTCATCAAACAGCACTTTTTAGCTTTCTTCAGGTTTGGCCCGAACTGTTCGGCAGATTCCCACGCTTTACGCACCCGTTCGCGCACAATACTTCACGAAGTTTGATTTGCGGTCGGGGTATTATCAAGTGCGTATTGCCAACTTCCACTTTCAATAGTCAGAAGAAGCGCGGATGGCACCAGTCCTGATTGCGTCCGTAAAGAAGAAGGGGATTACAAAAGAAAATTTCCAAACAAGATAGGATCACTTCTAGCGGGACTGAACTCTTCCTATTTCCAGGATTGAGTAAGATTGACTTCGATATCATCCGTTTCAGTATTTCAGTAGAGCCTGTTTCACTTCAGTAAGAGGTAAGGTAGAAAAAGTGTTAGAACTGACCTAAACCCCTTAGATATATGCTCAATTCTGGACAGAAAGTCGTCTGGGCCTTGTCTAACGAACGACAACTTTCGATGTGTTGCATGTACTTTGTAATATGGGGGCTAGAATATATGCGATATGATGAACATATACAATTCTCGGTATTGAAATGTTATAGAGTAGTTTTTTTATGTTCCATATCGGTATTTTTGATAAGTTGAACACATTATTTATGCCTTGTTTATAATTTTGACTTGTTTTACCTATTAGAAGAGCATGATTTATCGTTCTATTTTTTGAAAATCATATTTTAACTTCTTCATGCTTTGCACTGTATTAATTACTTCTCTGCTCCATATTTCTCATATGAAATTGTTGTGGAGCTGTGATATGGAGCTTTGATGATCGTGTGAGTCCGATGTTGACACAGTGATGGTGGAGTATGTGAGTCCAGTTTAATATAGAATATATGAGCTATCGAGTTTGATTGTGATATTATAATGTGAGGACTATTGAGTCCATGGAATCATTGATATGATCGAGGTGTGCGCATATGGATATGGATATGGATTAGTCCCTCAAGAGTACTCATCGGCTTGGTACCTCTCTTATGGTGTGCGTGTTGGTTTTGTTAAAAGTATTAAACTGAATGAGTTATAAGTTGGCTATATTGACTCAGATGTGTTATGATTAACATGATAAAAACATTCTGATTAAACAGTGGATTAATACCATTATTTGGACACTCTACGGTCCGGAAGAAAATGAACAAAGACTGAATCTTTATTGTGTTTTCTTGATTTTTACTTGTTTTTAAATTGACTATTTGAAGTGAGCATGCCTACTTTTATTATTTAGTTGTGCTAGAGGTTCAAATGATGTTACCTACTCATTTACATGCATATATCTCTTTATTTTTTTCTTTCTCTCTTTCAAACTCTTAATATATTGTAATGGTGAAGGTATTGATTGTATTTCATTTTATTCTCGTCACTACTTTATTGGGGACGATGGTCTATGACTTGTTAAGTACGTGTTGATATACTCATACTTGTTAGTTTGACCAAGATCGATGTATTCAAAGAACCAGGTTCTTTGAGAATCTATGTAAGAAGGTAAATTGTGTAATAGTAAATCAACACAAAATATAACGTGGAAAACTCCTTGCTCAAGAGAGGCAAAAATAACGATCCACCTCGATAGAATTTTTCCAAATCCTTTCTCTAAACGCGAACCAAAATTTAAGATTTACCACCATCCTTGTAACACCTAAAAAATTATTCTCAATTATCTCAACCTCTACCGTCTTAACTCTTCTCTTTAATAACTTGATGCTATCAATGAAGTCCCTTACAAAAACAAAATAACACATATTATAATCAACTAAAAAGATAATCAAAATATTATTTTAGAACCAACACAAATAAACTAACTATTACAACTTCAAAAACTTTATGAATATGTATAAATCATAATAGGAACATTTTCTTTCTTTGTAATAACAACTTCTTCTTCAAGACAATTTGTGTACACCTCTTCTTACTCAGACGCCTCTCTCTTTGGGTGTGGTAAAACTCTAAAGTATCATATCATTTTATTTATATAAGAGTAAGTAGACGCCTTGTAGTTTTCCAATCCAAACATGAATTAGTTCAAGTCTCTCCATGAATCTAATCTTAGTTTGACTTGGTTTGAAACTTTTCACGCATAAGCTTCTTTATCCTATTTCTAAGCCATGTGCATAATCTAGGACAACTTTCTCCTTGTATAATTTTGGTTCCTTATCGAATTAAATTCTCTCATATTGATATTCTCTAAGGCTTTCTAGTGCACCTGTGATACACCTTCATTTGTGATAGTCTTAAGTTCTGCTAAGAGGAAAATGTTCTCTGATGAGTTCCTCTGCAAGTGTTGCTAATATCTTCAATTCTCTTGGAGATCAATGAGAACGTCATTCTTGAATCTTCATTCTTCAATATTCTTTTGTCATATAAATTGTCTCTTGTACATAGTTTATCAATCATCAAAACATCACATGATCTTGAATGTAGATTTAGAGATCATGGTGCTTCAACAAATTTTCCCTTTTTGATGTTGATAAACTCATAGTATCTTCATATTATATATGCACTTAAGTAGCATCTTCAACTTCATAAGATCATGACGTGCATCTCCTCCCTTAATCACTTCACCTAAGTTGACAATCTTTCCCTTAAGCACCAACTTCTTTGTTGTTCAACACTTACAACTTTATGTTGATTCAACTAGGCTCACTACCCAAGGTTTGTAAGCTTGCAGTAGTTCGCCCTCGATTTCAGCACGGTTTATAAGCTTTCTGAGTGAGTAGGCCTTAACAACTTAAGCATATGCTAGATTATACAAGATAGCTACATTTGCATGACTAAGCAAGGTTTATAAGCACCCAAAATTCTTTGAGAATCTACAAGGATAGTTTCTTTAATAACACTAGTGGGTGGTTTGGCAATTGTCGTCCACTGGCGTAAGCCACCAACTCACGATAGCATACATGGTCACAAGTAATAAAGTGAATATTAAATAATTAGGATTGTCGATCCCACAGGGACTTTGTGCTGACAATCTTAGTAACACCCTCAAAGATTTAAACTAATATTTGCACTTCAATAAATGATTTCTTGATTAATAAAGAATAAGGTCTACTTCACACTTCCTAAACTCAAATTTTGTGATATTTAAAATTTGCTTACCTTAAATTATGATGGTATTTTAAGGAATTATCTTGGGATATTAATATAAACTACTATAACTATAATTATCTTAAATATAATAATAAAATAGGAAATATTTATTAGATTTGGGCAGCCACCTCTTTACCTTTCGGGCAACAACCTTTTTAAATATTTATCAAAGTAATATATCACTTTTGTGTTATAAACTTTCACCTCCTCTCATATTTTCATTTCCTCAAGCTTAAGAAACCCCTCTACTCTCTTCTCATCAAATTCTCCTAGCTAATTAACCAACAAAACTTATTCCTTTTGGCTGAAACTCAAGAAACACTCTCCTTTGTGGTAAATAACCAAAAATTTATTTTGAACTATGTAATTTTTAGTGATTTGAGCATATCTCGTTGTGTAGAGCTCTATTTTAAGTGAAAACAAAATATTTTGAAAATCTAACTCATAGGTCTACAACTCTTATTTTTATGCCAAAAGTTAGTTTTGTTGTTATAAATTCGAAAAAGGGGAGGCAATTCATGATGAGTTCTGTCCAGTTTTTTTCGATTTATGAACGTTCTATGTGCTACTGTTATTATTTTGAGGTTATCTTTTTGTAGAAAACTTATTTTTTGGTGATTCTAAACTCTTTGTAACCCAATACATATGCCTAAAATTTTTGCGAAGACCACAATTTCTGGTTTTTCTGTTTACCTATTCAAAACTAAGTTACAACACTAGACAGTTGGGACTAAGTTATGACACAAGACAGTTGCGCTTTTCAGATTTACTTTTTGAGAATTTAGTATGATTTACACAAACTAGATTCACTTTTGATGCTAATCTTATTTCATATTAACATGCTAAAATTACTGAATATTATATAAGTATTTGTTTATGATCCAAGGTATAGATACTCTTGTACAAGTTAGGGAGAATGGTTTGATGAAGTTGGCATATTTGTTTGGTCTATGGCATAGAAGATTTGAACTCTTCAAGTTGTGATAGGACTATTTATGTGCTAAAAAGCTAAGATTTGTGTATAAACTTAAACTTGTACTCTCGTTACTTGCTGAAACATTTCAATTATTATCATGGACCTTTCATTTACTTTCTCGTCAATTTATATCATCATATTGAAATTTCTGAATATTTGCAAGATATTCGTTAATTCACCCACTTGTACAGATTGCTAGATCATTTTTATTCTTGATGGGACCTTATACTTCTTGTGGCAGTGACTTTGTTACTATTGACATGCCTCTCGATTCAGATCTTTTTCCATCTTGACTTTAGATTTGTGGTTCGTCTTAATTATGGAAATTGTCCATCTTAAGTATGAACTAGAAAGTCATTTTAACATGGTTCTTAATTCTCTTGGTTATTGAATTTCGATCCTACTTGATACAGGACTTTGATCTTTCTTGATATTTGATTATATTTAGCATGATGGCATGACGTACACATTGAGTGAAATTTGTTATTTGAGAACTATCATAAAATAGTTCTATGAGTTTTCCAAACACTTAAGTCTTTTAATATTGATATTTGAAAATATTTCAAGGTTTGATCTTTGACGCTTTGATATACTTGTTTACTTGATTGATCTACATATGTCACATTGAGATTCCAATACCTTAGAAGAGTATTGGAAAATCTAATGGCTCCAAGCCTAATGTTTATACCCTAATAAGTTTTACGCTTAGTGATGTTGTTTTCTATCGTAGGCAATGTTCGAGAGGATATCTGGAGAAGGCCATTCGAAGTAGATCTTTTGGAGCTTTATGAAGATCACACTTGTATATATGCATCTATATTTTGTAGGGATATGAGACTTGTACATTGATCCATATGTTATACTTATATATGTAACTTTGGAGGCTTGTTTGATCATAAGATCATAAATTGTAACTTAAATTTGGTGACTTGTTTGGCTGGTTTAGGGTGTGTAAACTCAAGTTTTGTAATGTATTAAATTTACATTTTGGTTTGTAATTTTTACAACGAAGGAAACTTGTGTTTTTCTTTTGATATTCACAAGTTAGAAAATGATTTATAACATGAACCTATAATGGTGTTAGATGAAATTTAAAATTTTATAAGGTACTTGCTTGATTATTTTTGAAAGGTACTATCATCTTAAACTGATAATGTTACGTTGTTTTTTGTTTTTACTCAAAATCATATGAAGTATCAAATGACAAAGTATTATACTTTTAAACTCTTTTCGGATGAGCCTAATTCTGCTATTAGATTATAACGAATATGTTTTAAGTTAGACTCTTTTGGATGCGCTCAAATACCAGAGCCTTAGGTTTGTGATTCTAGGACTTTTGTTTGTTACTTGTTCTTTTTAAGTCTACTTGGATAATACCTTTTACTTGCATACTTGAATAATACGTTTCATTAAGTCTATTGTGCATATACATCATGTACATGTTTCTAATACAATGTGATTTTCTCTTTTGAAGGAATTAAGTTATGACCTCTTTTTCTAATAGACCTATGGAACTCGCTCGTAAAGGTTTAGGCAACTCTAATTCCCAACCTCACTTACTTAAAAGGGTTAGAGAACATTTTTGTCAGTGGATCTGAAGTCAAAAATAATCAGGGTGTGAGAATTGGGCCACATCCTCAAATGGGTCATATTGCTCCTATTATGAATCCTTCCTTTCAATTGATGACTGATTTCTTTTATTACTTGGCTGAAGCAATGCATGACCCTAATGGAATTAATTTTGAAAAAATGAGAAAAATGAGTGGATTTGAGTTTGAAGTCACAATTGATCCTACTAATGTTGAACAATGGTTTGAGCGCATGAAGAGGGTATTTGAGCAATTAGAGTATTCAGATGCTGCCAAATTTAAGTTTGCTATCTCACTGCTACAAAAAGGATATTTACGACTAGTGGGTAAGTTTATCAAATGCTAAAGAAAAACCTCATGTGCTTACTTAGGTTGATTTTGTTAAAGAATTTTGTGTGTATTATGTCCTGTCTGCTTATTGTGATGCAAAGAAAAAGGAACTTTTGAACTTAAGGCAAAGGAGTATGTCTGTTGCTGAGTATCAATAAATATTTTTTAGGCTTTTTCGCTATTATAGAGGTATTATTAATGAAGAGAAATATAAATGCAGGCTCTTTGAAGACAGTTTGAATGATTCCCTCAGAAAGAATATGGTGATCCGACAACAGTAGAATTTTTGCAAACTAGTTTCAGCTGCTCTTACTTGGGAAAGAGTTGATGAGGAAGAAACTAGTAGAAAGGAAAACAAATTCAGAAGTCCTAAATTAGATTATGGAGGTCCATCCAAAAGGGAAATGTTTGATGATTTCAGGGCCGGTAGTGCTAATAGTTTACTCAATATAAGAAAAGCAAATCAGGTTTTTATGCAGCTAGCACTCTAAATTATAGCCAAGGAAAGACTCACGTACGCACTTGTGTACAATGTGGAAAGAATCACTATGGTACTTGTAGGAGGGCTTCTGGCTCATGTTTTAATTGTGGGGGTTCTAAACACAAGGTGAAGGATTGTCCTAATCCTAATACTTTTCCTTCTCCGCGTACTAAAGGCTCACTTTAGAAACCTACTCCTCCTCAAGGCAATAGAGGTGCAAGATCTAAAAACACACAAGCAGCTGCAAGTGGACCTAATCAAGCTAGTGGATCAAGAGATACTGCACGAGCTTATGCTATAAAAGAGAGGGTTGACAAAGATGGACCAAATGTGGATGCTGGTAAATTTCACTTATATGACTTATGTGTTGTTACTCTATTTGATCCTAGTTCTATACATTCGTATATTTTTTCATAGCTTATTTTTCCTAAAAATGTGAAATCTGTGAGATTTAACTACAATGTGCTTGTCAAAGTCCTTTGGATCACCAGGTTAGTTGTAGTTAGATTTATCGAGATTGTCCCTTCATGATTCAAAATCTAGTCTTCCCTGCTGATTTGATTGAAAACCTTTTCAAAACTTTTATGTCATTGTTGATAGGGATTGACTTTATAAATACCATGCAGTTGTAGATTGGAGGTCAAAACGTGTAACTTTTGAAAATTTACATTTTCACACATCATTTTTCAAGGTGAAAGATCATTCACATATAATATTATTTCTGCGGTATTACCAAGAAAGTTGATTCATCAAGGCTGTGATACCTATCTTGCTCATATAACTGACACATGTTTGGAGAGTTCTAGTCTTAAGGACATACCTATTATCTATGATTTTTCTGACGTCTTTCCTGAAAATCTTTCTAGATTTCCCTCGGAAAGAGAAGTCAAATTTCTATTATAACTTATTCCTGGAACTACTCCTATTTCTATCACTCCTTATCGAATGGCTCCAGTAGAATTGAGGGAGTTGAAATTTCATTTGCAAGAACTTCTTGAGAAAGGTTTCATCCATCCTAGTGTTTCTCTTTGGGAGCCCATGTCTTATTTATAAAGAAGAAAGATGACACTTTTAGACTTTGCATTGACTATCGATAATTGAACAAAATAACAATCAAGAACATATATCCAATTTCTAAAATTGATTATTTATTTGACCAGATGAAGGGTACTAATTTGTTCTGAAAAATTTACTTGAGGTCTGGCTATTACAAACTGCAGGTAAGAGAGAAAAATGTTCCTAAAAATTCTTTTTGGACTCGGTATAGTTATTATGAATTCTTGGTGATGCTATTCGGGTTGATTAATGCTCATGCAGTGTTCATGGATCTAATGAATTGAGTATTTAAGCCTTATCTTGATTAATTTATAATTATATTTATAGATGATATTTTAATATATTCCAAGAGTAGTGAAGATCATGATAAACATCTTCGCATTGTTTTGCAAAATTTGATAAAAAAAGAGCTTTATGCTAAGCTTTGTAAATGTGAATTCTGGCTTAGTAAAGTGAAATTTCTTAGACATGTTGTGTTAGCTAAATGTGTGAATGTGTATCCTAGTATGATTCAAGCTATTATTGAATGAAAATCACTCAAAAGTCCAATGCAAATAAGAATTTTTGTTGGCTTAGCGGGATATCATAGAAGGTTTGCCAAAGACCTCTGCAGTCTCCATTATAGCCTCTCCTTTGACTAAACTTTTGAAAAAGGAATTCAAGTTTTCTTGGGTTGAAAAATGCCAAGAAAGCCTTGAAACACTCAAATTCTTGTTGACACAAGCTCTTATACTTACTCCTCCAACTAAAGGGAAAGAGTATGTGATATACAGTGATACTTTTCATCATGTTCTGAATTGTGTTCTGATGAAAGAAGGAAAAATTATTTCTTATACCTTGAAAATTAAAATCACAGGAATTAAATTATCCTACTCACGATCTTGAGCTTGCTGCTATAATGTTTGCATTGAAAATTTAGAGGTATTACTTGTGCAAAGAAAAGTGTCATATATTTACTGATCACAAGAGGTTGAAGTACTTGGTACACAAAAAGAGTAGAACTTAAGACAACACAGATGACTTGAACTCATCAAAGATTATGATTGCACAATCAACTATCATCCGAATAAAGCCAATGTGGTGGCAAATGCCTTAAGTTGCAAATCCTTTGCAAGTTTGTCTTTGAGTCCATTGCCCTTGATTCTTGAGTTAAGAGCCATAAATGATTATCTTTCATTTAATTTTGGTGGTAATGTTGATGCTAATTTGTAAGCCAAACTAGTTCTAATTGAGAAGGTGAAGAAAGCATTAAAATTGGATGAGAAGCTAGTGAAATTGACCAAAGACGTTTGAAACGGGGAAAAGCTTAATATTTACATTGAGGAGGATGGTATCCTATGTTATCAAAATAGGTTATGTGTTCCTAATGATGACAATTTGAGAAAAGAAATTTGAATGGAGCACATACTTCACAATATGCAATGCATCCTGGAGGCACTAAAATATACAAAACCATCAAAGAACGCTATTGGTGGAATGATATGAAGAAAGACATTGCAGAGTTTATTTTAAAATGCTTGGTTGTCAAAAAATAAAGGCTGGGCATTTGGTCCCAGCTAGTTTGCTACAACTCTTGTTTATACCAGAATGGAAATGGAAGAAAATAACTATGGACTTTTTCTCTGGACTTCCTTGCACTCAAAGAAATCGTGATGCAATTTGAGTTATAGTGGATAGGCTAATAAAAAGTGCTCACTTCTTGGCTATCATAGTGAATTACTCACTTGAGCATTTAGCACAATCATACATCAATGAGAATGTGAGATTACATGGGATTCCTACTTCTATTGTATCTGTATGAGACCCTAGGTTTACATCTAGATTTTGGGCTAGCTTGCAGGAAGCTTTAGGTACTATGTTGAACTTTAGTATTCCCATCCCCAGAAAGATTGTCTGTCTGAAAGGGTAATATAAATTTTAAAAGATATGCTAAGAGCATGCCTTATTAAATTTGAGAGTACTTGGGCCAAACACTTGACATCGATAGAGTTTTCTTACAACAATAACTACTAATCAAGTACTAAAATTCCTCCTTATGTAGTTTATATGGAAGGAAATGTAGAACTCTTTGTTGGAGTGAAGTTCATGAAAGGAAACTTATTGATACTGAAATTGTGCAACAAATATAAGACAAGGTAAAAATAATCAAGGATCGTCTAAAAATTACTTTAGATAGAAAAAACTCATGTGCTGATCATAAGAGGCATGTAATTGGGCGGTACAGTATTCTTAAAGGTTTCTACGTGAATGATGATTATGAGATTTGGCCAAAAAGGAAAACTTAGTTCTTGATTTATTGGACCTTTATGATATACTTGAAAGAGTTGGCCCAGTTGCATATAAATTAGCTCTACCCCCTGAATTAGACAAGATCCATAATGTCTTCCATGTAGTTATGTTTAGAAGATATCGCTCAGATCCATCTCATGTTCTTCCTCTAACATCCATTGAGGTCAATACTGACTTGACATATGGAGAATAATCTATCCAAATCTTTGTGCGACAAGTAAAACAACTTAGAAATAAGCGAATCTCCTTAGTGAAGGTACTTTGGAGAAATCCTTCTATAAAAGAAGCCACCTGGGAGTGAGACACAGACATGCGAACTATATCCACATTCTTTTCAGAACTAGTGTCAGGTAAATTATGGGATGAAATTTCTTTAAGGAGGAGAGATTTTTAACACCCCCAACGATTTAAACTAATATTTGCACTTCAATAAACGATTTCTTGATTAAAAAGAATAAACTCTACTTCACACTTCTTAAACTCAAATATTGTGATATTTGAAAATTGCATATCTTAAATTGTGACGGTGTTTTAAGGAATTGTCTTGGAGGTATTTATGTAAGCTATTATAACTATAATTATATTAGATATAATAAAATGGGAGATATTTATTAGATTTTGGCAGCCGACTCTTTAATTTTTGGGCAGCCACCTTACTTTTTAATATTCATCAAAGTGATATATATCACTTTTGTGTTTTATTCCCATATACTCTCTTCTCATCAGATTCTCCTAGCTGATGAACTAGCAAAACTTATTCCTTTTGGCTGAAACTCAAGAAATATCCTCCTTTGTGATAAGTAATCAAAACTTATTTTTGAACTGTGTAGCTTTTAGTGATTTAAGCATATCTCGTGGTATAGAGCTCCATTTAAGTGCAAAAATATGTTTAAAAAAGCTAACTCATAGATCTACAACTCTTATTTTTATGCCAAAAGCTATGTTTAATTTTTTAGATTCGAAAAAGGGGACACAATACAAGATAAGTTTTGTCCAGTTTCTCCGATTCACAAAACTTCAATGTACTACTTTCATTATTTTGAGGATATCATTTTGTACATGTCATGACCTAAATCGCCGCGAGTGGTATTCACCCTAAACCCTCGGTGGGAGAACCAAAAAAGCCAACCCCAACACATAACAAAAAGGATAATACAACTAAGCAATTATCATTAATAACCAGAATTTATAGTTCGAAAATGAAAATAAAGTAACTTGCAGAATTTAACCCCTAAAATCTGAAAGTCGTGCACCAAATCACTATACTAGCTGTCTAAAAGAATGAGGATGCAACCCCAAACATTGTAAAGTATAAGTTTGAACAATGGACTAGATACATCTGAGGAATTCATAGTAGCCCAGAATATGCAGCTCACCCTTAATTTAGAAGTTACCGGACTCACAACTCAGGTCTCGTAACAGTCGCCGGAATATGCCCTGTACTCAACAAAGGAAGAACAAGTGCAGTATCAGTACACAAGATGTACTGGTAGGATCATCGGTCAACTCCCTAAATATGAAATATGAACAAAAACACATCACATAGTATGACCAGACAACATATAATCAGTCAAGCCCATAAGACTACTAATAAGACTCCCAGTCAACAAACGGACTAAACAACCATATAAGCCATGTCCAACTATACAAGTAAACAAACCACATATAATTATGTCACAGCTTTCAAGCAACCTATACCATCCAAGGATACCTAGGACATCACCTATGGCATATAACATACAACCTCGATTTACACAAGAAACCTCCTTAGCACTTAAACACACTAACCCAGCCATTCAAGGACCAATGTGTATGTCAAACAATAATATATCCCAACCCTCTTAGGGAACCAACACACAATGAATATCAACAACAGATAAAACTGGTTCACTGAAGGAACCAGCACACAATGAATAACAATTAACCTTTACTCACATGCTAAGAGACTTATGGTTGCTCACTAGTCATGACCTGCAAGGGACGAGCTCTTGCCCATATACTATACCGGTATGGTACCCGAGCCAACCAAGGAATCATAGAACCTGTACCAGGCATGGTACCCAATCCAACTAATAAGTATTAAAATTTGTACAAGGTGTGGTACCTGAGCCAACCAATGAACAGTGGATGTCACAATAATCACAACCATAATGATAGCATACAACATTTGTACAACCAACAAGTTTTCAAGACAGACTCATTGCATGTGATTAATACTTACAATATCATTTATGAATCATTCCTTTTTCCTAAGCATGTATTGTGCAAGTAATACTAATGAAACAGTCATTATGCACACATAACACATATTGGTTTGCAACAACCATCACCTACCTTAGTTCAAGCCTGAAATTCTCTACTGAATCTGAGTCTTTCCTTTTCTTGAAGCTTTAGCTTGATTTTGGTCTAGAAATAGAAATACAAACAGTATTTTAACTAATGACCTTAATTTTCGCAGATTATAACCTAATCCCAAATCTCCAAGATAAACTCATGATCATTTCATCCCAACCTAGGGATTTCCCACTAATATTATGGTTACACTAGCGACTTATGGTAATATAATCATGAATAAATATTTTATAAATAAAACCCAAGGTTTTCTACACCACCTATCCTTTTTACACTAGATTTTTTAGTTTAGGTCAAGCTAAACCCTCCTCGGGGCCTGTAACTATTGATTGTAAGGCATAGGAATTGAAGTACTAGTTTATGGGGATAAAATACTTACCTTAATGAAGAATCTTGATGGAAAATCAGTAGGAATTGTACCAAATCGCCTCCACCTTCCCCAAAATGCTTTTGTGAAATAATGAGCCTTTTTGGGGAAGTTTCTACATTTACAATGATTAACCCCGCTATAGCATTCCAATCCTACTATAACAGTACCACCATAGTGACTTCCTCGCACTATAGAGGGTTTGACCAACCTTGACTCCTATTATATAGGGAATTTCTCCATATACTGGCATCGCAGTAGCGTCCTACCACCCGCTATAGTGGGTGTTTAGGGTTTTGAAATTGCTTCTAACGTCGAATAGGTTTTTGACTTGAAAATCTCCACAGAGCTATCATAACTCAGAAAATCTCTCAGTTTTTCCTTTTTCACCATACACCCTCAAATCATGACATCCCAGACTAACCCTTTTATGTCAAGTTTGATACGAAAGTTCTACTAACCTAAATTTATTTTTTGAAAAACCTTACGGACTCCTTATTGCCTTAACTAAGAAAAAAAGCTAAGATTTAACAACTTAACCCAATCCCTCTCGAGATTTCCCTAGAACTCACCTTGCTCAGATTTTGTCCAAGACTGGCCTAGCCTGAAAATCTAAACTTCTAATTTTGGAAATTTCTTACCCCAATTTCTTGCACCAGAAGCTCACCCATATGACGGGAAGGTTCATTACAACAGATGTCAATTTACCCATTATTCATCTCCGAATGATCAAACAAGAAAAGAGCTAAGTCAAGAAGAATTTGTACCTGCATCCTTAAACAAGTGAGGGTACTTGTCCCACATATCCTTCTTGGTTTCCCAAGTGGCTTCTTCGACCAAATGATGCTTCCATTGGACCTTTACTTATTTGATCTCCTTTGTCCTCAACTTTCGGACATCTTGATAAATAATATTAATCGGCTCCTCCTCGTAGGTAAGATCCTTATCTAGCAAGATCAAATCCCATTTGATAACATAGTCCACATACCCATGGTATCTCTTCAGTATGGATACATGAAATATCAGATGGACTCCCGATAAACTGGGCGGTAATGCCAGCGTGTATGCTACCGACCCCATATCTCCGAGAATCTTGAATGAAATGATGTACCAAGGGCTAAGCTTTTCCTTTTTTATGAACCTCATGACTCCTTTAATAGGTGACACCTTCAACAAAACTTTCTTACCAACTTGAAATGACATGTCCCTTACTTTGCGATCTACATACTCTTTTTGCCCCCTCTGGGCTGCCAACAATTTGGTTTGGATACCTCTCACTATTTTGTGAGCTTCCTTCACCAAATCAATGAACAAATGTTTCATATCATTAGCCTTAAACCATCATACATGTATCTACATCCCCTCCTATAGAGTTCCTTGAATGGTGCCATGTCAATACTGGAGTGATAAATATTATTGTAGGAGAATTCACACAACGACAAGGATTGATTCCAATGGCCTCCAAAGTCAATCACACATGCTCTCAACATGTCCTCAAGGACATGAATCGTCCTCTCCAACAATCCATCAGTCTGAGGATGAAAAGTTGTGCTAAAAGTAAGCTGAGTGCCCAACTCTTCGTGTACTTTTCCCTAGAATTTAGAAGTAAACTGCGTACCTCTGTCTTAAATAATAGAAAGCGGCACCCCATGCAATCTCACTATCTCCTTGATGCATATCTTCGCGGTCTGCTTAGAGTTGTAATCCACCCTAACTAGAATAGAGTGGGCTGAATTAGTCATTTTATCCACTATGACGCATATTGAGTCATACTTCTCCAAGGTCTTAGGAAGACCCACCACAAAGTCCATATCTATCCTTTCCCACTCCCATTCAGGAATATGCATCCTTTGAAGCAAACCCGCAGTACTTTGATGTTCGTACTTCACCTACTGACGATTGTGACACTTGGACACATATTTGGCTATATCCTTCTTCATCCCATGCCACCAATAAAGCTACCTTAAGTTCGGTACATTTTGGTTACACCTGGGTGAATAGAATATCGTGAACCATGAGCTTCGGCAAGCACATTTTGAGCCAAGTCACCAACCCAAGGAACACATACCCATCCTTTAAACCACAGTACTCATCATACATCAAGGGTGGCGTCTGAAGCTTCACCAAACATTACCTAGTTATGCAGTTCATTCAATTCATCGTCCTCAAACTGTTTGGCCTTAATATCATCCAAAAATGTTGACTTTACCTCAATGCTAGCCAACATTCTGCCTTTTTCAGAAACACTAAATTGCATAAACTTGGATGCTAGAGTTTAAATCTCTCTAGCCAAGGGTCGCTTTGACACCCCCAAACTAGCCAAACAACCCATATGTCATGCCCCAAGGCTACCTCCTAGATGCAACACGGTACTTAGAGTCACAAGTTATTCCAAGCTAGCCCATGGTCTTGCATGTACTAAGTATTTCTGAATAAAATACTAGCTATGCGAAAGCTAAATTGATTTAAATAATAATCTTGGAAAAATAATCCAATAATCTCTAAAGTATAAATATATGTAAAAGTCTGAGATAAATATTGACTGCAAAAGCTGAAACTAATACTATGTCTGAAAGCCTCTAACTGAAGTGAGTTGCTGGAAAAAGCTCCCAACTAGCTCTAAAAGTCTGAATACTAGAAATGACTACTGAATAAATAGACATAAGTATCATCCTCAAACTATAAGGACTTACTACTGAGCTGTTGAATAGGAACTGGAGAATCACATTAAACGCGGTCTAGATTCTGAGCGCCTGAACCTACATCATAATAGGATGTAGAACAAAAGTATGCGTTAGTACTTTGAATGTACTGAGTATGCGAAATATGCACTAATATATGTATACATGTATATACTAATGTTTTGATACAATAATCTAAACATGAAGAGTAAACTGAGACATGAGACTGAAAGGTAACTGATGCAATGACTAAGTATTTAACATGTACTATAAACTACTGAACTGAATTGAATAACTGACTACTGAGTACAAGGTCAATGCAAGTACTAAATCTGAACTGTGCGAGCTACTGTTAATCAACATACCCAAGCTGAGCTAACTATAGGGCTAACCTGTAACCCTGGCTGGGAGGGTATTCATACCTTGCCAAGGGTACTAACATAAATTGGCATAGATCTACTAATCTGATGTCCAACAAGGGACTAAGGTGTCAAGCTTGATCTGATGGGTGACCTCTTTAGAAGCTATAGTGACGCCGTAGTTCTGGGACTTAAGGACTTCTACTAAAGGTCTCAGCCTAAACTGACGAGTGAGCCTCCATCACTTCATCCGCTCAGTGCTAAGTCTACTCCCAACTGAAAATGCAAGTAATAAATACAAACTGATATACTGGGTGGCCCGAATACTGATTATTCTGAGAATGCATAATAATTCTAAAAACTGATAGCATTCTAATCATAAAGTATGAATGACTGAGATATCTGACTAGCATGCATGAATTTAAAGTACTAAAATTAATAACCTGCTAGGGCTGTAGGATTCTGAGTATATAACTATCCTAGATTCTCAAGAAAACATGTAATGAATTCTATACCCAACAGTGGAAACTGAGATTCAACAGGTTCATAGAATTTAGGAACCCTAGGTCGGAAGAATTAACTGGAAACAGAATATATTGAATTTCTTAGGGACTTAGTAAGTGAAAGGATACCCATTGATGAAATCCCACATACTTGGTGGTAATGTTTATGGAATAAATCCTTGGATTTTTTGGCCTAAACTTGGGAGAACCTTCTGCTTGTTCTTGAGAAGAGAGAATGCTTCTTTTCTCCTAATTATCTAAGTGTCAACTTAATCTGAGGGAATGAGGGGGATTGGGTAGTTTTAGGCTTAAAATACAACATAGGTTAGTCAAAGCATCATTTCTTAGCCTTCAAAAGGGATAGGAAAAGTCTAGGATACCCATGGAATTAAATTAGAAAACTACTGGAAAAATTCACGACCTGAGTTCCACGGGTAGGAACCACGGCGAGTGGATGCTTCCACGGCCCATGGAACCCTGTTGTGGTTCCTGATATTTTTGTCATGCTGCAGGTCTAATAACCATGGATGAGGCTCATGGACCCATCCATGGCTCATGGAACCTGCCCATCGTTCCTGAGGGATTGATGACCCTCAGGTCTAATTTTTACGACCCCAGACCACTGCCCGTAGACTGTTCCACGATCCATGGATCCTGGTCGTGGTTCTCAGACCAAGTGTTTGGCCTCTGATCTAGTTTCCACGGGCCAAGTCCATGTCTCATGGATCTGGCTCGCCCTTGGACAGTTTTACACTTAGAAATTTTGGACTGGTTCTAGGCTTAGAATTTCCTGGGGTGTTACAATATCTCTCTCTTGGGATCATTCTTGCTCGAATGAAGAATAAGAAGCTGAGTTTGGAGGGAAAGAGCTGCAATCCCTACCAACCGAGTTCTAAGTAGCTGATTTCTGACTGAATTGAATTCTAAGTATATGGAAGCATGCTAGAAATGCAGGAATAGCTGAGGAAACATGAAACTGAGACTGAAATAAGCATGAGTATGGTGAGAAACTATAGAGGAACTATTAACTCAAGCTGGAACTGGATCGGAAGGAAAGAGGTGAGGGTACTTGGCCAACAAAGATACTTCTGCTTCCCAAGTAGCTCCCTCAACTGACTGATTTCTCCACAAAACCTTCACCAATGTGACTTTCTTATTTCTCAACCTGCTAACCTGACAATAAAAAATCTCAACTGGAACCTCTTCGTAGGCAATACTATCCTTCACACCCACACTCTTTAATGGCACCCAGATCGCTAACACACTTTTTCAACAAGGAAATATAGAAAATTGGATGAACCGCTGCTAGTTTGGCTAGCAATTCTAAATCATAAGCCACATTACCAACCCTCTTCAGGATTTTGTTAGGACCTACATATATAGGATTGAGCTTCCCTTTCTTTCCAAATCTCATCACACCCTTCATGGGTGATACTTTCAGGGAAACCCAATCATCAATCTCAAACTCCAAGTCCCTCCTCTTCACATCTGCATAGGACTTATGACAACTTTGAGATATCTTCAACCTTTCTCTTATAAGATAAATTTTCTCCATAGCCTCATGAACTGAATCAGGACCAATTAAGGATGCTCCACCTATTTCAAACCAGCCAACAGGTGATCTACACCTACGCCCATATAGTGCCTAATACGGGGCGATATTAATGCTTGAATGGGAGCTTTTATTAGAGGAAAACTCTATGAGGGGCATGTGATCATCCTAACCACCCTTGAAATTAATCATGCAAGCTCTCAACATATCCTCTAAGGTCTAAATAGTACACTCTGCCTAACCATCCATCTGTAGATGAAATGTTATGCTGAGATTTACCTGAGTACCAAGACCTTTCTGAAATGATCTCCAGAACTAAGTACCCCTATCTGAGATAATGGACAAGGGAACTCCATGCACCTGACTATTTCACAAATATAGAGCCTGGCATAATTCTTTGTTAAATCTGTAGTCTTGATAGCCAAGAAGTGAGCTGACTTAGTCACCCTATCTACTATTACCCAAGTGGAGTCATGCTATATGGGAGTATGAGGTAAACCTGTAATGAAATCTATGTTAATCACTTTCTACTTCCAAGTAGGGACGTTAATATCCTGAGTCACACCTCCCTATCTCTAATGTTCTACCTTTACTTGCCAATAATTGGGACACTTGGCCACAAAATTTGTGATGTCCCTCTTCATGCCTTTCCACCAATAGACTTCTCGTACATCACGATACATTTTTGTGGAACTGGGATGAATAGAATATATTGAATTATGAGTTTCTGTCAGGATCCGCTATCTCAACTCATCCACATTAGGAACACACAAAGGACCCTAGTAATGAAGAACACTATCTCTCCCTTAGGAGAAAACCTCTAACCTCTGCTGATGGATCACACCTTTTAGCTGAAGTAAGATGGGATCACTATCTTGCTTCTCTTTCACCTCCACCACAAAAGAGGATTCTAACCCATTCTGAGCTATCACACCGCCATCAGATGTGTCCATAAGGAAAACTCCTAAGCGAGTGAGCCTATGAACATCCTTAGATAATTCTTTCTTCTCTTCCTCAACATGTGACACACTACCCACGAAAAGTATGCTGAGGGAAACAACCACTACATTGGCCTTATCCGGATGGTAGAGCACATTCATATCATAGTCCTTGAGAAGTTTGAGACATTATCTCTGACAAAGATTCAATTCTTTCTGGGTGAGCACATACTGGAGGCTCTTATGGTCTGTAAACATGTCCACATGAACACCACCCAAGTAGTGTCTCCAAATCTTTAAGGCAAAAATGATTGCTGCCAACTCAAAGTCATGAGTCGGGTAGTTCTTCTCACGAATCTTACGATATCTGGAGGCATAAGCAATGACCTTACCATGCTACATCAAGACACAATCCAAGCGGACTCTGGATGCATTGCAATACACAAAAAAACCCCTCTAAACCCTCTGGTAGAGTCAAAACAGGAGATGTGGTCAACCTGGCATTCAACTCTAAGAAGTTTTTCTCGCATTCATCTAACTACTGGAACTTAACCTTTATCTAAGTCAATCTGGTCAATGGGGAAGCTATGGATGAGAATCCTTCAACAAATCTCCAATAGTAACCAGCCAAACCCAAAAAGCTCCTGATGTCTGTAGGAGAAGTGGGTCTAGGCCAGTTCTTCATTGTCTCTATATTCTGCGAATCAAGTTGGATGCCCTCACTAGAAACCACATGACCAAGCAAGGCAAATGACCTCAAGCAAAATTCACACTTACTGAATTTGGCGAATAACTGGCGATCCTTGAGAGTTTGCAACATAAATCTCAAATGATTTGCTTGCTCCTCTTCACTCTGAGAATTTACTAGTATATCATCGATAAAGATGATAACGAACATATATAAATACATATTGAACACCCTATTCATCAAATGTATAAAAGTTTCAGGAGCATTCATTAGTATAAAAGACATAACTACAAATTTATAGTGACCATATCGAGTTCTGAAGGCTATCTTCAGAATGTCACAATCTCTGACTCTGAGCTGATGATAGCCAGATCTGAGGTTTATCTTAGAAAAGAAACTGGCACTCTAAAGTTGGTCAAACAAGTCATCAATCCTTGGAATGGGATACTTATTCTTAATTGTGACTTTGTTCAACTGACGGTATTCGATGCACATCTTGAGAGATCCATCTTTCTTTTGCACAAAAAAGACTGGAGCACCCCATGGAGAGATAGTGGGTCTGATGAATTCCTTATATAGAAGGTCTTTCAGTTGTTCCTTTAACTCCTTAAGCTCGACTGAAGCCATTCTGTAAGATGGAATAAAGATGGGCTAGGTATATGGGATGAGATCTATTCTGAAGTTGATTTCCCTTTCGGGAGGAACTCCTAGAAGATCTTCTGAAAATACTTTGGGAGACTCACTAACCACCGGGACTGACTGAAGAGTTGGGGTCTCAGAATCTAAATCCTTAACCCAAAGAAGGTGATAGATATACCCTTTGGAAATCATTTTTCTCACCTTAAGGTAAAAGACGAACCGACCTACAAGTACTGAGGTATTACCCTTCTATTCTAAGACTGCTTCATTTGGAAACTGTAACCAAACTATCCTGGTTCTACAATCAACTGAGGCATAACAAGAATGCCACCAGTCCATGCCTAAAATGATGCTGAAGTCAATCATTTCTAGCTCTACAAGATTTGCTGAGGTAACTTTATGAGAAACTGTAACTGGGCAATTTTCGTGTACCCGTCTGGCAATGACTATATCACCAACTGAAGTAGAGACTGAGAAGGCTTTTGGGAGGATTTTTGGACTGAGACCAAAGTCTATTTCTATATATAGAGTTATAAAAGAGAGCGTAGCTCCGGGGTTGAATAATGCATAAACATCAAGATAAAAGACTCGTAACGTACTCATGACCACGTCGAGAGAATCCTCCTAGTCCTATTGAGTCTAAAGATCATATAACCTATTTTTCACTGATTGCCACCTGCACTAGATGAGGCACCCTGCTGAATTGGGTGACCTGCTGGAGATACTGTAGAGTTAGCCTGATTCTGCGGGAGAGTATCCCTACCCTTATGAGAAGTCATTGAGTACTCTTTCATTCTCTGTACTGGCTTTCCACATCCAAAATAATTCCCACTACTTGCCATACACTCAACTTGGTAGTTCCTACCACACTTTTTGAAAACTGGATGAGTACGCCCACTAGTGACACTACCTTAGGACTTAAAGCCAACTGCTTTATCTCGCTAGTCCTGTCAGAACTTGGGCACTGGGCACTAGCAGAAGATGGGGCTGAAGCTGAAGACTTGTTACAGAACTGAGTGCGATTACCACTATCTGACCTCTGCAAAGAATAACTGAAGTCACCTGTTCTATCTCTTTTGCTATCTATTCCTCTCTCTTTGATGTTTTCTTCTCAATCTGTTGGGCATGATTCATCAACGTGGAGATGTCCATATCCTTCACCAACATGGCGGTCCTGTACTCCTTGACCATATCATCAGAAACTCTTAACGTGAACTTACTCATGCGATCTCTTGAGTCAGCTACTATCACTATATATTACTTGGACAGTTGAGTAAACTTGAGAAAATATACTCCTTCACGCTCATGTCATTCTGCCTCAAGTTGATAAACTCTTGAACCTTGGTTTCCTGAGTTCAAGGGGTAATAACCTGTCCAAAATGCAGTCTTAAAATGATTCTAATCCACTGGGACTACATTTGTACCTCAAGTCTCCTTCCATTATAGGTACCAGGTATAAGCCACTCCTTTCAACTGATAAGCGGCTAAGTATGCACTCTTAACTTGAGTGACACCTATAATTTCTGTCACCTTTTGAATGTCATCAAGGAATTCCTGTGGATCCTTTTCAGTATTAGAGCCATGGAATTCTGGAGGATTCGTTCTAGTGAAATCTCAGACCCTAGCTGCTGCAGAGTTATTATATGGTGGGGCTGGTGCCACATCCTGCTGATTCACTTGAGTAGTCATAGCTTAAGCCATCACCTAAAAAGCAGCCCTAAACTCAGCGTGAATGACCTTCTCATTCAAAGGGTCTGCTGGAGCTGTTGGTGCTTGCTGGTTTCCATTTCTATTTTTGTTTCCCCTTCCATTTTCTCTTATGGGAGGCGTTTTATATAATTCAAAGAGCATGAGTTAGAAGGATATTTAATAGAGTTCACACTCTATAGAACGAGATGGAAAAGAAAGAAGGGAAGCTTTTTCTTCCGTAAAAACATTTCATATCTCCCCCTCTATAAGTGTGGCGCGCATCACACTTATGAAAAGGTCTTACTTGATGCAGCTATCAAACACCCTAGGACACATTAAACCTGATGCTTTGATACAAAGTTTGTTATGCCCTAAGGCTACCCCCCTAGATGCAACACGGTACTTAGAGTCACAAGTGATCTCAAGCTAACTCATGGTCTGACATATACTAAGCATTTCTGAATAGAATACTAACTATGAGGAAGCTAAACTGATTTAATGAAATAATCTTGGAAAAATAATCCAATAATCTCTGAAGTATAAATATATGTAAAAGTCTAAAATAAATACTGACTGGAAAAGCTGAAACTAATATTATGTCTGAAAGCCACTAACTGAAGTGAGTTGCTGGGACAAGCTCTCAGTTAACTCTAAAAGTCTGAAAATTGTAAATGACTACTGAATAAATAGACATAAGTATCATCCTCGAACTATGAGGACTCACCACTGAGCTGCTGAATAGAAATTGGAGAATTACACTAAACGCGGTCTGGATGCTGAGCGCCTGAACCTATATTATAATAGGATGTAGCACAAAAGTATGTATCAGTACTTTGAATGTACTGAGCATGCGGGATATGCACTAATATATATATATATATATATATATATATATATATATATATATATATATATATACATGTATATACTAATGTTTTGATACAATAATCTAAACATGAAGAGTAAATTGAGACATGAGATTGAAAGGTAATTGATGCAATGACGAAGTATTTAACATGTACTATAAACTATTGAAATGAACTGAATAACTTACTACTTAATACAAGGTCAACACAAGTACTGAATCTGAACTGTGGGAGCTACTGTTAAATGACATACCCCAAGCTGAGCTAACTATAGGGCCAACCTGTAACCCTGGTTGGGAGGGTGTTCATACCTTGATAAGGGTACAAACATAAATTGGCGTGGATCCACTATCTGATATCCAACAAGGGACTAGGGTGTCAAGCCTGATCTAACAGTGACCCCTTTAAAACCTACAGTGGCGCCGTAGTTCTGGGACTTAGGGACTTCTACTAAAGGTCTCAGCCTATACTGATGGGTGAGCCTTCATCCGTTCGGTGCTAAGTCTACTCCCAACTGAATATGCAAGTTATAAATACAAACTAATATACTGGATGGCCCAAATACTGATTATTTTGAGAATGCATAATAATTTTGAAAACTGATAGCATTCTAATCATGAAGTATAACTGACTGAGATATTTGACTAGCATGCATAAATTTAAAGTACTGAAATTAACAACTTGCTAGGGCTGTAGGATTCTGAGTATATAACTATCCTAGATTTTCAAGAAAACATGTAATGAATTCCATACCCAGCAATGGAAACTGAGATGCAACAGGTTCATAGAACTCAGGAACCCTAGGTATGAAGAATTAACTAGAAACTGAAGATACTGAATTTCTTAGGGACTCAATGGGTGAATGGATACCCATTGATGAAATCCCACATACCTGGAGGTAATATTTATGGAAGAAATCCTTGGATTTGGGGCTTGAACTTGGGAGAACCTTCTGCTTGTTGTTGAGTAGAGAGAACGCTTATTTTCTCCTAATTTTCTAAGTGTCGACTTAATCAAAGGGAGTGAGGGGGTTTGGGTAGTTTTTGGCTTAAAATCCAACTTAGGTTAGTCAAAACATCATAGCTTAGCCTTCAAAAGGGATAGGAAAAGTCTAGGATACCCCTGGAATTAAATTAAAAAATTGATGGAAAAATTTGCAACCTGAGTTCTATGGGTGGGAACCACGGCTCGTGGATGCTTCCACAGCCCGTGGAACCTTGTCGTGGTTCCTGGAATTTTTGTTATGCTGTAGGTTTGATAACCACATATGAGGTTCATAACTTGTGGACCCATCCATAGCTCGTGGAACTTGCCCATGGTTCCTGAGGGATTAATGATCCTCAGGTCTGATTTCTACGACCCCAGTCCATGACCCGTGACCTATTCCACAATATATGGATCCTGGTCGTGGTTCTCAGACCAAGTGCTTGGCGTCTGATATGATTTCCACGGGCCTAGTCCACGGCTTATGGACTATTCCATGGCTCGTGGTTCTGGGTTGTCGATCTGGCTCATGGATCTGGTTGGCACTTGGACAGTTTCACACTTCTAAATTTTGGAATGGTTCTCGGTTTAGAATTTCCTGGGGCATTACACCATACTTATGGCTTTCTGGCTCAATGCATCTACTACCATATTAGCGATACCCGGGTGATACTGGATGGTCATATCATAGTCTTTCAACAACTCCATCCACCTTCTCTATCTCAGATTGAGAACCCTTTGAGTAAACACGTGTTGTGGGTTGTGATGGTCTGTGAATACCTCGCACTTGACACTATAGAGATAGTGTCTCCAGATCTTGAGCGCAAACAAAATCGCTGCTAACTCTAAATCATGAGTCGGATAATTCTTTTTATGAGGCTTCAATTACCTTGAAGCATAATCAATGACGTTCCTGTCCTACATCAACACAACACCCAAACCCGAATGTGATGCATCAGAATATACCACAAAGTCCTTACCTTCACTAAAAATGAGAGAATAAGAGCCGTAGTTATAAGTGTTTTGAGTTTTTTGAAGCTCTCCTCACACTTGCCAGACCAAACAAATGGCATATCTTTCTAGTTCAACCCTGTCAAGTGAGTATCAATAGAAGCAAGGTTCTTGACAAACCTATCATAGTAGCTATCAAGACCTACAAAGCTCCTAAGCTCAGTCACAGAGCTAGGCTGAACCCAACTTTTAACTGCCTTAATCTTCTTGGGATCCACCATCACCCCCTTTTTCGAGATCACATGCCATAAGAAGGTAACCGAAGACAACCAAAACTCACAATTCAAAAACCTTACATACAACTACTTCTCCTTTAAAATCCCCAAAATAATACAACAATGATTTGCATGCTCCTCTTTTCTCTTAGAGTAAATCAAAATATCATCAATAAACACTATCACAAAAGAATCCAAGAATGACTTGAAAACACCATTTATCAAGCTCATGAAGGCCGCTGGTGCATTGGTCAACCCAAATGACATTACAAGGAACTCGTAATGACCATACCGAGTCCTGAAAGCCATCTTAGGTATATCCTCAGGATGAATCTTCAGCTGATGGTATCCTTACCTTAAGTCAATCTTGAAAATCATTGAAGCACCTTGCAACTGGTCAAAAAGATCATCTATGCAGGGCAAGGAATACTTATTTTTGATGGTAACCTTGTTCAACTGCCTGTAATCTATACGCATCATCGTGCTACCATTTTTTTTCTTAACAAACAAGACTGGAGCACCCCAAGGTGAAGCACTGGGATGAATAAATCCCTTATCAAGTAGTTCCTATAGCTGAGTTTTGAGTTCCCTCAACTCTGCCGGAGCCATTCGATAAGGAGGAATAGAGATTGATCCCGGCTCCAAATTAATGCAAAAGTCAATATCCTTGTCCGGAGGCATACCAGGCAAATCCATAGGAAATACATACTAAAACTCAAAAACCACAAGGACCGACTCAATAGGAGGGGACTTTGTACTTACATCCTGAAGATGAGCGAGGAAGGATGAACACCCCTTTCCCACTAACTTTCAAGCCCGAACAAATGATATGATCTTCACTAACTTAGGCTTATACACACGCTCCCACTCTTGTCTATCCATACCCGGCATCTCTAGAGTTACTATCTTAGAATTACAGTTCAAAAGAGTGTGATAAGGAGACAACCAAGTCATACCCAGAATAACATCAAAATTGAACATATTCAAGATGATCAAATCTACCCAAGTCTAGAAACCCACAAACACCATAAAACATGAACGGTACATATGGGCCACTACCACATACTCTCTAACCAGAGTGGAAATATATATAAGAGAATCAAGTACATCAGAAACTAAGTCCAAACCCAAGGCAAATTTAGCAAATACATAAGAATGAGTGGAACCCAGATCAAATAACACAGAAGCCACCCTGTCACAAACTAGAATAGTATCTGTTATCACAATATTAGACGCCTAGGCCTTGGACTTGCCTAGGAAGGCATAGCAATGATATCTATCATTAAGTCTAGCAACCTATCTAGAAGGCTGCACCACACCCTTTCATGCGGTACTATTTCCCCTGTTGCCATTATGGCCTCCCTGATTATTACTTTACCTACCCTGTGGACGACCCTTACTATTGCCACCTACACCTTCTGGAACCATAGCCCTGTCCTACTACTACACCTAGTTACCTGTCTGCCTCAAAGGAACTCTCTCTTGAAATGGGCCACCTAGCCACAATAAAAGCAACCTCGCTCAAGAGAAGGCCAACTAACTGAAGAATAGGAAACCCCTTGGCCTCTAGTAGCTGGAGACTGCTGAATAGTCCCTACATGACCACCTATAAAAGCTGGTAGGGCAGACTGAATAGGATGATCTTAGTGAACCTGCTAGCTGGGACCCCTGGACTGAGACCCACTGTAATTACCAACACTCTGGGACTTCTTAACTAATACCTTAGCCTACCCAACCTACTTAACCCCCTAAAGATTCTTCACATAATCAGTTACCTCAGTGAAGTTCCTCCCTGCAAAAGTCATGTGAACAGATAGAACCTGTAAATCAGTATTCAGGCCCTTGACATTCAAATAAATCCTCTCCTCCTTAATGCCCAACAACTGGGTAGCATAGAGAGACAAGCCATGAAACTTAGCCTCATAAGCTGCAACAAACATATTGCCTTGTTCAAGGACCATAAACTCATCCTTTTTGCAATCCCTAAGAGTACGGAGCATATACTTCTCTGAAAATAAGGCATGGAACTGAGCCCAAGTCATTGGATTCAAGGCTAATGAATGACACACCACATTTGCTCTCCACCACTGCTTAGCATCTCCTTGCAGCTGGAAAGATACAAACTCAACCCCATGTTGCTGTACTATACCCAACTTATATAGCCTTTCATAGCAATCCAAAATGAACTCAAAAGCATCCTCATCCTCTCTACTATGGAATGAAGGGGGTTTTATTTTCAGAAACTTAGTTAATAACTCATTCTCGGTCCCAATTATGTTAGGGCCTAACACCATATGGAGGAATATATCTGTACCCGAAGTTTCATCCATCCTGGGAGCTATGGCAATAATAAGATGGGTACCCAGAACTTGAATAACTAGCATAGTGGGGGTGGCTCCAGTACCCGCTAGCCTGCTCAGAAATACCAACACCTGTTAAATGACCTCAAAATATATAGGAGGAAGGCCTGCAACTCCAACTAGTGTCGCCACCTTTGGCTGTACATCCTCCATGTGTACTGCCTTAGCCTCCTCAACATGATCCTGGGGTAGCGAAGGGGTTGCCGACCTATGCTCAGCCGCTTCCTGAGCTCCACCCCTGGTAGGTGTTGCTCTCCTTCTGCCCCTTCCCCTACCTCACCATCGAACTGCCAGTTCCACAACTAAAGTTGTTGCCCTCGCTTCATTCTGCCAAGTGTTCACCATCTGTGGATAAAAGAATAAAGGAGGTCAGATACCAATTTGGATCACCAGATATAGATTGGAATCAAGTTATAGCACAAAGAAAGAAAGAAAAGGTAGTTTCCTAAAATCCTATAGCGTCTCGAAGAAAAGTACAAACGTCTTCGTACTATTCTGCACACTGTATTAGACCCATTTTGGTACGATGAGATCAATGAACCTAGGGCTCTAATATCATCTTTGTCACGACCTAAATTGCTCCGAGTGGAACCCACACTAAACTCCTAGTGGGAGAACCAAAAGAACCAACTCTAATAGTTAACCAAACTGATAAGACAACTAAGCAATCTTCATTAATAACCAGAATGTATAGTACAAAAATGAAAATAAAGTAACTTGCAGAATTTAACCCCTAGAATCTGAAATTCATGTACCAAAACATTATACTAGTTGTCTAAAAGTACGGGGATGCAACCCCAAACATGGTAAAGTCTAATCCCAAACAATGGACTAGATACATCTGAGGAATTCATGATAGCCAAAAAGATGCATCTCACCCTTGAATTGAGAAGTCACCGGAGTCACAACTGAGGTCCCATAATAGCCGTCGGAATATGCCCTGTACTCAACAAAGGAAGAGCAAGTGCAGTATCAGTACACAAGGAACAATAGAGTACTGGTAGGATCATCAGCCAGCTCCCAACAAATGAAATATGAACAAACAACCATCACATAGTAAGACCAGACAACATATAACCAGTCAAGCCCATAAGACTACCAATAAGACTCCCAGTCAATAAATGGACTCAACAGCCATATAAGCCATGTCCAACTATACAAGTAAACAAACCACATATAATTATGTCACAGCTTTCAAGCAACCTATACCATCCAAGGATACCTAGGACATCACCTATGGCATATAACATACAACCTCGATTTACACAAGAAACCTCCTTAGCACTTAAACACACTAACCCAGCCACTCAAGGACCAATGTGTATGTCAAACAATAATATATCCCAACCCTCTTAGGGAACCAACACACAATGAATATCAACAACATATAAAATTGGTTCGCTCAAGGAACCAGCACACAATGAATAACAATTAAAATTTACACACATGCTAAGGGAATTATGGTTGCCCATTAGTCATGACCTGCAGAGGATGAGATCTTGTCCATATACTATACCGATATGGCAACCGACACAACCAAGACAACTAAGGAATCATATAACTTGTAACATGCATGGTACCCAAGCCAACTAATAAGTATTAAAATCTGTACCAGGTGTGGTACCCAAGCTAACTAATAAATAATGGATATCACAAAAATCACAACCACAATGATAGCATACAACACTTGTACAACCTATAAGTTTTCAAGACAAACCCATTGTATGTGATTAATATTTAGGATATCATTTATCAATCATTCATTTTTACTGAACATGTATTGTGCAAGTAATACTACTGAAACAGTCATTATGCACACATAACACATATTGGTTTGCAACAACCATCACCTACCTCACTCCAAGCCTAAAATGCTCTACTGAACCTGAGCCTTCCACTTTCTTGAAGCTTTGGCTTGATTTTGGTCTAAACAAAGAAATGCAAATAATATTTTAACCAATGACCTTAACTTTTGTGGATTATAGCCTAATCTCGAATCCCCAGGCCAAACTTACGATCATTCCACCCCAACCTAGGGCTTTCCCACCAATAATTCACCTTGGATTACTAATATTATGGTTAGACTAGCGAATTATGGTAATATAATCATGAATAAATAGTATATAAACAAAACCCAAGGTTTTCTACACCACCTATCCTTTTTACACTAGATTTTTTAGTTTAGGTCAAGCTAAACCCTCCTCGGGGCTTGTAACTATTGATTCTAAGGCATAGGAATCAAAGTACTAGTTTACGAGGATAAAATACTTACCTTAACGAAGAATCTTGGTTGAAAATTTGTAGGAATCGCCCCAAATTACCTCTACCTTCCCCAAAATACTTTTGTGAAATATTGAGCATTTTTGGGGAAGGTTCTGCATTTACAGTGATTTACCCTGCTACAGCATCCCAATCCCGCTATTGCGGTACCACCGTAGAGGCTGCCTCCCGCTATAGTGGGTTTGACCGACCTTGACTCTCGCTATAGTGAGAATTTATCTGCTATACCAGCATTAAGATAGCAGCCTTTCATTCGCTATAATGGGTGTGGAGAGGTAGAAACTCGGAAAATCTCTCAGTTTTGTCTTTTTCACAATACAACCTTAAACCATGATGTCTTGGACTAACCCTTAAGCATCAAGTTTAATACAGGAGTTCTACTCACCCAAATTTATTTTTGAAAAGTCCTACGAACTCCTTATCCCTTCAGCTAAGACAAAAATAAGCTATTATTTAACAACGTAACCCAATCCCTCCCCAAATTACCCTAGACCTCACCTTGCTTGGATTTTGTCCAAAACTGTCTTAGCTTGAAAATCTAAACTTCCAATTCTAGAAATTTCTAACCCAAGTTTCTTGCACTATAAGCTCACCCATTATGATGGGACGGGTCGTTACAGTACAAAACTTTTTTTTTGGTGATTCTAGACTCTTTGCAACCCCAATACATATGCCTACAATTTTTTTAAAGACCACAAATTCTAGTTTTGCCGTTTACTTATTCAAAACTAAGTTACAAAAATTTAGTATGATTTACACAATGTAGGTTTACTTTTGGTGCTAATCTTGTTTCATATCAACATGTGTAAATTATTGAATTTTAAATAGGTATTTATTGTGTATTCAAGGTGTATATTGTAACAACCCTCATAGTAATTTTGGAATTTTGATATGTTTTGACCATTTTACCCCTTTCCATAGTTGAATTATAATATTTGTGATTTGCAAGAGTGGGTGACATAGTTTTCGAGGTACTTGATTGGGTTCTATATGAGTTCTTTATTTTGAAATGTTTTGAAGTTTATATAGTTGACATTGGTCTACATTTAGAGATTTTGATGTTGTATGAAAATTTCATCAGTTCTGTTAGCTCTAAAATGCCATTTTTGAGTTAGTAGCACTTTTGGTTTGGGTCTTGAGGTATTCGAATGCATTTTGAGTAGTTAGTTAGAAAATTAAAAGTTAAGGCTGAGTTGACTTTGGTCAATATTCATTGATAACAACCTCCGTTAGTAAATTCGATGATTCCATTGAGTCCAAAATGTCAATTTTAGTCTAGTAGCACAATTGATTTGTGTTTATAGAATTCTGAGCAAATTTCAATGGTCCGTTTGGGGAATTTTTGGTTGAGCTTGGTTGCTGATGCAACAACTGCTGGTGCAACTGACTTTCCTTCTTTGTGTTTACGAGGCCTTAGCTGTATTCACGAAGGAGGAATGTGGTTGGACTTTACATTCATGGTGGGGCCCCTATGTTCATAAAGGATTATTAGTTTGGGTGGGGTCAAGTTCGATTTCTTCACTACAAACATGAGCAGACCATCATGAATGAGATGGATCTGACTCAGGCGTCATTGCGAATGCAACAGAGATCCCTTGTTTGCGAAGAAAGGGCACCTGGGTAAATTTTAAAATATCATTCTCAAACTCCAAACCCCATAACTCTATTGTTAAGCTTTGAAACTCATTTCGGGAAAGATCAAAAAGAGAAATTTTAGGGTTTATCGGATAAAGTTAAAGAATGATTTTTTGATGATTTGAAGGTCGATTTAACTCTATTTTCGATGAAATTTCATATATAAACTTATTAAGTTATGGGTAAATTAATTTTATAATAAAATTTAAATTTTTCCATTTCAAGCTTGGGGTTGACTTATGAACTCAGAAATTTAGTTATGCAATATGGGTGTCTATAGTCTTATTTTATTATGTAGAATTCGTATTTGACTAGATTGAGCTCGTTTGGAGGATATTCGAAAAGGAAAGTCTTCAGTTTGACTTTGTGAGTCTTCTCTTAAGGCAAGTTGAGACTTTCTTTGACTCTCTTTCGAAGTGCTTATGTGTTAGTTACTGATATGGGGAGTAATAGGGATAGGAGTCCCATAGAGATGAGTTGACGAGCATCTATGCAGATACTGATATGTAAAAAAAAAGGTTAAAATGGAATATTTGACTTGATTTGACTATTTTTTCCTTATTCTTGATTGTTTAATAATAGTGCGAAATATGGATTAGCAATTTTATCAAACTTGATAGGTATTTAATATTGATAGTATATCCCCTTATGAGAGTGATTTGAGTCATTTGGGCTGGATTGATGATATTTAGGCTTGTATCCAGTTTTTTCAGTTGAGTATAGACTTGTGTGCCCGGATTGAGATATTTGTTCACCTCTTATCATTGTAAAATGCATATACTCACTCATATTCATAACATGGCATTTTTAAAGAGATATTTTCGAGAATGATATTTTAAAATTACTTACATACCTGATGGAAAAGTGTTTTGGGTGGATTTTATTGACTTTTGACTTGCATGCTCGATGGAAAATTATTTCAAGTGGCCTGATGGAAAATAATTTGAGGTAAATTTATGATTTTCATGCTTGATGAGAAACTATTCCTGGTGGGTATATGGACCTCACAATTCTCCCATGGGTCCCAACTAGCTATACAGGGCAGCCGGTGTATATTGTAGCATATATTGCATCATATTGTATTTATATCATCATTTCTATTGATTGTATTTATTGTGGTTATATACTGTGATTGGTAAGTTGTTGTTATTTGCCTAGAATGAGAATTTTTGGACTTGAAAAGTGTTAATTTCCCTATTGTTGTTGGTATCTGCTAGCCTAGGTGTACCCTTCCTATTTGAAGATGTTCGAGAATTATAGTTGTGGAGTGGTCTAGATAGTTCTCGCCATTACTTTGAATTAGGGTCACTCAATGATGTTGCTGAGTCAATGTAGTTTGGTACTCACACTTGTTTATTTCTGCATTTTATGTGCAAGTGTGGAGGCTATTGTCCTTAAACGCCGAGTTTGAGTTCATGTTCGGGTGTTCATCGAGATTCAGAGGTAGTGACTGATTGACCCATTGCCTATCGGATCTTCTCTATACTGTTATGATTATCTTTCCTTATTTTGAGATACATCATACTCCTTCTTGTACTGATTCTATCACTAGAGGCTTGTACTTATGCCTTCCAGATTTTAGGAGGTGTTTGTTGGAATTCATAGTCCTTTATTGAGTTGTTTATGTGATTCAGTTTTGAGACTCATCATTATATGACCTTTTTTGTGTATTCACTTGATTAATATTATTTAAATATTGGGTTGGCTTACCTATCCCGGAGGTGAGATAGGTGCCATCACGACCTCAGTATTATGTCATGAAAAATTAGTATTAGAGTGCTAGGTTCATTGGTCTTACAAGTACAAGCCAAGTCTAGTAGAGTCTTGGGGATTATTGTGGAGACGTCCGTTATCTATCTTTGAGAGGATATGGGAATTTAGGCAACTTCCTTCCTTCTGTCTTATCGTGCAAAATTGGATTTACTAGTTATTAATATCCTTTTTTCATTCTCTCATAGATGGTGAGGACTGGTGCTATTGCAAAGAGAGTTTAGGAGCCCATTCCAACACATGTGGTAGGACTCGCGAACAAAGCGGAGGACGTGGTAGGGGCCATGGTAGAGTTCGTGCTAGGGGTAGAGCTTAGGCAGCTACTTATGTTCTATCTAGGGCAGAGTCTCCCGAGGGTGAGTATGTGCTTAGGATGATAAGGTTCCAATTGAGGAGGTAGGCCCATATCAGGCTCCACCTGGGTTTGTAGTTGCTCCGGTACTTCAGGAAACCTTAATTCCTATGTTGGGTTTCTTAGAGGGTATGGCTTAGAGTGGTGGTTTGGCTAGTACTCCCTAGGGTTCATATACTAGAGTTAGGGCTTAGACCCTAGATTAGTAGCCTATCCTAGTTTTTCATAAACCAATGGGCCAGCCAGCGACTATAACAACTAAGTTATATGGTATGCCTTCATCGGGTGTAGGATCCACGAGAGTGGTTAGGATGGTGATGTCTTCTAAGGAGAAGAGGAGATTTGAGAGGTCCAGGAAGATGAATCCACCTCAGTTTCAGGGTGGCCAGAGTGAGGATGCTTATGGGTTTTTGGTTAGTTTTCATGAGAGGCTTCGGAGTGTGGGCTTGGTCCAGTCTCATGGGGTTGATTATATATCTTTAGAGATGTGTAGCCCCGCCAAGCAGTGGTGTCATTCCTATGTTGACTCTAGACTAGAAAGATCTCCTTCTATGGCTTGGGAGTTGTTTGTGCAGGCTTTTGTTGATCAGTTTGTCCCTCGTAGCTTGAGGGAGAAGCGTTGGCATCAATTTGAGCATTTAACTCAGGACGGGATCTCGGTGACTGAGTATGAGACTCGATTCTATGCATTGTCTCGCCATGCCTTAGTGAACTTACCAAATAAGACCAAGAGGATTCATAGATTCAAGAGGGGTCTTACCTTCAGGATTTGAGAGACAGTGTTTTCTAGTCAGTCAAGAACTACTTTTCAGAGGGTAGTTGTGATATCCAAGGAGTTTGAGCTCATGCGTCATGAGGAATTTGGGGATCTGAGGGACAAGAGGTCTTGTACTTCTTATCAATTTAGTGGCACCTCATCCGGAGGTAGGAGTTCTTTTAGGGGAGGCTTTCATATTTAGCATAGTAGGCCAGTTCATGCAACCCTTTAGGCATCTGAGGGAGGGTATTCCGGATGAAACTCTTTCAGCCCAGGACAAACTTCTCATGGTTCTTCCCAGAGGTTCTCAGGTTGTGGTGGCCATTCTGGCTATTCAGGGCCTTCTTAGCAGATGATGGTTCCCAGGTTTTGTTATAAGTATGGTAGTCTAGATCATCTTAAAAGTTATTGTCCCAGACTTATAGGTGGGGATCAACAACAGAGTTCTCACGTGCCAGTTAGGATGGCAGCACCCCTAACTAGGGGTTGGGGTAGATCTCAAGCAGGTAGAAAGGCACCACCAGTCGTTCGAGAAAGTGGTAGAGGAGTTATTCATCTAGGAGGATAGATGGCTCAGTTTTATGCTTTTTTGGTATATATGAGGCGGATTCCTCTGATGGAGTTATCACAGGTTTCATCTTAGTATGTCATTGACCTATTTCAGTATTATTTGATCTTGGTTCCACTTTCTCTTACGTGTCGGCATACTTTGCATAAGATCTTGATATGATATGTAAGTCTTTTGTTGTATCTATTCGTGTTGCTACCCTAGTAGGTGATTCTTTAGTGGTGGATCGAGTGTACCCATCCTATCTTATGACTCTTTTGGAGTATGATACTTGGGTAGACTTGATTATTCTAGATATGATAGATTTTGATGTGATTTTAGGCATGGATAGACTTTCTCCGTATCATGCTATTGTGGATTGTAGTGCAAAGATGGTCACTTTAGTTATGCTAGGTGTACCAAGGTTGGAGTAAAAGGGTACCCAGGGTTCAAATCCTAATAGGGTGATTTTTTTCTTATTGCTCAATATTTGGTGGAGAAGGGGTGTCTATCTTACTTGGCATATGTTCGCGATAATAACACTGACATGCCTCCTTTAGAGTCAGTGATAGTGGTTAGGGATATTCAGGATAAATTCCTTGTGAATTTACTGGGATAGGTATATTAACTTTGACATTGATTTGGAGCCGGGCACTAAGCCTATTTGTATTCCTCCTTATAGGATGGCTTCGATAGAGTAGAAGGAGTTGAAGGACCAATTTCAGGACCTATTGAGTAAAGGATTTATTAGTCCTATCATTTCACCTTGGAGTGCTCCTGTGTTGTTTCTGAAGAAAAATGATGGGTCTATGCAGATGTATATTGATTATTGACAGTTGAACAAGGTGCCCATAAAGAACAAATATCCTCTTTCGCGCATAAATGATTTGTTTGATCATCTTCAGGGTGCTTTGGTGTTTTTGAAGATTGACTTGAGGTTGGGCTACCACCATTTAAGGATTAGGGCTTTATATATCCCTAAGACAACTTTCAGGACTCGATATGGTCATTATGAGTTTTTGGTTATGTCCTTTGGATCGACCAATGCCCCGACAATGTTTATGTCGTTGATGAATAGAGTGTTTTGTCCTTATCTTAATTCCTTAGTAATTGTGTTCAAGAGAAGAAAATAAGGAAGACCATGTAGAAGACGAAGTAGATAAAGATGAAAATGATGATGATGACGATGTGGTAGAAGAAACTGACAAAATTAATTATTATTACTTAGTTGTAAGTCTTTGTTATTGTATTTTTTAAGATTATATTTTTTCTTCTAATTTGGTTGTACTTTATCATATTATAAGACTACTCATTCTTAAATTTAATAAAAAATATAACTTATACATTTATACATTAGAAATATTTAATAACAAATATAATAATCAAGACCTTGAGGTATAGCCACCACGAGGGTACTGCCACCACTTAAAGTACTGCCACCACGAAAGGTACTGCCATCAAAATGTAGTAGGTTACACTTAAGATCATCATGGTCATATTCATTTCACAATGAGCACTTGCGAGAGTTTTTGAAACATTTATCTGATTGGGAAGACAGGTGTTTGCTCGCACACGTATTCTATGCAAATACATTTTGTTAGTAATTATAGAGAATGGTTGAGATGGAAAATACTCCTCATCAATAAGTGTTCTAAATTACCGGAGTACGTTCATTCATAGTTTATCGCACTGTGTTTTGGTGCGACATAATCCTATGCAGCCACTCTAACATACTCGAAAATTTGATCACATGAGAACATGTGATGTGGTATAATTGTCACTTACCACTTTGATATGATCTTTCTATCTCATTTATTATGTAAACATTACCTCTACGACCTTGGTGCACATTTGTCTTGACTTCAAATATATGATTTGATGGATTATACTGCTTAATAGGGTGGTGCTTTGACTTTTTTCTATGATGCTCAAATAGTTTATATGAATTTGACATCCATGTTTCCCTTTCTACCAATAATATTTTCACATAATCTAATCTACCCACAAACCGCTCCACAAGTTGCCTAAATGTCATTCTTATCATTGCAATATCAGGAAGCCTTTGTGTAAATTTCAGCAAGCTATTAAATGTCTTAAAGTTGTTTGTAGTAAGAATCCCCCATATACTATCACCATCCTTGTGTGTGGTCATTTTGTGATTGGAACTGCCCTGAATCAATTGTAAACTACCTAAGATATCTCTCTAATCAATTGCATCTATTCATCAAACTTCTTCTCTTAGTGATTTGTTGCAGTTACTCAAAAAAGTTTGTTAAGTCGATCACTTTTAAATATCCTCTGATATTTGTCTTCAAATGCTTTAATAGTAACAATGGTAGGGAAATGGTGTTTTCCATTCAACTAACTCAAATATATTAGCTAGCATGTCATGATGTTTATTAGATATCAAACATTTACTTGAACGTTGCTTCACTATATGCTGCTTAAAATGATTTAAAACACATGCCATATGTCTTCGTGCTCTCAGTAGCTGCAACTGTAAATCTAGAGGCAATATTGACCCATTGATATCTATTTTGATAGCAATCAATAGATTAATGTCGTATACATTACATACATGTTCTGTCTATTGATATGATCGGTCGACAATGAATAAAACATCAATACATGATTTAAAGGTCCAAAACACATAGTTCAAAATATTCTTTACCACATCATCAGTCTGTTATGATATCATTCAATAATTATGTTTGGATTGAAATATTGTAGAGCATACATACACCTTGGCAATGTGTGGAAAGAGCACTCCCAATTATCATTGATCGTCTCAAAAGCATGCTTGCATCCAAGATATGTCTTTCTCCTATTTATGATTTTTCCATATGCTTTATGAATTGTTGTGTGATAATCTTTCATAGAGAAATTGAGAAGTTTCTATCTTAATAGTTAGCAAAGCAATATACATATTGACATATAAATTGAAATGATTTTGGGAGAAAATTGTAATGACCCTTCCGGTTATTTCCACGTATACGTTTTCCTTGAACCGTTAGAGCTTATTGTAGCGGACCCAAGTCACTTAAGGCTCGTCACGACCGGTATTTTGGTGTCGGGCCCATTTGTTTGGTTGTATTATAAGTTTTGAAGTCAAGCAAGTCGGCAAAAATTATCGTAAGTTCTTTAATAAATTTTTTGAACTTTGGGTAAAGTGTATCGGGGCTTTTCTCTCAATATATAAAGAGTTAGAAGTCCCTCGAAATACCAAATCGAAGGTCTACGAGTCTAGTTTCCAACGCACAAAACCCCACATCCAACTGATCTCGAGTAAAAAGTTATGACTGTTTTACCGCGGACTGTCTGGCACAAAATGGGTTGCGAACTGGGTCGCGAACCGGGTCGGGTTAAACTCGATATAAGCCTCAACTTCACGTTTTAAAATGCCATTTCAGTTTCGAAATAGTGAGAAAACTTAAGGGAGAATTCCAAGAGAGTTCTTGAGTATCAAAATCGTGCGTTGGTGAATTGCGAGTCTAGGTTTGAGAATTTTATTAGCATCGCGCGTATATTTGAAAATATTTTATTTTAAAGTTGAATTTGGTAAATATTATATTATTATTGCCTTTTCAAAATATTTTAAAGGTTTATGAAAAATATTTTTGTTACGATATAATTGTATATGTATTTATTTTATAAGGTTTTTATACATTGTAATATTTTAACGGAGATAGTAAATTTAGTTCTGTTGAAAATTATTATTATAATATAGTAGGTTTTATTCGAAATAATTTTCTATGACTTAGAGTTGGCGGCGATAGTTTTCGCGGCTCAAGATCTGGAGGCATTACCTATATGGAGTTCACTGTGAGATCTTCAACGATCATCGTAGTCTTCAGTATATCACGAGTCAGCGAGAGTTGAACTCGAGACAGAGGAGATGGGTCGAGTTACTGAAGGACTATGACTTCACTATTCTGTATCATCCGGGCAAGGCAAACGTGGTAGCGGATGCCTTGAGTCTGAAGACAGTGAGTATGGGTAGCCTATCTTCTCTTTCAGTTTCAGAGCGACCGTTGGCCTTGGACATCCAGTCCTTGGCTAACCATATGGTTAGGCTTGACTTGTCGGATCCTACCAGAGTTCTCGCTAGTATTGAGGTTCGTTCTACTTTGATTGATCAGATTCAGAGCCGTCAGTTTGAGGATCAGCAGTTGTGTGACCTTCGTGATCGGGTTGTTTAGGGTGAGACCAGTCGGGCTACTCTAGATTCAGATGAGGTTCTGAGGTTTGATAGTCTCCTTTGTGTTCCGAGGATTAGTGATTTGATTCAGTTGATACTTCATGAGGCTCATTGTACTAGATACTCCATTCACCCTGGCACAACAAAGATGTATAGGGACTTGAGACAGCTTTACTGGTGGAGCGGTATGAAGCGGGATATAATGGAGTTTGTATCTCGGTGCTTGAACTGTCAGCAGGTTAAGTTCGAGCACATGAGACCTGGTGGTTTGATGCAGCGACTTCCCATTCCTGAGTGGAAGTGGGAAGGGATTACTATGGACTTTGTTGTTGGGTTGCCTCGTACTTCTCATTGGTTTGATTCCATATGGGTGATTGTTGATAGGCTGACTAAGTCAGCACATTTCTTGCCGGTTCAAACTTCTTATGGCGCAGAGAGGTTATCTCAGATCTACCTTCGTGAGATTGTTCGGTTGCACGGGATCCCAGCTTCTATCATTTCAGACCGTGGCACTCAGTTCACATCTCAGTTCTGGAGGGCTATTCAGCGAGATTTGAGTACAGAGGTTCATCTTAGTACCGCTTTCCACCCTCAGACAGATGGCCAGTCCGAGAGGACCATTCAGATTCTGGAGGACATGCTTCGGGCCTGTGTTCTTGACTTTGGAGGATCATGGGATCAGTTTGTTCCCTTGGCAGAGTTTTCTAATAATAACAGCTTCCATTCGAGTATCGGCATGGCACCTTTTGAGGCTTTGTATGGCAGGCATTGCAGATCACCGGTAGGTTGGTTTGATGGTTTTAGTGTTGGGCCACAGAGCACAGATTTGGTTCGAGATTCCTTAGACCGAGTGATTCAGGACAGACTTCGGGCAACTCAGAGCAGGCAGAAGAGTTATGCCGATCGTAGGATTCGTGCCTTGGATTTTAGTGTAGGTGACTTGGTGTTTCTCCGTGTATCGCCCATGAAGGGCGTGATGAGATTTGGTAGGCGGGGCAAGCTTAGCCCCAGATACATTTGGCCGTTTGAGATTCTTCAGAGGGTTGGTAGTGTTGCCTATCAGCTAGCCTTGCCTCCGATATTTTCAGCTATACATCCTGTATTCCATGTTTCGATGTTGCGTCGGTATGTCTCAGACGAGTCTCATGTGTTGCAGTGGGATTCAGTTCAGCTGGATGAGGGTTTAGCCTTTGTTGAGGAGCCGACAGCTATTTTGGCCAGAGATGTCAGGAGATTGAGGTCTCGAGAGATCCCGGTTGTTAAGTTTCAGTGTAGGCACTGTCCAGTCGAGGAGGCTACCTGGGAGACCGAGAGAGATATGCGGTATCAGTATCCGCAACTATTTTAGCCTTCAGGTACCCCCCCTTGACCTTGACTTTCGAGGACGAAAGTCCTTTTTAGTAGTGGATGATGTAATGACCCTTCCGGTTATTTCCACGTATATATTTTCCTTGAACCGTTAGAGCTTGTTGTAGCGGACCCAAGTCACTTAAGGCTCGTCAGGACCGGTATTTTGGTGTAGGGCCCATTTTTTTGGTCGCATTATAAGTTTTGAAGTCAAGCAAGTCGGCAAAAATTATCGTAAGTTCTTTAATAAATTTTCTGAACTTTGGGTAAAGTGTCTCGGGGATTTTCTCTCAATATATAAAGAGTTAGAAGTCCCCCGAAATACCAAATCGAAGGTCTACGAGTCTAGTTTCCAACGCACAAAACCTCACGTCCAACTGATCTTGGAGTAAAGAGTTATGAATGTTTTACCGCGGACTGTCTAGCAGAAAACGGGTTGCGAACCGGGTCGCGAACCGGGTCGGGTTAAACTCGATTTAAGCCTCAACTTCACGTTTTAAAATGCCATTTCAGTTCCGAAACAGTGAGAAAACTTAAGGGAGAATTCCAAGAGAGTTCTTGAGTATCAAAATCGTGCGTTGGTGAATTGCGAGTCTAGGTTTGAGAATTTTATTAGCATCGCGCGTATATTTGAAAATATTTTATTTTAAAGTTGAATTTGGTAAAAATTATATTATTATTGCCTTTTCAAAATATTTTAAAGGTTTATGAAAAATATTTTTGTTACGATATAATTGTATATGTATTTATTTTATAAGGTTTTTATACATTGTAATATTTTAACGGAGATAGTAAATTTAGTTATGTAGAAAATTATTATTATAATATAGTAGGTTTTATTCGAAATAATTTTCTATGAATTATGGTATATTTAAAAAAATTATATTTATTTTACTACGAACTTGTGCAATACCCGAATAGATATATATTGGGAAGTGAAATAATTGGATTGACACCACATTAACACGTGGTGTCCATTGCACAAGTCATTTGATGACTAAGTGCTGTGGATGGAATTGTTTAATGGGTGAGTTAAGAAACCATCCAACTGCTGAAGATTGTGGAAAGTTGATCCACCTGCACACATCAACTGATTTCATTCATTTTCCTAAGACAAAAAGAGTAAATCTTGTACCACTTCATTATGCACATCTATACCTTGCGTGCTAAAGAGAAATTTCATGGAGAAGATTGTTTAACTCAATATTTGGATTTTGAAAGAAAAATCAATTATCTACGTCAAGTTATTCAAGCCCGAGTTCAAGTTTGATTTCGTTTCGGAGCTTTTCGGAGAGGTTCAAGCTTGTCATCGGACGACAGGTAGGTTACGGTTTATTTTCCCTAGACTCCGCATATATAGAATAAAATTGTATTAATGGGCATCCTTGGGTTGGTTTATTAGGTTGGTACCACAGACCTCAACCGCTTTATTCATGTCCGCCTACTTTTGTTCCTCCGTTGCTTGTAGTATTTGCCGATATATTTTATTTACCCTTGTGGTCCTGTGAGGCCTTGTTGACTCTGAAACATAGAAGGTGGGATTTTGGGAATGTCCGCGA